>PVHT021183555.1:5206472-5217733 GCA_004024745.2 Catagonus wagneri
TTTTTTTTTTTTTTTTGTCTTTATGCTTTATCTAGGGCCGCACCCGTGGCATATGGAGGTTCCCAGGCTAGGGGTCTAACAGGAGCTGTAGCTGCTGGCCTATGCCACAGCCACAGCAACACGGGATCCGAGCCGCATCTGCGACCTTCACCACAGCTCACGGCAACACTGGATCCTTAACCCACTGAGCAAGGCCAGGTTCGAACCCACAACCTCATGGTTCCTAGTTGGATTCGTTAACCACTGAGCCACAAAAGGAACTCCTTGGTGCCCGCTTTGATCCATCCTTCCCACCTAAAAGTATCCGCTGACCTATATCCTATTTATGATGTTTTTGTTTATATTTGTGAGTGGCCTTTCATTCCTTTTTTTTTTTTTTTTTTTGTCTTTTTAGGGCCACACCAGCAGCATATGGCCATTCTCAGGCTAGGTATCGAATCAGAGCTGTAGCTGCCGGCCTACACCACAGCCACAGCAACAGGGGATCCAAGCCACATCTGCGACCCACACCACAGCCAACGGCAATGCCAGATCCTCAACCCACTGAGCAAGGCATATGGAGGTTCCCAGGCTAGGGGTCTAACAGGAGCTGTAGCTGCCGGCCTTCGCCACAGCCACAGCAACACGGGATCCGAGCCGCGTCTGCAACCTACACCACAGCTCACAGCAACGTCGGATCCTTAACCCACTGAGCAAGGCCAGGGATCGAACCCGCAACCTCATGGTTCTCAGTCAGATTCGTTAACCACTGAGCCACGAAGGGAACTCCTGGAAATATTTTTATAAGTTTTTTCCCTTTTCCTTTTCTTCTTAGGACCTCATTTTTCTATTCTGAAATTACATGTTTGTGCCTGGCTAGTTTGTCCATGATTTTCACCAGGAAGTTCTTTATAATTCTAGAAAACATAAAAGAAAAACTATTTCAGGCTTTATTACTCAGTTCCTTTTAGTGGAAGGGAAAGCAGCCTTGTCAATAGGATTTAAAAAAAAAATGGTGAGATTAAACCGGCCCTGAGATTGTGGCATCAAAGTCATCTTCTGAGGATGGGGAGTTCCCATTGTGGCTCTGTGGGTTAAGAATCCAATAAGTATCCGTGAGGATGAGGGTTCAATCCCTGACTTTGCTCAGTGGGTTAAGGAGCTGGCATTGCCACAAACTGCAATGTAGGTCACATATGTGGCTTGGATCTGGTGTTGCTGTGGCAAGGTCATCTTCTAAGGACAGGTGGGAAGGGAAAATGTGAGGTGGGGGTAGCAGCAGTGACTTCTCAAAGACAAACCAGTCCTTCCAGTTGTGCCCCCCTTTAAATTTGGATGTGCCATGCTCTTGAGGCATTCCTTGGTCTGTAAATGTTGAAAGTGAGGGATATTCCAGCCCTGAATGCCATCTCCTTAGCCAAAGTGACTCATCACACTGGCCGGAGCACCAATTACTGCTTTTTTAGGGTGCCCTGCTACTTCCAAAGATCGAGGCCAAACCCTAAGTTTTTTACTACCTAAATTGGTTGCTTGCTTTCAATCTTGGCCCCTGTGGCCTCCATTAGCAGAGATCCAATGCATGGTGACAGCTGGACAGGGCCACGAAAAGCACCGGTCTTTCCTATGGGGCGCAGAGTCTGAACTGTAGGGTTTTTTTGATTCCTGCAGAGAGAATGAAAAATCTCTCTCGCGCTGACACCCAAGAGGCACTGCAGTGAAAGGACAAAAGAAGCTAGCCACCCTTAGTAGATCCACAGGCGCAGCTGATCTTTCATGGTGAGGTGAGGTTTTTTAGTCAGTGTTCTGGCATGGCTTTGCAAAAGAGTTTCCACTTCTTCGCATCTCCCTTTCCTCCTCTTCTTTGTTTCCTGTGTAGAAAACAATTCCAGTACGATTTCTGCATCACCGGTCCCATTGGGCCCTCTGCAGAGGAATATGTGAAATAGATATTGCAGAGGCAAGAGGCCACCAGTGCCAGTCAGTACCCAGGGATGGTTTCTTAAGTTTGTGACTGCTTAGCCCCTGTAAAAGGAAGAGTGTCATCAAAAGCTCCAGCTGTAGGAGCATCGGCATCTGTGGTGGCGTTACAACAGCAGCTTTATTGCTTTTATTACTCCCCCAAAGAGAAACTTTCCCATTCTTTCCTCCAACTAGCTGGTTGTGGCCGGGGAATTCAGGGCCCTCGGATGTTGTGTTGAGCCTGCAGATAAGTGGGAAGCCCCTATCAGTGTCTTCTAGAAAGAAGGAAGAATTTCTGGGCAGCACTGAAGTTAGACGTCTTTTTTTTTTTTTTTGTCGTTTGTCTTTTCCAAAGCCACACTGTGGCATATGGAGGTTCCCAGGCTAGGAGTCCAATCGGCGCTGTAGCCACCGGCCTACACCACAGCCACAGCAACACGGGAATCCAAGCTGCATCTGCGACCTACACCACAGCTCACAGCAACGCTGGATCCTTAACCCACTACGCGAGGCCAGGGATCGAACCTGCAACCTCATGGTTCCTAGTCAGATTTGTTAACCACCTAGTCACGATGGGAACTCCTGAAGTTAGACATCTTAAGGTAGTTTTTGTTTGTTCATTTTGATTTCCCTCTAGGTTTAACATTGTAGGGATTTGTATGTTACTTTCTGTGATCCTTTTGGCCTGTGATTTTTAGTTCCTCTTGCCGTCATTGATCCCTCTTCTTGAAATAAACTTAACAATGAGAAACAGGGTATTCTTAAGATATAGGGTATTCTCCTCTTCTAGATACTTTTGGTTATGCTCTCAGACCTGTGACTTCCGAAGCCATTCTGTCCCTTATTGTGTGACAGACATGTCATTATCTTCTTTTACCTCCTCATTCTCAGAGCTCCACAAAGGACCTCTAGGTTGGTTCTAAATTTCTCTGAGAAAATGGCATTCTCTGTGCTCAAAAAGATGTGATTTTTAAGGTGCATAAACTCCTGTAGGAAACAAGTGCTTAAATGATTATATAACGGCTGCCAGAGAGCAGGCTGAGGCTCCCTGGGATTTTCAGGGGCCACTTTTCTTTCAACAACCATCAACTGAACATTGGTCTGTATGGAGGATGGATGCAGCTGTGGACCAGGCCACTGTGGGTCCTCCCTTTGTGGCTCTGCCTCAGCCCTGACTCCTGCTACCAGAACCAGCAATTAGAGTCCCCGCTATGGCATCGACATCATCAGATGCAGCAGTCTCTTCTGCTCTTTCCTGTAGCTCCCATAGAAAGTGCCATCATCCCTTTTCAACCTGGCAAAGCAGGAGGACTGTGTAAATTGTGTCTTTTTCTTTATACTTTTGTCAGCAAAGCCTTTATTCCTTCATCCTAAGGGCATCCACGAAGGCTTTAAGACAGCCCCAAGACTACGCGTTCATTTCGCATTGGTTTCCCACTGAAACAAAATCTGTGGACGTCTCAGCTGGGAACAGCTTTGTTGTCATCCTGCCATAAATATAAGCTTAAACTAGAAAAATAGAATTGGGCTGGAGGGGTACTATGTTGACGTTGTTTCCAGAGAACTTTTAAATGATCCTTGACTCTTCATGTCCTTCCCACCAGTAATCTTCATCTCACCCCCCATAGTAATGAATTGAAAGAAGATGTCAATGGTTTTCAAGTCTGAATCTCTTCCACAGAGGCAACAGAAGGGACAAAGTGAATTTTCTCCATTTAAACGTCTGTTTTGAGGGGTTGGGTGATTTTCTGTACCATGTGAAACTACAGGTAGGACTAGAAGGTTTCAGTTGAAAATTTCTTGGTTGGTTAGACTGAGCCTTAAGCCATTGTCAGGGCTCTGTGTCCTTCCTCTTGGATGGGGGAAGCAGAATTCCCTCAATAGAGGACAGATGCTGAGCTATTATGGACCTGAAATGGTCTTCCAGTCCAGCCACTTACAAGCTGTGTGACTTTGGGCAGGTTACTTAACATCTTGGGCCTGTTTCCTCATCCATAAAATGAAGTAAAAACAGTTACCTTAGTGTTAGAATTAAATGAGATAGTATGTGTAAAGCCCCTGGCTTTAATAGGTATTCAGTAAGTGATGGCTTCTTAATAAATGTTAGAAGAACTCCTGAAATCTCTGTTGTACATCCAGGGTACTTGGCTCCTCTGTAGCTTCTTCTTCTTCTTCTTTTTTTTTCTTGCTTTTTAGGGTCGAATTTGCAGCATATGGAAGTTCCCAAGCTAGGTGTTGGAGCTGCAGCCACCAGCCTACACCACAGCCACAGCAATGATAATGTGGGATCAGAGCTGCATCTGCGACCTACACCACAGCTCACGGCAACACCGGACGCTTAACCCAATGAGCAAGGCCAGGGATCGAACCCACATCCTCATGGATACTAGTCGGGTTTGTTACTGCTGAGTCATGATGGGAACTCCACGTAGCTTCCTTTATCTTCCAGCTGTTGACCGAGAACTGCTGAGGTTACATAGTAAACGTTCAGCAAATTGTTGAATGAAGTAAGAGAGCTTTGGTACTTCTCTGCTCTGCACGGCACATGGTGACTAGCACTGCACAATGTGAGTTTTGTGGGTTTTTTTGTTTCTTTTTGTCTTTTTGCCTTTTCTAGGGCCTCACTCGCGGCATATGGAGGTTCCCAGGCTAGGGGTCTAATCGGAGCTGTTGCTGCCGGCCTACACCACAGCCACAGCAACACCAGATCCAAGCCGCTTCTGCAACCTACACCACAGCTCATGGCAACGCCGGATCCTTAACCCACTGAGCGATGCCAGGGATCGAACCTGGAACCTCATGGTTCCTAGTCAGATTCGTTAACCACTGCGCCATGATGGGAACTCCTATTCAGTGCTTTTTAATCTGTGGACTCTTCTAAGGTATTGAGCCATTCCCTTATTGATGGGCATTTAAGTTGTTTCCAGTGGTGCATTGTTATGGACAGTGTGGCAGGGTATAAAACCCTGTGTAGGTGCTTCTGTGGAAGTAAAATTGCTGGGTCAGAGGATATGCGCATTCAAAAATTTGATAGATGCTTCTGAATTACCTTCCAAAATCCATTCAGCCATTATCGGACAGTTCTTGTGCCCAGTAAAGAGGTGAGCAGCCATCCCCCTCACCAGGTGTGTGCTGGATCCCCCCATCCTCTTGTGAAATGAACATGGAACACAAAGGCAAGTCACCCCTCTCTTCTGTCTTGCAGAGACTGGCTACAAATAAGGGACCAAAATGACGGACTCAAAATATTTCACCACGACCAAGAAAGGTAATGTTTGTTTCTTTGTGGGGTCTCACCTTCTTTTCCTGTCGACCTTTTGTGTGCTCCCTGCAGCAGTACAGAGTGAGGGGCGGGTGGAGGCCTGGAGCCGTGGTGGGAATCACCCAGAACACTTTTAACCTCATGGATCCCCAAATTTGAATTGCTGATGGTGTAAGAAATTGACCGCTTTTAGAATTCCAGAAGGGAAGAGCATTAGTTCCAAGTATAGAAAAAACCCTCTTTAGTTTCCCATGCTTTACATTGTTTAAAATGATGGTTTGTTTTTTGTTTTTTTCCTCTTCCTGGAGGAAAGAAGGCACACAATGCTGTCAGCAACTCCTCGGTGATATGTGTGTGTATATCAGGGCCTTATCCTTAGGCAGATGTTTACGTGGTTGAAGTCAGAGTTTATATCCTGTTTTTCATCTGACATTATCATAACCATTTCCCCACAGGTCTGAAGACTCAATATTAGTCTTTTGAATTGCTGCATCAGAGTTTGCTAAGCTAGTCTTGTATTGTTGGGTATTGTGGTTGTTTCTGCTTTTTGGGAAATGGAGTTTGTTTTAGTGGCTGGCACATGTGCTTTTACCCTGTAAGCATCTTTCTGCCTGGCCTTTTTTTTTTCTTTTTTCATCTTTTTAGGGCCACACCTGTGGCAAACAGAGGTTTCCAGCCTAGGGGTCAAACCGGAGCTACAGCTGCTGGCCTATGCCACAGCAACTTGGGATCCAAGCTACATCTGTAACCTACACCACAGCTCACAGCAACACTGGACCCTTAACCCACTGAGCGAGGCCAGGGATTGAACCCACAACCTCGTGGTTCCTAGTCAGATTCATTTCTGCTGTGCCACATTGGGAACTCCTCTGCCTGGCCTTTTCTTCTTCCTTTCTCCCTCCTGCCTTCCCTCCAATGAGATTGACACTCACCTGCTGACCATGAGGAGAGTTTGTTGGGTCAGCTGAGCCAGGACCTGCAGTCCCTTTGTCAGCCATTTCATTTATTGGTCCAGACAGTTTTACTGAGTATCTTCCACATCAGTGGAGGAGACAGAGTCTTTGTCCTGGCTTTGCTTGCCATTGAGCAGAGAAGACAGTTTATTAAGTGGTAATACTCTAAAGGGCAATGGGTGCTACAGTAAGGGCAGTGCTACAATAAGGGAGGTGTAGGGGGCCATGGGAGGGCCAGCTGGGGCTATCTGGATAAAGGCTGGGAGAGGAGCAAGTGCTCGGCCCTGGTCCATCAAGAGAAAGGAAAGCCATTGGGCACAGGCTACTGAGGAGAGTGATGGAAAGAAGTTTGAGAGGTGTGCAGGGCCTGGTGAGCCAGGCTGGAGGGGGTGAATTTAGTGCTGAGTATATTGGGGTCTCACTAGTAGGGTTTGAGGGGCATTTTCTTTTGAGGAGAGTATCTAAAGAAATGTCTGGGGCCAACTCTGACACCAGTGATGGTTTTAGGCAAGGGGAGGGGGGTCAGAGGCAGATTCTAATCAAGGATTTAAGTGCGTAAAGGAACCTCACAGCACACTTGAGAGATGATGGTGCCTGAGCTAGGTAGGAAGACGGGGCTGGAAGGTATTGGGGATGAAATCGGGTGCCTCATATGTTATTGAGGAGATAGGCTTGGTGACTGATTAGATCTGCAGCTTACTGTAAGAAGGGGACATTTCAGAAGCAGGCAGATTCCCACGTTCACCCACTCACCTTCTTGGGGCCAAGGCGACTTGGGTCTAGATCCATCAACTGACCACCAGTTGTACTGAATCTGGGGAAACATCTCAAGGAAAGCAAGGGCAGCCTGGCATCAGGGCCCGTGGTCAGTCATGTGGTCTGCTGGATCCCACAGCAGGGACACACGGCCCCCTCAGTCTCTTGGAGGAGAAGGGTGTGTTGTCCCTTCATCTCTCCAGAGCCAAAGATTTGAACTGCAAGGTTTGCAGATTCTTCCTGGCTCTGTTGCACAATATCCTCACTGTGGCCTTGCCCTGGGCTCTGCCTCATGATTGTTCTTAATTAACCTGTTTACTGTCTCTCATCTCAAGTTCTTTGCTGAATACCGCTTTGTTCAGTCATGAAACAATAACAAACCTGTTTTCTTTTTCTCACTGTAAATCCTCTAGAACTTCCTTTAGCACTTCCCCTCGCATAGTAGTTTCTGCTTCACCCTGGCCTCAAGTAACTTGAGAGGAAAGCCTGGGACTCTCCTACAAAAGAGGGATCTGAGACAGAAGGTCATGTGGCAAATTCATAATAGCGGCCACCTTTAATGCAGGCCACTGAACACCAGGCACTGAGCTGAGCAATTTGCATCTGAGTGTCACATGAGAAGATTCAAGGCCCCAGCCAAGACAGAACGGAAGAGGAAATGGGTTCAGAGAAGCAGAATGAATGTCCTGGGTCAGCCAGAGCGCTTGGGCTTTGGAGCTTTATAGCCTCCATTTGCTCATCTGCAGAATGGCAGGGTGTGTTTCGAGAATGAAATGAGAAGTGTGGGAAGAAGTTAGTGAGTTGGTGAGGCATCTGACTTTGAGAAAGACACTGGCTGCGTCTCTTTGGAGGGCTGGAGGCCTGTCTCACTCCACTGCCCTCTTAACCTCTTATTGGGGTGATCGGGGTCCTGACCACCTCTCCATGGCAGCCCTGCTTCCTCATTTTTTTTTTCCAGACCATCAAGTTCTTAAGAACAGATTACTACGTACTAGAGCCCTCGTGGGACAGCCGAATTCCCATTTTCAGAGCTGAGCAACCACTTGTGGCTCAGGAAGTGAAACCCTGAGTGAGCTCTTCTAACTGGAGGGTCTAGGAAAACAGGAAAAGCCTATGTATGGGAACTGAGCAAGTCCTGCCCTTTCCCCTCAAACCTTAAGTCCCCAGGTTCTACCCCAGGTTGCCTTGATGGCTTTGGGTGAGGGCGACTGAGGAGAGCCTTGCTTCCCTCTGTATGTTTTTAGCTGTGTGGCTGAGCAGGACCTGTCTACACACTTTTTATCTCCCTAGACCCTCTATAGTTTCCACGGTTCCTCTCCCTTCAGTCCACCATGACCTCCAGTTTCCCTCTGCTGCCCACCCCCAAGGCCAGGGACCTGAAGCTGCCCGAGCACAGAGTGTCTTCCCTGCCTCCTTCTCATTCTTTTGGAAGTTGGGGACTGGGAGTCACCCCCTGGCAGGGCGGAGATGGATCACTCACACTGCCTCCTTTTTTAGGGGAGATTTTTGAGCTGAAGGCAGAGCTGAACAGTGACAAGAAGGAAAAGAAGAAGGAGGCGGTGAAGAAGGTGATTGCATCGATGACCGTGGGCAAAGACGTCAGGTGTGTGGAGTAGGCTGGGTGGCAGCTGGAGGTGGCTGATGGGGGCTTTCTAGCTTGGGCCCAGCTCAGGTCCCTCCTTTAAGGTGTCCCTAGGGACCCATATCTCCCTTCCTTTATCTCCCTTCTTAAACCTCCTTTCCAAACAGAAGGTTTGGTGTGCAGAAAGATCATGTGCTCAGATACGTATGGGATCAGGCAGTAATGGAGCAAGTGAAGTGGACAAGGTCGAAAAGGCACCAGGCAATGAAGTGGATGTGGTGTGAACGCTGTCAAACTCTAGAGGGTACTGCCTGCTGGGGAAATGACCCCAGTGGGGCCAGGTGTTTTGGTTTTTAAAAAGAATGGGGAACTCCTGGATTTTTCTTTTCTTTTCTTTTTTTCTTTTTTTGTTGGTGTCTTTTTAGTGCCACACCCATGGCATATGGAAGTTCTCAGGCTAGGGGTCGAATCAGACCTGCAACTGAGGTCTATGCCACAGCCACAGCAATGCTAGACCCAAGCCGCCAGTGTAATCTACACTATCGCTTGTGGCAGCACTGGATCCTTAACCCACTGAGCGAGGCCAGGGATCGAACCCGCATCCTCATAGATACTAGTTGGGTTCCTAACCTGCTGAGTCACAATGGGAACTTGATTTTTCATTTTAAGTCTCCCGGTTTTAGGTTGTCAGATGATACTAAACAAACCCTATGCAAGTGAAACAAACCTGCAGGTTTCTTGTTGAATTTGTTGTCGGTTTGCATCTGTTACCGGAGCAGATCACATGCAGAATGACGGCCCTTCCTTTGCTCATGCATCTCCCAGCCTAGATTGTCCCTTCCCCTTTTGCATTTACCCAGATATCTCCCTCATCACTCAGGCCCACTGCCCTGAACATGTAGCATTTGCTATGTTCCTGTTGCTTGGCACTAATTCTAGAGTGTCCTCTTCTTATGTGCACTTGAGCTTATCTGCACACCACATTGTCAAGTCCTCAAGGACAAGGGCTGGATTTTACTATAGCTCAACACATAGTGTTTGAGAGTCAGCAGAACACTTTTAGATATGTTTTCCTGCAAGTTCCATACAATTTCCATACTGTAGGTAAGGATGTTCTTCTGCCAAAGAAGCCAGAAGAAGGGACTGTCCCATGGTCACATGATTAATGGCAGAACCAGTACTCACACTCAGCCCTTCTGAAATCCAGATCTGGGTGCTTTCTCCCTTCCCTGTCCTTGGTGCCCTTGTGGTGCCCAGCCCCATGCCTTGTAGGCCTGGGTGCTCACCTGGAGCAGCTCCCCATCTGGGTCCCTCAGCAGGATCCCTCTGCTCATACTTGAAGTGACCAATCCCATTGCCACACTCAGCAAGGGACCTCCTGACAGCAGCTCAGGAGAAACAGTTCTACAGAGAAGCCTGCTGAGGACAGAGCAGCAAAGGGATCGGGTGTCTGCTGGAAAACTGGTGTGGCCAAAAAAGGGGGAAAAAATCACCCTTTGGAATTCATTTTCTACCAGTAGATGTTCACGGTAAAAGCTCTTGCCCTGCCTTTTACCAGGAAGTCCTGTTATGTTTTCCTTCCCTCCTTCTCACTCGCCCCCCTCCACACCCTCCATTAACTGCCTGAAAAATCTTCCTTTTCTTTTCTTTGGCCTTTCTTGCACTGACACCGCTTTGACCTTCCAGTGCCCTCTTCCCCGATGTGGTGAACTGTATGCAAACGGATAACCTGGAGCTGAAGAAGCTGGTGTACCTGTACTTGATGAACTACGCCAAGAGTCAGCCCGACATGGCCATTATGGCCGTTAACACCTTTGTGAAGGTGAGCAGGAGCTTACTGCTCCCCTCAGTCTCCCCGGGGTGGGGCACTATGGCTCTGGGCCCGGGCCCTCTGGCTCCCATCCTGGGGACTCTTCCTCCAGCAGAGGGCCCTAGCTCTCTTCAGAAAATCAGATGCTACAGACCCCGCTACCTCACTCCATGTGAGGTGACCCCAGGGCTGTTGTTCCCCCTATTTGCTGGGGCAAGCCACTGCCCTTCATCATTTGCCAGCACAGGATGCAGCACACATCTGAGAGCTGTGTTACCCTTCTAGATTTTGCTCCTTTCTGCATTTTCTGTCCTCCAGATTGGGGAGAAGTAGGGACTTGCAAGTGTCAGCTCTGTGCACCTTATAACCTTAGCTCCCTGAGCCCCATTGATGCCCAGATAGGCAAGTGCTAGGGCCTAATGGAAAGATCGAGAGTTGTTGTGCAGGGTGGATCATGGCTCTGCTCTGTGACTGGGTGAGCTCCTGACCTTCCTGAGAGCCTCAGCTCCCTCATCTGTAAAATAGGAACTGTATTCTGTGTCTGCTGTGAGGATCAAGGAGGACAGTGCAAAGCCCAGCATCTGGCATGTGTTAGGTGCCCATATATGGCCCTTACTTTTGATCCTATTGGCCACAATTGGTGGGAGATCCCACGGCAGCTGTCTGATGTTGCTCACCTCGGCCAATGGCTGGTTCCCCTTAGGACTGTGAGGACCCCAACCCTCTGATCCGGGCTCTGGCTGTGCGGACTATGGGGTGCATCCGCGTTGACAAGATCACAGAGTACCTGTGCGAGCCACTCCGGAAGTGCCTAAAGGACGAGGACCCATACGTGCGTAAGACAGCAGCTGTGTGCGTGGCCAAGCTCCACGACATCAACGCCCAGCTGGTAGAGGACCAGGGTTTCCTAGACACCCTTAAAGACCTCATCTCTGACTCTAACCCCATGGTAAGTCACTG
>PVHT021183555.1:5217833-5270283 GCA_004024745.2 Catagonus wagneri
TTTTGCCTTTTGTCATTTTATGGCCGCGGGTTTATGGCCGCACCCGCGGCATGTGGAGGTTCCCAGGCTAGGGGTCTAATCGGAGCTGTGGCCACTGGCCTGCGCCGCAGCCACAGCAACGCAGGATCCGAGCCGCGTCTGCAACCTACACCACAGCTCACGGCAACGCCGGACCGTTAACCCACTGAGCAAGGGCAGGCATCGAACCCGCAACCTCATGGTTCCTAGTCGGATTCGTTAACCACTGCGCCACGACGGGAACTCCCACAGCCCTTTTTAACGAGCTTTGTGACCTTGGGCAAGCTGCCCAACCTTCCATAGCCCTCTTTTCTTCATCAGTGAGATGGATTTATTTCTGCTTGGTTACCAGGAGTGTGTGAGGCTTAATCTATGAAAGTAACGTGCCTGGCGTAGCCTGGCACACAGTGGGTATGCATCCAACGCTAGTGCCCTCCTTCCCCTTCTAGTCACTGTCATTGTCACCATCCTCTCACCAAGACCATCAGTGAGCTCTGAATGGGATGTGCTTCTCCCTTTCCTCACTCTTTGTGGAATTAGAGAGGGTTACCCTTGAAGCAGTGTAACCTGGAGGACCAGGCTCCAGGATGCACTGGGAGGGGACCTGCTCTCCTCAGTTTGGAGGGCGGTTCGATAGGGCCATATTTAAAATGAAATGTGGGAGTTCCTGTGGGCTCAGTGGTTAACGAACCTGACTAGCATCCATGAGGACGCAGGTTCGATCCCTCGCCTCATTCAGTGGGTTAAGGATCCGGCGTTGCCATGAGCTGTGGTGTGGGTCGCAGACACAGCTTGGTTCTGGCATTGCTGTGGTTGTGGCATCAGCCGGCGGCTACAGCTCCAGTTCAACCCCTAACCTGGGAACCTCTATGCTGTGGGTGTGACCCTAAAAAGACAAAAAATAGCAAAATTTAAAAAAAATGAAATGTGGAGTTCCCTTTGTGGAGCAGTGGAAACAAATCTGACTGGTATCCATGAGCATGTGGGTTTGATCCCTGGGCTCGCACAGTGGGTTAAGGATCTGGCATTGCCATGAGCTACAGCATAGGTAGCAGATGGAGCTCGGATCCAAAACTGTTGTGGCGTAGGCCCCAGATACAGTTCTGATTCCACCCCTAGCCTGTAAACTTCCATATTCTGCAGGTGCAGCTATTAAAAAAAAATGTACAACCTGCCTGGCCCAGCTGTCCCATTCTGTGTCCCGGTGAAACCAGTCACACACGGGAGCCAAGTGACCAGTACAGAGATGGCCTTTGGAGCGCTGCTTGGTTAAGGGAAAGTTGAAAACCGCGCAGTACACACATAAAACCAGCTGCTCTGGTGGAAACCCATTTCCAGAGCTTCACATGGCAGCCCCTCTGTGCCCCAGCCCAGATCTGTTCCCAGCAGCCCTGATTGGCTCTGCAGGAACCTTCTAGCTCCGAGAAGCACAGGTATCGACCCCTACAGTGAGCTGTTGGAGCTGATAGACTGGGACTGCTGTTAGGTAGCAGGGAGTGATTTCTGTGGCCAGGTCTGGGGCTAGAGCTTTCTTGCCTTGTGTTTTTCTTTAATGGCGGGCGCGCTTTTAGTTTCAGCTTACAGAGGAGTCGTAGGATGAGCTTGGAGTGGGTCTCAGAGCTCCAGACCCGGCCTGTTGGGTCTTCAGGATATTTGAGCTCTGACTGGCCCACAACATTAGCCCCACTACTGCCCTGGCCTACGGGCAGCACCCCAGCCTCTGCTCCCTCCACCCTCTCAACCAGGTGGTGGCAAATGCAGTGGCGGCCCTCTCTGAGATCGCTGAGTCTCACCCCAGCAGCAACCTGCTCGACCTGAACCCGCAGTCCATTAACAAGCTGCTGACAGCCCTGAACGAGTGCACTGAGTGGGGCCAGATCTTCATTCTGGACTGCCTGGCCAACTACACTCCCAAGGATGACCGAGAGGCCCAGAGGTGAGAGGCTGCCCCTTGTTTACAGCTCCACCATGAGCTGGGCCCCAGGCTTCTGGTGGGCCTCTTTCCAGGGCCTTGCCCCACAGACCATCCACAGACACAGAGCCAGGCTGACAGTGGTGCTGCTTCAGGCAATTGGCTCATTACGGGCACAGAACAGAAGCCAGGGCCTGACCTGGAAGCTGACCAAGAGACCTTGGTCACCTCGGGCTAGTAAGGAGGTGGACAGCCTCAGGCCACCATCCCTTGAGTTGTCTCTGGGTACTTCCTGTGCATTAGATAATCTCTAAAGCAACTCTGTGAGGGTGGCCCCATCATTGTCCACATCTTAGAGGTAAGGAAACTGGCTTATGGAGGTAGAGGAAATCACAAGGACTCCCAGCTGGGTCTCCCCTGACCCTGGGTCCTAATCAACATGATATCCTGCCCCTTTTGAATGCGCTTATAGCAGGAGAAGGGAGGGAGGTGACATCCAGTGTTTACTGAGTGCCAGGCACCGTGCTCAATACTGCACATGCATTGTCTCCTTTAAGCCCCTAGCAACCCTTCATTTTTCAGATGAAGAAACTGAGGCTCAGACTGGTTTTAACCTGCTTTGAGGGGTCAGTTAGCAGGAAATAGAACCAGGATTTGAATCTTCCTCCTACAGAAGACATGCTACCTTAATAACTAAGATCAGGGTGTTTCCCCTTGTTTGTCTCTCCCATTTACCCCCTTTGGAATGGACCGCAGCATCTGTGAGCGGGTCACACCCAGGCTCTCCCACGCCAACTCTGCTGTGGTGCTGTCTGCTGTGAAGGTGCTGATGAAGTTCATGGAGATGCTGTCCAAGGACCTGGACTACTATGGCACACTGCTCAAGAAGCTGGCCCCGCCCCTGGTCACACTGCTGTCAGCCGAGCCTGAATTGCAGTATGTGGCCCTGCGAAACATCAACCTCATCGTGCAGAAAAGGTACCAGGACTGCCATGTACAAGCAGTGTGTGCCCTGGGGTCTCCTGCTGGGAACAGTCCTGGAGGGAAACTGACCTGTCACCTTGCAGGATGTCTCAGCAGCTTAACCCAGTGCTTCTTAGCCACGGGCATCTTCATCCCACAGGGGACATTTGGCAGTGTCTGGAGAAATTTTTGGTTGCCACTGTGGAGGGTGCTACTCTCATCTAGTGTATAGAAGCCAGGGTGCTGCTCTACATCTGATAGCACAGGACAACTCTGCCCCCACTCAACTCTCCGTCCCCAAATGTCAGCAGTGCTGAGGCTGAGAAACCTTGGCTTAGCCTAACCAGGTAGCGGGCCAGGTGAAACCTAGTTTGGCACTCCTTTTTTTTTTTTGCTTTTTAGGGCCATACCCACGGTATATGAAAGTTTCCAGGCTGGGGGTCGAATCAGAGCTACAGCTTCTGGCCTACACCACAGCAACGTGGGATCCAAGCCGCACTGGCAACCTACACCACAGCTCATGACAACACCAAATCCCCGACCCACTGGAGTGAGGCCAGGGATCAAACCCACATCCTTGTGGATACTAGTTGGATTCGTTTCCCATGTGCCACAACAGGAACTCCTAGCCTAGGAACTTCTTAACCATGGACAGCGGGTGGCTCCACAGTCCACACAGCCCTCCTGAAACAGGGTATAAGTTTTTGTATGTGTGTACACACGTGCACATGTTTTTCCAGGGGAGAGGGTCCATAGTGCTAGTCAAATTCCCTGATACTGGAGGACTCCAAGGTGAGGTGCCTTGGGGCCACTCAGAGTGTTGGGCAGCCTGTTTCGTCCACCCTGTAGGAATGACTGCAGCAGTGAGCCGTGGCTCCTCAGGGAAGGCACCTGGTATCCTGGTGGGTGGGGCTGAAATACAAGGACCAATTCAGTGAAGGAGCCCCGGCAGCTCTGTGGGGTGGGGTCAGACTCTAATTCTACTTCTAGCCTCTGGACGTGGCTCACTAGGCAACCAACACACAAGCAGAACAGGGCCTCTTGGCAAACAGCACATGCTCCCTGTGAAGCATAGTATCAGTTTGGTTCTCAGCATATGCTTGGGGGTCCAGAAACATGAGTGAACTGGGACATTTGTAAAGGTTTGAGAGATAAGTTTGGGAAAGCTCTGTGAGTACTGACACAGAGGGATGAGACGAGGGGTTCACATTTGCAGTCTGGGTTTAGTGAGGTGCAGTGACCTGTGGATCCCGCTAGGCAGGGGCGCTCCCTGTAACACAGCAGACCTCCTAAGGAGTTGGCCATGTTGTTGAGGCAGCACCAGGCCCAGGCCCCACCGAGTCCTGATTGCAGAAATCACATCTGCCACTGCTCAGCCCGGGACCCTCCTCCCTTGGCTCTGTCAGGACGTCCCACCGCTTGCTCAGCAGCACTGAGGACAATTCTGGGCAGGGGCTCTCCTTTCTTTCTGCCATGTCTTCTCCCCTCTATACCGTCTGTCTTCATTCCTTCTGGTTCCTCCTGTCTGTTCTGGAAGGGATGGGAGTAGGAATCAGGTAGGGGTGAGGCTCTCATCCTGCTCCCACCCTTAACAGCACTGGATGTGTGTCCTAGTGCAGCGCCCCCGACCCCCCAGCCTCAGGTTTCCTCAGCTACGAAAAACTCTGTGGTTGGTGCCAGGTGAGGGAGCAGTGACAACACTACGTAACAAGGGTCGTGGATCATGCTAGATGCTTTGCCTCTGCCTCTCACAACAGCCCTGTTGTGTAGTATCTGTATTGGGGTCCCCAGGACCACCTCCAGGTTCAGAAAGTCAGTAGAACTCACAGGAGACAGCATATCATTGTTCTTACAGCTGGGATTTAGTATCATCCTAGAAGGGCTGCACGACTGAATGATAAGGGAGCAGGACAGGGTGAGTCTGGGGGAATCCGAATTCAGGCCGCCTATGCCCCCTGCCTCCCTCCCTCCCTCCCTCCTGTCGGGGGTCACACAGAGCAGCACACCCTTCCCCAGCTGCAGTGCAGCAACATGTGCGTGATGTTTCCCCTCAGGGATGCCTGTTGAGACTCAGCACCCTGTATTTTTATTGGGGAGCAAGTCACATAAGCACCATCTACCTGACACCTTCCAAAATTCTAGGCTTCTAGAAGGAAAGCAGTTGTTCAGCATAAACTATGTTGTTTATACAGTCAAGACACAGCAAAGTTCCCATTGTGGCTCAGTGGAAACAAACCTCATTAGTATCCATGAGGACATGGGTTCGATCCCTGGCCCTGCTCCGTGGGTTAAGGATCCAGCGCTGCCACAAGCTGTGGTGTAGGTCATGGGCATGGCTCGGATCTGGCGTTGCTGTGGCTGTAGCATAGGCCAACAGCTGCATCTCTGATTCAACCCCTAGCCTGGGAACTTCCATATGCTGCACCTGTAGCCCTAAAAAAATAAATAAAGCAGGCATTCCTGTCGTGGTGCGGTGGTTAACGGTTCCGACTAGGAACGTGAGATTCCGGGTTTGATCCCTGGCCTCGCCCAGTGGGTTGAGGATCCAGCGTTGCCGTGAGCTTTGCTGTAGGTTGCAGACGTGGCTCAGATCCTGCGTTGCTGTGGCTGTGGTGCAGGCCAGCAGCTACAGCTCCCATTGGACCCCTAGCCTGGGGATCTGCATATGCCGCGGGTGCGGCCCTAAAATGACAAAAGCCAAAAAAAAAATTTTAAAAAAAGGCAGAGTTAACCACCTTTATCATTTAGGGAATGGTGGGAGCACTCCCAAAAGCCAAATTCGCAGATTTGGGCCCAGAGACTCAGGTCTGCAGTGGAAATGCTTCTGACACAGAACGATTCCCATTTCATGAGTGAGGAAACAGGCCTGTGGTCACCAGGTAGGACTGGAACTGAGGCCATTGCCCGGTGCCTGCGGCTTCTTGAGTGTGAACTTGTTTCTTGCTCATTTCCCTCTTCCCTTCCTGGGATGTGGTTGGACATGCAGGGGCCAGTCAGAACCTTAGTCATCAGGTTCAGTCGTGGGAGTGACTAACTTCACGGATATCAGGCTGTCCTTAGACACACATGGAAGGGGTTTTCTCACAGGGCCTATGACCTGTTCTTTTCCTTTTTTTTTTCTTTTTAGGACCGAACTTGCGGCATATGGACGTTCCCAGGCTAGGGGTCGAATTGGAGCTACAGCTGCTGGTCATAGCCACAGTCATAGGCACAAAGAGCCAAGCCACGTCTGCAACCTACACCACAGCTCATAAGCAATGCCAGATCCTTTAGCCCACTGAGCAAGGTCAGGAATCAAACCTGCATCCTCATGGATACTAGTTGGATTCTTAACCAATGAGCTGTAATGGGAACTCCTTTGTGACTTGTTTTTTGCAATCTTGCCCACCACCAGGCCTGAGATCCTAAAGCACGAGATGAAGGTGTTCTTCGTGAAATACAACGACCCCATCTACGTGAAGCTAGAAAAGCTGGACATCATGATCCGCCTGGCCTCTCAGGCCAACATTGCCCAGGTCAACAGAGGGTGTGGCCAGGGGCACAGGGCTCTGTAAGCACGCACTCGACAAATGTTAACCGATATTTTTGTGATTAAAGCATTTGTTCTGTTATTACTTAACATCCATCCATTGAAAAGTGGTAGTTAGGTGGATACGTTAGCTCAGTCAACCAAAACAAGTTCTCCAGCCCTGCCAGTGAGTCCTTCCCGGGGCGCCTGATAGCTCTCTCCCTTCCCTGGGACTTCTACCTGGAATAGGAGGCAAGATCCCATCCTTCAGGGGTCAGTGCATACCCACAGCCCAGGGGTGTTCATGAGGTTGCTCTCCAGACCCCTCCCCCTCAACTCCATCATCTTCTTTGTTTGGGCCATAGGTGTTGGCAGAGCTGAAAGAGTATGCGACAGAGGTGGATGTGGACTTTGTACGGAAGGCTGTGCGAGCCATTGGCCGTTGCGCCATCAAGGTGGAGGTGAGGCTCTGAGACTTTTCTCAACTTGGGGAAGGAGGAAGGGAAAGGAAGTTGAAACCAGTCTGATTCAAGCAGAATCTGCCAGCTGCTTGTGGTCCAGGGAGGCCTGAGGGTCACCCCCAAGGCACCCGTGGTACAGAATTAGTTGGGCTTCTTCTCACCTGTAACCTCTCTTAGGCCTTTGGCCGCAGAGAAAATTAACCTGTCATACTTCTGGATTCTCCTGCACCATTAGCACAACATTGGAGCAGCTCCAAGCTGGTGGTGGCCCTGATAGACTCAGCTTTCACTTTGTGAAACTTTGGGGCAGGACTCTGCTCTGCTTCTTGAACGTTTCAGGGAGTATCATGATTCAGCTGTCCACGTGCCTTTTTGCCAGATTCCCAAGGGTCATTCAGGCCCCTGTGACGTAATGTTTCATCTCTCTCATTCTCTGCCTGTGGAAATTCTCCTTGACCACTGATCTTACCCTCCTTAAATGAGTTCACTGGGAGCTAGAGGATCTGGGACAGCTGGTCACTTCAGCCCTTTGAAACGTTTTCCCTTTCACAATCGGAGAAATCTTTCCCATAGAGCACTCATTAATTAGCATAGCGTTTTGAAGTCAGGGGGTGTCGGGAGGGCGGATCCAAACAGTGACTTCCTAAGTGTTTTTGGTCACAGGAACCCCTTTTGTGGAATAAATAGAAGTAAGATGTGGTCAGACTAGAGCATTCTCACACTACCTCAGGGCTTGGCCTGAAAGAGCTCCAAATGCCTTTCCTGCTGTCAGATACTCTCCTTCTCCTCAGTCTAATTCTCTCTTCCTGTGTCCCTGCCAATCTAGGACCATCATTTTGTACTCATTCTCCCACCTGTTACCTTTGGAGAGTGTTCTGTTTTCCTGCCATGAAAAGGAAGGTGGGCAAGCTGTGACTGAGCCCTTGACCAAGGCATGTTGGTCAGAGGCTTTGTAGGAGATGGATGCAGGCCTTGCCCACACTCTCCTCTTCCCACACAGCAATCTGCTGAGCGCTGCGTGAGCACACTGCTTGATCTCATCCAGACCAAAGTCAACTACGTGGTCCAAGAAGCCATCGTGGTCATCAAGGATATCTTCCGCAAGTACCCCAACAAGTACGTGGCTGCCTCTCTTAGAAGGGTGCTGGGAACAGGGGTGGTGGGGAGGAAAAGCAAGGAGGAGCCTCTCCCCTCTGCCACAAACAGTGTTCTCAGAAGAAACCCTGTATCTTTTCTTACTTCTCCTGAGCTGCCCAGATGAGAACTAAAATGTAACAGAGAAAACCAAATCCTGTTACCACACTCTTGGGACCTCTGGGGCAGCTACCTGTCTCTCTTGGCCCCTCTTGGGTCTCCCCTGGGCAGCCTTGGCTCCTTCAGTGTTATATGCTGGCCGCGCCCTGGTCTCCAGGTACGAGAGTGTGATCGCCACACTGTGCGAGAACTTGGACTCTCTAGACGAGCCCGAGGCCCGGGCGGCCATGATCTGGATTGTGGGCGAGTACGCTGAGCGGATAGACAACGCAGACGAGCTGCTGGAAAGCTTCTTGGAAGGCTTCCACGATGAGAGCACCCAGGTGAGAGGTCGAGCAGCCGATTCGGGGCAGTGCCCTCCACACACTGCACTGACCACGTGGACAGGCAGCTGGGTAACGTGTGGGTGACAAGTGTGTATCCCTTTGCCTCCCCCACTGCGGTACCTAAGGGGGACGTTTGAGGACAGTCCATGTTGGTGTATGTTGAAGGCACACAAAGTTTCTGCTCTGGTTTTAATTTTGTATTTAGCTTTGGATACATAATGCATTGACTTGGATCAAAATTGAAAAGATTAAGAATAATATGTAGGAGTTCCCGTCGTGGCTCAGTGGTTAACAAATCCGACTAGAAACTGTGAGGTTGCGGGTTCGATCCCTGGCCTTGCTCAGTGGGTTGGGGATCCGGTGTTGCCATGAGCTGTGGAGTAGGTTGGATCTGGTGTTCCTGTGGCTGTGGCATAGGCCGGCAGCTACAGCTCTGATTAGACCCCTCGTCTGGAAACCTCCATATACCACGGGTGTGACCCTAGAAAAGGCCAAAAAAAAAAAAAAAGAATGATATGTAGTGAAAATTCTGTTTCCTACTGCAGTTCCCACTGTGGTGCAGTGGGATCAGCAGCGTCTTGGAAGCACTGAGATGCAGGTTCAATCCCTGGCCTGGCACAGTGGGTTAAGGATCCAGTGTTGCCACAGCTGTGGCTTAGGTTGAGACTGTGTTTCATATCTGATCCCTGGTGCGGAAAATCCATATGCCTCAGGGTGGCCAAAAAAAAAATTATATTTCCTACCACTTTTCTGGGCATGAGTTTTCTTTTGGAGAACTTCAGTATTAGTTACCAGTTTCTTAGGGGATACTTCCAGAGATAGTTCAGGAACACACCAGCCAGTTCCTCTACACAGACATAGTTTTCATCGTCTGTGGTACTCATGTTCTACAAAGTCACCACAAACACTGATGTAGTAAGTGCTAAACCATTGCTCCCAGAAGAAATATAGAGTTGGGTTCCTACAAGCCCCTGGTCACAGTATTTTTGTCAGCTGGTGAACATTTAACCTTGTTTGTGTATGAGTCTGTTTAAAGACACCTTATTTTTGTGCTCATGGTCAGCAGCACTATGACTTATGCCAGAGCAAAGCTAATATAACACGTGCGTTTTCTCCAAAGTAGGAGAGGCATATCACAGCCTTCTTTCGCTTAGGAACACCAGACAGCACTTCAGCACTACACTTAGTGGGTGTATTAAACAACAAAATCACCAACAAAAAGCACCAAAGTGTGAAAGACTGGCATTAAGTAGACTGTGAAGAAGATGCCTGTTTATAGCATGAGAGCTGAAACAAGTTGGCAAAGCACCAACTGCTTGACCTCAGCTAGGAGTGTGTACCAGGCAAGTCAGATTTCTCACTGCTCTGCACGTCTATGAAAGCTCCTAGAACACTAATTTGGGGGTTACAAGTAAATTTTAGTAAGCAGGCAGATTTGCAGTGACCTCTGTGAGTAATAATGAGGATTGGCTAGTATATGTATTTTCTTATTTAGTTTGTTTTTTTATTTTTAGGGCTGCACCTGCCGCATATGGAGATTCCCAGGCCAGGGGTCAAATCGGAGCTGCAGCTGCCAGCCTACGCCATAGCAACATGGGATCTGAGCCACGTCTGTGACCTACATCACAGCTCAAGGCAGCGCCAAATCCTTAACCCACTGAGTAAGTCCAGGAATTGAACCTGTGTCCTCATGGATGCTAGTCACATTTATTTCCGCTGAGCCATAATGGAAACTCCCTAGGTCTCCCAACTTCTGCTCTTTTAAACAGTACCACTGTGAATAACCTGTGTGAAGCACATTCACAAGTACAGCTAAATGGAGTTTCCATCATGGCTCAGTGGTTAACGAACCTGACTGGTATCCGTGAGGACACAGGTTCAATCCCTGGCTTTGCTCAGTGGGTTATGGATCTGGCGTTACCGTGAGCTGTAGTGTAGGTCACTGACGCGGCTCAGATCTGGCGTTGCTGTGGCTGTGGCGTAGGCCAGCAGATATAGCTCTGATTCAACCCTTAGCCTAGGCACCTCCATATTGCCAGGGGTGCAGCCCTAAAAAGACAAAAAGACACACACACACACACACACACACACACACACACACACACACACACGAAGTATAGTGGAGGGTAAATTCTTAGCAGAAACAGAATACTTGGTAAAAGGGTCCATGCTTTGGAGGTTTGAGCTGCTGTATCCAGATTTCCTTTGGTATAGAGGTGTTCTGGTTTACACCCGTATCTCAGAGATGGGATAGCCCCCTCCTTGTCTCCGTGACAGCCCAGTGCATCCTCAAATTTTTGCCAGTTTGATTGATAACAAATGGTCCCTTGATGTAGTTTTGTTTGCATTTCTGTTTTGAATCTGGTTGAGCATCTTCTCATGTGTATTCCCTTTTCTGTGAACTGTCCGTTCATGCATGGAGGCCTCTACAATGTCTGTGAGCACAGAAATCTTAGCTGCACAACTGAAGCAGGGGATCCCAGAGTCCTAACCCCTCTTCTGCCCCTTCCTGGCTTGGTGATGTTATACTAACCCTTTATCTCTCAGAGCCTCAGTTTCCTCATTTGCAAGATGAGGGTCATAAGCCTTTTCCTCATCCTGCACTGTGAAAGTTAAATGGGATGCTTTACGTAATGTCCCTAACACACGCACAACCCATAATGAGCACTCATTAATGCTGGTGTCATTGTTGGTCAGAATTGATTTAAAAGCAAACTTGTCCAGGCAGAGAAGGGGACTGATGGGTTCCTGTCGCTGAGTCCCAGGAGCTTGCTGTTTCCTGCACCCCTGGCTGAAGGTGCTTGAATGGTGGCAGCGCTCCAGGCTACGTCTTTACCACTTATCAGCACCTGGGGCTGCCTTCCCCTCGGTAGTTCAAAAACAGTGCAGGCCTGCTCGCATTACCTGGAGCAAGTTGCTGTGACACCGGGATGGCCAGGTCTACTAATGCAGGGAGAAGGACGCTTATCTGAAGGAAAGCCAGCATTTCTGTTACCAAAAGACTTTTTTTTTCTTTTTTGGCCAACCCGTGGCATATGGAGTTCCCAGGCCAGGGATCAGTTCCGTGCCACAGTTGTGACTTATGCCACTGAGGCAACGCTAGATCCTTACCCCGCTGGTGGCTGGGCCAGGGATCGAACCTGCAACCCAGCACTGCAGAGACACCACCGATCCCATTGCACCACAGCAGGAACTCCTATTACCAGAAGATTGAATGGATGCTGGTTGGGCAAAAACCTCAAGTGTCCATCACAAAATAATAGTAGTAGTTCTCACCAACTCCCACTGCCACCTGCCACCTCCAGCTACCCACCTACCTCAGGGCTTCCTCCACCTCAACCACAATAGCCTCCCTCCCTGAAAGAGAAGCAAAAGCCCGGCCTGGACTGGTTTCTGCCCCTGCAGTCAAATCCTGCAGTGATGACTGTAGAGGATGCCCTGTGGGGGTATTTCTGCCCACGTTGGCTCCTCCACTGTGGGGCCTGGAGTGTTAAACCCACCAGGCCTATTTCCATCTCTTGCACAGGATTCCCGAAAAGCTTATTAGACAGTGTGTAAACTGACCGCTCCAGTGCTCAGCATATAGTACTTGGGTGGGGGTGGTGTTTTAATTAGGCGGCCTGCTTCCTTTGTCTCCTGGGTTCACAGCATACTTAAAAGCTTTTATAAGAGTACTTAGTGCTTTGCAGTTTGGGAACTTATTTTAGATTGTGGCTTTGAGCCCCATTATCCTGGTCTTCTAGGCCTCCCCAGCCTGGACAGGGAGCTCTGCGTCTAGCCTGCCTGGAGAGCAGGGCAGTGGCCTCTTTGCAAGTGGGCTGCCCTGGGCTGGGACGGAAGCTGAGCCAGCCTCATTCTCAGGCAGCACAGCAGGCCCAAGAGTGAGGAATGAGTGCCAGCAGCCAGCTGCCCCGGCTTGGGGAGAACTTAGTAGAGAGTCCCCATGTGGTGCTTGTGGTGACATTGACAATGACAGCTGTCGTTCATTGAGCAGAGGAAGTAATTGGTTCTTTCTGTTTGTTGTCTCATTGACTCTTCCCATCAACCCTGTGAGGTGTTACACCCATTTTATAGATGAGGAAACAGGCTCAGAAGTTACTTTTCCAGGGCCACCAGCTGGGAAGTTATAGATTCAGAATTCAAATGAGGTGTGATCCAACTCTGGCTCCCAGTAAGCGGCCATTAGTTGCTGTCTTCAAGGCTCACAAGAGGAGTTCCCACTTGTGGCGCAGCAGGTTTGGTGGTGTCTTGGGAGCTCTGGGACTTAGATTTGATCCCTGGCCCGGCACAGTGGGTTAAGGATCTGGTGTTGACACAGCTGCAGTTTAGGTTGCAACAGCGACTGGGATCTGACCCCTGGCCCAGGAGCTCCATATGCTGTGGGGTGGCCAAAAAAGAAAGGAAAAAACTCACAAGAACCCCCCTGACGCAGGCATGCCTCTCCTTCACTGACTGAGAATAAACGGCTTTCTCTAGGCTACCTGGCCAGGGGTACTTGAGCCAGATCTGGAAGCTGGTCCCTGAGCCACCTCCTATCCTAGAAGCAGCCAGCCTGCTCCTCTGCCCTTGGCCCACATGTCACCAAATCGCAAGGACTCTGCATACCTAGTCTGAGAAACCAACTGCATCAGCTCAATCCCACCTACCACTGGCAGCCTGCCCTGCCTAGCAGGGCAATTAAGCCATTTGTTTTTGTTGTAAGTGCCCTCCTGCACCACAGGCCTAGGAGGTGCCGCTAACTCCGTTCCCACCCTTCTGCCACAGGCCTGTCCCTGGCACGGTTCAGGCTCAGGAGGTTCAGGCTGTCCTCTTGTCCCAGGGCTGACGAAAGTGAGATGGGGCTAAGAGCTCTTTTAGAGGTCAGGTTTTTAAGTGCCTTTTATGTACCAAGCACTAGAACGAACAGTAACCAGGGACGAGCAGTGGCAGATGCCACCCCTGCCCTCAAGGGCTCTCTCTAAAGGACAGCCCAGTGGCTCAGAAAGCCTTTGCAGTACTGTGGGGTTGCACCAGTGCGGGGGCCGGGGAGGCGTATTCAGGTGAAGGCAGCATCGGGTGACACGGGCTGATGGAGGGCTGGGCGGGAATGGTTCCCGCTTCCTGAGAGTGTTCCTCGCTGACAGGCTGGCTCTGTGGGCCCTGCTGACCCAGTCCACTGGGCTTCCCTGGCACCCTCTCCCCTTGGTGATAGATGGTCTTTATTTATTTATTTATTTATTTGTCTCTTTGCCTTATCTAGGGCCACACCCGCGGCATATGGAGGTTCCCAGGCTAGGGGTCTAACAGGAGCTGTAGCTGCCGGCCTTCACCGCAGCCACAGCAGCACGGGATCTGAGCTATGTCTGCAACCTACACCACAGCTCACGGCAACGCTGGATCCTTAACCCACTGAGCAAGGCCAGGGATCAAACCCGCAACCTCATGGTTCCTAGTTGGATTCGTTAACCACAGAGCCACAATGGGAACTCCAATAGATGGTCTTTAGTAAGCATACCAGGCACACATGTTTCCTCTGTGAGCTCCTGAAGGCACTGCAGGCCTGGAGCCTGGGAAGGTTTCTGGGACCCTAGAGCTGGGCAGCAGGCCCCCGCCTGCCTGAGGTTGCCATATAGTACTGTGACCAGCTCCTTCCTGAGTCTCAATGCCAAGGTTGAGGCTACTTGGCAGTCCCAACACCCCCTGCTGGCCTTGACCTGTTTGCATGGCCAACCCCAAACCCAGGAAAGCCATTCTCGACCTTTGAACACCTTTTCCCCTCTTTAGGGGTCCTTATATGGTTTCCTGCTACCCTCACACTGCTTCTTCCTCATCTCCTCTCCGTCTTGCTGCAGGTCCAGCTACAGCTGCTGACAGCCATCGTGAAACTCTTTCTGAAGAAGCCGACAGAGACCCAGGAACTAGTACAGCAGGTCCTCAGTTTGGCCACTCAGGTGGGTGCACAGCCCTTGAGCTTCAGTCCAAGAAGCCAGACCTGGGTGGTCTTGCCCCTGAAACTGGCAGCACTGGGGTTTGGCTCCAGAGCAATCCAGGATCCCTGTTCAGGGAGCTCAATCACAGAGAAATCAAGGTGGGGCGGGAGCAGGCGGGACGTTGAGCCGGGCCATAAAAGAGAGGGGAGGGAAGTCTGTGAGAACCGGGATGGGCAGGCCTGGCAGAGGGGTGTATGTGGAGACGGGTGGGCTGGCCTGCTCACAGCCAGGCCAGCCTGGAAACCAGCGGGCTGGGCCAGATCTGTTCAGGTGGTTTAGGGACAAGCCCCGGGGACTCTCAGGTCTGTCATCAGCAGCCCTGTGCTCATCACATTCTGAGATTCATGGGCTCCTCATCTTACCTCCCAGGACTCGGACAACCCGGACCTGCGGGACCGAGGCTACATCTACTGGCGCCTTCTCTCCACGGACCCTGTAGCTGCCAAGGAGGTGGTGCTGGCCGAGAAGCCACTCATCTCGGAAGAGACAGACCTCATCGAGCCCACGCTGCTGGACGAGCTAATCTGCTACATCGGCACGCTGGCCTCTGTCTACCACAAGCCGCCCAGCGCTTTTGTGGAGGGGGGCCGGGGCGTCGTGCACAAGAGCCTGCCGCCCCGCACCGCCTCGTGAGTGAAGTGGGCCAGGCGCCAGCCTCAGCCTCCCCACCTGCCTCCTCAGTTCTAGCACAGGCGCTCAGGCCTGAGTCTGAAGAAACTTACAGTTCTAGTGACCTTCTGTTGAATGCTTACTGCACACCAGGTGTTGACTAGGTGACAACAGCTCTGAGAGATGTCCCTACTTCACAGACGGGGACAACAGGCATAGGGAGCTCGAGTGCCTGGTGCAGCATCCCAGGCAGCAGAGCTGGGCTCTGACCCGATTCAGTCTGACTCCAGAGCCCCATTCTTCTCACCTTCCTCTGCTCTTTCCAGTGGCTTATTGGCCTGGTTGTGCAGTTCTCTGGGGACCAGCATCTAGTCTTCTGTTTAGAGTGGGCTGAGTGGTGGGAATGCAGATGGCCCTGCCTTCATTCAGCTCATGGAGTTTGATCTCTGAGAGCTGAAAAGATGGATCAGACGTGGGAAGAGGGAGGAAGAAGGCCATATAGACTGGGGGTGGATCCTAGAGACTAGGGACTCTGGCCTCCCTGAGGCAGCCCAACCCCTCACTCTGCTGAGCCTCTCCTCTGTGTCCTGGCAGGAGCGAGAGCGCAGAGAGTCCTGAGACGGCGCCTGCTGGGGCGCCCCCTGGAGAGCAGCTGGATGTCATCCCCACCCAGGGTGACCTGCTAGGCGACCTCCTCAACCTGGACCTCGGCCCTCCGGTGAGCGGCCCACCCCTGGCCACCTCCTCGGTGCAAATGGGAGCCGTGGACCTTCTTGGCGGCGGCCTTGACAGCCTGGTACGTCCTGGGGCCCCTCTGCGTGATGCTGATAATGATCTTCAAAGGAGCAATAGTTGATTGCCCTCTGCTAGATGCCAGCCAAGGGCTTCAGGTATAGTTTGCCTGAGAAGGTGGTCATATAGCTCCCTACAAATAGGTGAGAAACTGAGGCTTAAAGAGGTCAAGTGACCTTCCTTTCAAGAGCACAAAGCTTCTAAGTGGCAGACACAAAATTTAGTCCCTTGATGGGCTGGTGAGCCCCAAGAGACCTGGAGCCGTGTAGGGCCTGTCCTAGCCCCTTTGGAGTCTGGCCCACAGTCACCTTGGCCTTGTAAGGCTGGAGGAGCCATGCCTGTGTCCACTTAGCCCACACCCTGGACCGGTTGGGAATAGCAGCCCAGCAGGCCTGGGAGAGGCACATGAGAAGTCAGGGACAGTCCGTCCTCTCCTGTGAGAGGTGGGAGGACTGGCCTCGATGTCTCCCTGGGACTTCTTCAGGCAGCTGGTAGAGCCAGGTGGAGTGGGCAGCAGGGCCCTTGTCACTTGGCCACACCTGGCTCTGGTACCCAAGGCTGCAGCCCAGGAAAGGGTAGGGGGTGCTGTGGCGCAGGACAAGGGTGGTCGGGTGAGGCCCAGGAGTAGTGCCCTTTGTAGAGACAGTGTGGGCCCCTCCAGGCCCAGCACAGCCTCGCACCAGGCCCCTTTTGGGTGGAGCAGTAGTGACTAATCTTTTCCCTCTTTCCCTCTCTTGTCTCTGTGTCTTCTTTCCGGGCTTTTATCTCTGCATGTGGCTGCCTGTTCTCATCACCCTGCCTGCTTCTGCTTGGAGATGGGGGATGAGCCTGAAGGGGTACGGTTTGACCTTTGTGTCACCAAGCATTCGGTCCTGCTCCTCCTAGATCGCCCACCGGGCACCCCAGGGGTTAAGTGATGTCAAAGCAGTCCCTCCCTACTAGCCCTTGCCTCTGTCCAATGTCCTGGCAGCCTCTGCTTTGACTGCCTGGCATCTCTCTGCCAGTGGGCCCCCACATTCATTCATTCTTTGCCCCGCCCTCACCGCCCTACAACGAAGTTGCCTTGTCATCGTGAGGCTCATCAGCCCTCTCCGTCCTCCCAGCCGTCTCTCACATCCTAGAGGGCGTGCTCCCATCTGCTGAGCACTGCCCCTCACAGCACTATGTCTCTAGTACCCCTTTTAATCCATGGGCTATTAGTCTGTGAGTATCCCCAGTCCTTTCCCAGAGGTCACCCCAAAGGCTTGAGGGCTGCAGGGCATGGGAGGGCTCGGCCTCTCCTCTCCACCCACCTCACTCTGTCTTGTTTCTACAACTTAGAGCTGATGTGATGGCAGCCCCATGGAACCCCTTCCCCATGCCCTGCCCCCCTGTTTTCTGAAGGACCAGGTGGCCACACTCATCTCGGGCCCTGATGTCCCTGCCTTTGATGCCTGCCTGCCTCTGACCTCTTTCCCGTCCTTTCCAGATTGGAGCTCCCAACTTTGTGGCACCCCCAGCAGCAGCAGTACCAACCAACCTAGGGGCACCCATGGGCAGTGGCCTGAGTGACCTCTTTGACCTGACCAGTAGCGTGGGCACCCTGTCAGGATCATATGTGGCTCCCAAAGCAGTAAGTACGGCAGCTTCTCATGGCTGGAGCAGAGGGAAGCTGAAGGCTGAAGGATGGGCTCCTTAAGTGGCCCACTCTATGGGATCGGCACAGGCAGTGGGGATGGGCCCCCAGAGCAGCAGCTGGCCAGAGCAGTGCTGAGGGCAGTGGGAGAGCACGGAGGAGAGATGCTCGTTTAGGCCTGGGGACCTGGGGAAGGCTTCCTAGTGGGGGTGTCGCAAGAACTCGGGCCTATGGATCAAGTCAGAGTCAGTGAGGCAAAAACAGGGAGAGGGCTCCCAACCTGGAGCTGAGGCAGAGCCCACACCTTCCAGAAGACTGACAAAAGTCCCGTCTGGTTGCGTCAGCGGTTCTCAGTACTGTCCAACTCAATGTCCCTTATTGATAACAGGCATGTTATGATGTCTCCTCCTTTCCTAATAAGTGAAATCTGTTGCCTGTGCAATCTACCTCACATAGAATTTCAGAAACAGTAAGATGCTATCACTGCATGAAGGAGACATAAAAGGAATAAAATAAAATGATGTATTTCCACGTGGAGGCTGAGAGCACCCACCGCAGAAGACCTGACGACGTGATCGGATGTGGGCAGAGTGCAGAGTTACCATGAGACCACAACTGCATGGTTTGCAGCGTCATGAGTAATGTGGCCAGAGGTGCCATTAGTTTTTGAAATG
This sequence comes from Catagonus wagneri, assembly GCA_004024745.2. Classification (NCBI taxonomy): domain Eukaryota; kingdom Metazoa; phylum Chordata; class Mammalia; order Artiodactyla; family Tayassuidae; genus Catagonus; species Catagonus wagneri. The sequence goes on from PVHT021183555.1 coordinate 5,235,935, forward strand.
GTGACTGACACCCACTAAAGTCCCAAACAAAACAAAAAACAGGCTTTCCTTGATTTTCACCATCATTAGTTTCCTGGAAATTTTAGGGTATGTTGCCACCATGCAGAACATAATCAAGGGCTGCAGGATGTGGCTCATGAAGACTGTTGTCCCCAAGGCAGCGCCCCTGACACCAGCCCCCTAAAACACAGTGCTCCCCCCCCACACTCCATCGTGTGGCCAGGAGATGCCCCACCCTGCCGCTGGGCCCCCAGGGCAGTAGAGGACCCCAGGACTCCTGCCTGGAGTAGAACTGAGAGGCAGGGAGCTGGCGAGGTGGGCAGTGCCAGGCTGTGAGGATTTTGCTATTGATCCTGGTGCAGCGGGAGCCATTGGAAAGTTTCAAGCAGAGACGAAGCAGATTTGCACATGAGAGAGATCACTCTGGCTACAGAGTAAGGGACAGCCCCAAAGGAGGGAGCAGAAGCCAGGAGCTCAGTGAGAAGACTGGCGGGAGGTGACAAGTGCTGTTGGCGGCCGGACCGGAAGGTATTTTTAGGGGTGAAGACAAGGCTAGACTGGAAGTAGGAACAGCAGGATGTGGGGCTTGTGGGGAGGGGATACTGGCAGAGACAGTGGACCAGGGGCCTTGCCGTTTGCTAGGGGGGCGGGCAAGGGAAAGAGAGCTGGATTTGATGTGAGAACACGCAGGCCTGGCACTCTGGAGAGCACAGTGTGGGCCAGGCCCTGAGCACCATGGAAGCTGCCAGAGGGGATAGGCTTAGCCTGATCCCTCACAATACTCAGGGCAGACACCATGTCTGCCACTTGGTGCTCAGCCAGAGCCCCCACCCCGCCTCTCTCTTCTGAAGCCGCTCCCTGGAACAGGACAGCAGGACTTCAGGGAGGTGGGGGAGGGCACAGTGACATCTTCCTCATGACTGGGAACCTGTGAGCCAGCACCTGCCCTCACCAGGTGTGCCCACTGCACCTGCGGCGGTGGTGGCCAGAACCCCTAGGCAGGCCTCCTGGCAGGATCTGGGCCTAGGGGCACCCAGCAGACAGCAAGTCTAGTGCTACCTGCACAAGGATGGCACCATCCTACTGAGTCCTCCCAGCGGCCTTCTGGTGCTGTTATTCCCATTTTGCAGTTGAGAAATCTGAGTGCTTTTGCCTAAGGTCACATAGCTGGTAAGTGACAGTTTGAAACTGAGTATAGGGCTGTGGCACCATAGCCTCTGCCCCTAACCCTTATGTAATCACCTCTCAAAGTATTTGGGAACCTCCATGTGCCTGCCTCAGTGTCATGGGTTGTCAGAGTCAGCCAGCCCTCGGGGAGCTGGCCCTCTGCTTATGTTCATTTTAATAGCTCTTATCCCTGCTTTGTCTCAGTGGAGGGCCAGGTGAGTGCACCAGCTGGAAGGAGGGGTGAGGGATGTACAGGTTAGGAGTAATTAGAGCAGGCTACCTGGAGGAGGGGTCCTTGCAACGTGGGTAGGACTTTCCCCACTGCCTTAGTCACAGGAGGGTTCTGGGGTATGGGCGTGCTCTCCGTCCAGAAGCAGTAGCTGTATGGGCTACATTTTCCTAATAGCACTGTGACTACCTTGAATTGTTTGTCCCATGTGACTTCCCCACCCCACCTGTCATTCTCCACTTCTGGTCAAGGGGGATGAAGCTCTCTGTATAAGAACTTGGAGTTTATTGAGTATTTGGGGCAGACAGTTCTACACTCCATGAACCCACAGTGACCAAGAAAGACAAGGTCCTCACCCTCAGCAGTCAGAATGGTGACAGTGCCAGAAAAAGCCAGTTCTGCAAGAACCTGAGAAAGGAAGCCTGATGAAGGGGCGGGGAAGTTCCGTGGGAGCCCTCTGGGTGCTGTCTGTGTGCCCGGTCACGGCTCAGAGTTAAAGTCGTGAGCTTCTGCCCTCACACTTTTGTCTAGGGGAAGCAAAGGGTGATCAGGATTAGCAAGAAGGTGGGGTGGGAGTGGGAAGCGCTTTCCAAGCAGAGGAACAGTGTGTGTATGAGGGCCAGAGGCTGACCATATGCACTGAGCCCGGGGAGGGAGGGCTGAGCACCAGGCGTGGAGGCCCTGGGCAGTGGAAGCATTGCAGGATTGAGGGGGTTTAAGACTGGTGTGATCAGATTTGCATTTTAAGAAATGACTTTTGGAGTTCCCATCGTGACACAGCGGAAATGAATCTGACTAGGAACCATGAGGTTGCGGGTTCGATCCCTGGCCTCGCTCAGTGGGTTAAGGATCTGGCGTTGCCGTGAGCTGTGGTGTAGGTTGCAGACGCGACTTGGATCCTGTGTTGCCATGGCTGTGACTTAGGCTGGCTGCTGCAGCTCCAATTTGACTCCTAGCCTGGGAATCTTCATATGCAGCAGGTACGGCCCTAAAAAAGCCAAAAAAAAAAAAAAAAAAGAGAGAGAGAGAGAGAGAGAGAGATGGCTTTTGCTGCTGCAGAAATTGGGGGTAGAAGAATTGGGAAGGTACACAGTGACTGCCATCTTACCTGGTAAACCCTGATGGTGGCTCAGACGCAGGTGGTATCTGTGGAGAGGGAAGAGAAGAGGACCTGGTGGCAGATGGGAGGAGGTGGCGCTGACAGGACCTGGACTGCGTGACTGTGGTGTAGGGGTTAGGGTGGGCTGAGGGCTGGTGCCCAGATGCTCTGGTTCCTGGCCTTAACAACTTGAGCTGATACAAGGCCCCCTAGGAAAGCTGGTTGGAGGGTAGGTCCTGAGCCTTTTGGCCTTGGTGGGGGCGCGGGGAGGCTGTGAGCCATCCCAGTGAGAATGATGGCCTGAAAGACATTTGTGTGTCCACCTGGATAAAATCCCTTCATGAGGATGAAGTCCCTCATGAGCAGGAATTTTTTTTTTCTTTTTTGTTTTTAGGGCCACACCTGCAGCATATGGAAGTTCCCAGGCTAGGGATCTAATCGGAGCTATAGCTGCCAGCCACAGCAACTCAGGATCCGAGCCGCATCTTCCACCTACACCATAGATCACAGCAACACTGGATCCTTAACCCACTGAGTGGGACCAGGGATCGAACCCAAATCCTCATGGGTATTAGTCAGATTCATTTTTGCTGAGCCGCAATGGGAACTCCTGGCAGGGCTTTAATTTGTAGTGTATACTCAGCAAATGTTCCCTGAATACCAGTCTCATGCCAAGCTCCAAGCTAAGGATACAAAGACAGAGAAGCAGAGCCTCGCTTCAAAGAGCTGTCTGGGCAGTGAAGACAGTTAACCTGCTAAGACAACACTGCAGCGGGAGCCTGGAGTCAGCCTGGGGTCAGGCTTCCCAGTGGAGGTGGCTTTTGGGCTGAGACTCAAATGACAGGGATGGCCAAGAAAGCAGCAGCAGGCCTGCCAGGCGAGGGGTCCTCTTAGGTTCTGTTCTCAGTCAGACCGGCTTGTACAGTTACAGACCAGCCCTGCCTTCTATGAGGAAGAACAGGCTGTAACAGCCAGGGAGGTCTCAGGCTCTGGCTGAGCCCCAGGCTGCCACTGGGCTCCCGCCTCTTCTTGGCTGGTCAGGAGGCTGGCAGGCCCTGGCCCCATTTGTCTTGTGGCCTTCCTCAGCCTTGCTTCTGATTATTCCTTCCTTGGACCTTCAGTAAGCCCATGGGCACACCCAGTGCCCAGCAGTCACACGGGCGAGGAGCCCTGGGTAGGCCATGCAGGATCCTTCATCCCATACTGAGAGTCACACGGTGATCCTGGAATGGTAAAGGCAGCTGTGATCGATCTGAGAGGCCCCTAAAGTTGGGAGGAGGGGTAAGGACCCTCAGGTGGGCAGTTGAGTTTGGGGACGTGGTGAACACCAGCCCCCTCCCCGTCATCTTCCCTGCAGGTCTGGCTCCCAGCCATGAAGGCCAAAGGGTTGGAGATCTCTGGCACCTTCACCCGCCAGGTGGGCTCCATCGCCATGGACCTGCAGCTGACCAACAAGGCCCTGCAGGTCATGACCGACTTTGCCATCCAATTCAACCGCAACAGGTGAGCTCCCCAAGGCCAGCTTCCCAAAAGCCCACGCTGGTGACTGCAGGCTGGGACTGAGGGCTGCCAAGGCCCGGAGCTTCTTCCTGCTGAAGGAGAATATTCCTCACAACCACATCTCAGGCCAAAACTCTCTGCAGCAGTGATTTCCTGCCCAGTGACCTCTTTATGTATATGGACACCAAAGGGATGGAGGGGAGTTCTCCATCTCCTTTTATTTTTGCATTCCTCTATTGCCCATGGGGGTATTTTACTGACAAAACCCCTAACTCCAGCTTAGGAGCCCACCTTTGGCACACACACACTGTATAAAAGGCGCTTGGAAAAAATTAAAAAAATAAAAATAAAAGGAGCTTGGAGCCTCCTCTCCAGACCCAAGCGGTTCCTGTCTCAAGGCCTTTCTCTAAGAAGGCTGGCGAGCAGTGGTCCTGCCTGCCAGCCTCCCCGCCTGGCAACATTAAACCATCAGACAGGGCCTTTGGGAGCGTTGGCTGTTGCAGGCTCTCCACCCCCGCCAGGTCCCCTGCACTGGCGGGTCAGTGAGGAAGATCTCCTGTCTGGCGCCATCAGGGTCTTCATGGAGCAGGCCAACTAAGCCAGGGCTCTCTGGGGAACCCAAGCAGCCTCTCCTGATGATCCTTCTTCCTGAGTGGCTCTAGTGATGAGCAAACTGAGCCTCTAAGAAGTTGACTGAAGGGGCTGCTTCCTCAGGGAGAGCCTGTGGGCCGGTGGTTATTGACGTTCTGTCTGACCAGGGAGAGTGGTTGGCAGCTCTCCTACTGATCCTCAGGTGACCCTAAAGGCCACAGAAACACTCCAGGCTCCAGGGGTGGTCCTGCTAATTGCTCACAACAAGCTTACTGTATTGAAAACTTACAGGGTACCAAACCCTGTGTTGAGAACTCTTTAGGTGAGTATTTGTCTCATTTGAACTCCTTGGCAGCCCAGTGAGGTCAATGCCATTAAGCCCCTTTTAGTAAGTAATGACACCTGGGTTCAGAGGGGGCTGGTGCCTTTCCCAAGGTCACACAGTAGGCAGTGGTAGAGCTCCCAGGAAACCCTGGAGTGCTAGGCCATCATGATGGCTGGAGGTTCCCCTGTGTCATCTCCTGCTGGGCTCAGGCAGCTCAAACTCTGGATCTCAGCAGTGCCACTCACCCCAAAGGGTCTGGACATGGGTCCACCCCTCGCTGAGTCCTTGTGTCCTGGAAGATAGGAGATTATATATCTGTCGCTGTTTTTACGAGGACAGGAATTGGCATAATATCAAATGCCCAGCCTAGGCGCAGTGAATGCTTGGTTCATGCTCTCAGTCAGTACTGTGGTAACTTAGCTTCCCAGAGCCTGTGTCTGAGATGAATCTCACACTCCTGGGCATCCTCCTAATTTGCCCACATGCTGCTTTACCGAGAAGCAGGGATTTCCTGGGACTCTATGGCCATCTTATGGTCTGGCCAGTTCTGGCCCAGCCAGTAAAACCGAGCATCTTGCTTGGGTCAGTCAGATTCCTCATGGGAGATGGAGGTTGGCCGCCACGACTTGGGCAGTCACAGAGTTTTAAAGTGAGAAGAAGTGTATAGGCTCCTGGTATTACATGGAGCTCCTTGAGGGCAGGGCAGGGCCACACTCACCTGGGCCTGCGTCGCCCAGAGGAGAAAGAGGATCAGAGATCTTTAGGCCCCGAGCCAGCCCAGGGCACTTCCTGTCCATGTGGCTGTTGAGTGAGTTGTGGGGTGGTCAGGAGCTGATCCTTCGGGCCTGGCCTGGGATGAGCCCAGCTTGCTGAGAGGCTTCTCGCCAGCTGCTGCCCCAGCTCCAGACACTGAGGAGCCCGCCTGTCCTGTCTCAGCACCTGCTCCCCTGCCATCCCCACGGGGGCTTCTCTCTCCACAGCTTTGGCCTGGCCCCCGCCGCCCCACTCCAGGTCCACGCACCACTCAGCCCCAACCAGACTGTGGAGATCTCCCTGCCTCTCAACACGGTGGGCTCAGTCATGAAGATGGAGCCTCTGAACAATCTCCAGGTGCGTTCTGGGCAAGGCTGAGCACCCTAGTCCTTCCTGCTTACCCCGGGAGGAGCCTGAGGCCTGGCTGGTGCTGGCAAAGGGCTGTGTCTGTGGAGTTGTGCTCTTGATCACATTCCTGGCAGTGGAGGCCTGGGCGGAGGGATGGAGGGGCATGGCTACCGGGAACACCATGGGAGGGAACCTGCTCAGGTGGGCTCTTGGGGAGCAGACACTTCCTGAGGCCTCAGAGGTGATATCCAGCATCAGGCACAAACCAGGGTCCCCCTTGTTCCTAGGTGGCCGTAAAGAACAACATCGACGTCTTCTACTTCAGCACCTTGTACCCGCTGCACATCCTCTTTGTGGAGGACGGGAAGATGGGTGAGTCATGAGGGTGCCCCTGGGGTGCCTAGAAAGGATGGCTAGCTTCGCCCCACGTTGATGTCCTTGAGTCCCTGACTCCCCTGCAGAGCCTGAAGTGAGAGTCACACTTCTACCGGGACCCCCAAGGTCTTGGCTGCCCATCTGGGGGACTGTGTCATGCAGGGGCTGTTTCACTTCTGGCTTCAGCTCTGCCTCTCAGCCTTGCCTGCAGCCTCTAGACAGTCATCCCATGCTCCCCGCCCCAAGCAGGGAACTCAGGCCAAGCTTCACCCCTGATTCCCATCCCCTGTGCCCCTTCTGGAACCCCAAGGAAGACATCTCAGTACCCAGAGGGCTTGCTACCGGCTGGTGCTGCAGGGAGCAGTTTGCCCACATTATCTCTGGCACCATAGAAGCTTTGTAACGAAGGCTGTGACTCATGAGGCTGCTCGGTGCCACAGCAAGAGGGGAGCATGTGTGGGCAGTGGTGGGGAGAGAGCTAAGGTCCAGAGGTGGGAAGCCTGGGGTCTTTTGGAACAGCACCAGTAGCCACCTTCACCAAGCTCAGGGTTTGCCCAGGGAAGCAGGAGGGGCTGAGGGTTATGAGCGAGGCCATAGGTTTATCAGGGTCCCACCTCTACCCACTCCAGATCGGCAGATGTTCCTGGCCACATGGAAGGACATTCCCAATGAGAACGAAGCTCAGTTCCAGATCCGAGACTGCCCCCTCAATGCAGGTGGGACTCCTGAGCCCGGCCCCTCAGCCCACACTGCCCCTCGCCTGCACCCCAGGCTCCACATCACTGACTGGGGGGCCTTCTGACCCCCAGAGGCCGTGAGCAGCAGGCTGCAGAGCAGCAACATCTTCACAGTCGCCAAGAGGAACGTGGAGGGCCAGGACATGCTCTACCAGTCCCTCAAACTGACCAACGGCATCTGGGTGCTGGCGGAGCTACGCATCCAGCCCGGCAACACCAGCTTCACGGTGAGGGCCCCTGCTCCTCCCTGGGGCCTCTGCCTTCCTGTCCTGGGCAGCCTCTCTCACCCCACCACCTTCCTAGGCCAGGGGTCTGCTCTGATAGGGGACACTCTAGCCCAGCTAAACTGGGTTCCCTCTGAGACTGGCATGAACAAGCACCAGAATTGTGACCTCAGAAAAATTCCAACTCAGTCCTATCCGTTTATCCAGAAAAGACACCAAGTTGGGAGTTCCCATTGTGGCTCAGTGGGTTAAGGACCCAATGTAGTATCCATGAAGATGCAGATTCGATCCCTGGCCTCGTTCAATGAGTTAAGGATCTGGCGTTGCCATGAGCTGTGGTGTAGGTTGCAGACACGGCTCAGATCTCACATTGGCTGTGTCTGTGGTGTAGACCGGCAGCTGCAGCTCCAGCTCAATCCCTAGCCTAGGAATCTCCATATACCATGGGTGCGGCCCTAAAAAGAAAAAAGATACCAAATTGGGTGTCAGAACAGTGAGTTGGACTAGAAGCTTCTGTAAGATTGTACCCTGTGAGGTGGCACAGTCGGCCCGAGGCCCACCTGACTGGGAATTGGCTCTGCTGGGCCCAGGACCTGGCCCTGTCCCTCCCCGCCTGAGTGCCCTCTGGGAGGACGTCCTTCCCGGCCTTCGAGTCAGACTCCAGCCAGGACATGGCTTCTTCTGTGGAGCGCGTGGTTGTCCTGGAGGCCGTGCTGCTGTCCCAGGCCCCTCTGGAGCCCTGGCCTTGCTTCTCCCTGTACCCAAGTGTCGGGCAAGCATGACCCTCCAGACAGACGCTGCTCCCCAGGCCCCGCTGGAGGCATCGGCACTGAGGTTGGGTGGGGCTGCGGCGGCTTCGGTGGTGGTAATTTCTGTCTCCCTGTGTTTGGATGCTGCATGTCCACCTTCCCTGCTGGTGCCCGTGGTGCAGGACTTGGAGGTTAGCAGATCGCTTTTCTCTTCCCCTTCCCCTCCGTCCTCCCAGCCATACCTTGCACCCCAACTCCTGGCCCGGCCTCCTGGCCGCACCTCACCCCGCTGTTCCCCAGAGCTGGGCAGACACGCATGCAGGCTATAGGCAGAGGACAGGCCACCCCAGCCTGCACCCCAGTGCTCCCCAGCCTGGTGGCCCTGATTGAGGAGCTGATACCCCCACCGCTCACACAGAACCCTGGGAGGAGACCAGGGGCCCTGACTTCGGAGCGCTGTGTACCCCTCCCCTCCTGACTGCACCCTTCAGAGCAGTGATTTTGGCAGAAGGGTGCTGGCGCCTGTCTCTCCTGCCAGTGCTCTCCGGGCTCTTAGCGCACTCAGAGCTGAGCCAAGTCTAACGTACCTCCTTCCTTGGCAGGAGACCAGAAAAGAACCCCGGCACCCCCACCGCCTCCCTCCCGGCCCCTTACCCCCGAAAGGGACCCCCACCCTCCCTGGGCCATGGGGGGCCCGGCAGCTCTGCGGGGTGGGGCTGGCATTGCCTGGCAGCTCGGGCTGTGATTCACGCTGCTCGCCAGCGGGCTGTGGTGGCGGGGACAGCCGGTGTGTGGGCTGCAAGTATATTTGGTCCACGGCCGGCTGGCTGTGGCGGCCGCCCCCTCTCCTGCACCACACATCTGTCACAGCCGCGCTGCCACCACCAGGCCACATGTGCACACCATAGTCTTCCGTCTGGTTCCCGCCTTCTCGTCCTTCCCCACCTATTCCTTCCTGCCCCAGGCCCCAGGGAGGAGCTCCAGGAGTGAGCACTCTGTCCCCGCCGACCCTTCTTTCCCTGCAGCTGTCGCTGAAGTGTCGAGCACCTGAGGTGTCACAGCACGTGTACCAGGCCTACGAGACCATCCTCAAGAACTGAGGCCCCATCCAGCATCTGCCCCAGCCTTCACCAGCCCCTCGAGGAGCCCCTGGTGGGGTGGCAGCACCTCCTCCTCCTCCCAGGAGGGGCCTGTGAGGCTCCTGGCCACCCACAAGGTTCCCTGGGCCTGACTGCAGTGTCCCTGAGCCTGGATCCTCAGGGTGGGGTGGCAACCCTCTTGGAGCGAAACCTCAGTGTACTCTCGTGCTCGAGACGCCCCTCTTTCCATTGCTGCTGACGTTTAGGGTCAGGTGAGGAGGGAGCCGGAGGAGCCAGAGCAGCTGCAGGAGCTGAACAGAGAGACCCAGGGTTCTTCTCTTGCCTTTCTTCCTCAGCCTCCCAGCCCCGGACTCCCCCACCCCTCGATCCCTCTGGGTTGGTATTGGAGGCCCTTCCCTGCCCCTCTCCTGCCATGGGCCCTGGCAGGCAGGTGGTCCTGGTGTACGCAGAGGGTCCCCTGGGTACCGGGAGGGCTGCTCCGTTGGGGGCCTGCACACCCGCCCTCCCAAGTGCCGACCTGACAGGGAGGACCAGGCGGAAGCTCCCAGGGCCCCTCCCGAGCTCCTGCTCCTCTCTTGCCCGTGAGGATGTCACTGCCTGTGATACGTTCCTGCGTGTGCCCTGGGCTCCGGGAGCAGAGGCAGGGCTGAGGACTGGGGCGTGTGGGTGAGTGGGGTGCTTCCTGTCTGGGGTTTCTTCTTAGCATCTGCCACCCTCCTCCTGGCCTCCCAAGTTTCAGTTGTGTCTGACAGAGCATTAGGTTTTCCTGTTACCGCTGTTTAATAATAAAGATTCTGCTTTTGGCAATCACGGACACTTTTTTCCCCCTCCACCAAATGTCAGAATTAAAACTGCCTTTAAGTCTTGAGCCCTCCAATAATGATGTCTAATATATATAAATAGAGACTATATATTGTATGTTTACTCCTATTTTCAGAAAGAGAACGTGAATAAAAATGATGACATCAAGTGTGTCCCTAGCCAGTGTGTCAGGTCCTGAGGCCCCTCTAAGCAGGGTCCTGGGTCCCCTGGGGTCCAGGGTCAAGGGTTCGAGCCGTGTCAGCCCCTTTCTGGCCCTTTCCCTCTCCTGTCCTTGAAAACTGACAGCTGAGGCTTGCTGGTCTCCCAGCACCTCTCCTACCCCTGACCTGAGCTCTACCCGGCTATGGCCATCTTGCCTTTTGATGTCGGGAGGGCAGAGTCCATCTTGGTTTTCCTTGTCTCCTGGGAGTGGCAGGGAGGGACTCTGATCGGGGGTGGCTGTGGGAGAGGGAGCAGCAGGCGGGCCCAGCACCAGGCCTGTCCGGGCAGGCTGTTCTCCGCCCCACATGTGCAGCTGCCACCGAGGATACCTCATGTGGCCCTGGTCCTGGGTCTGGCCTGGCTCCCAGGGAGAGGAAGGAGCCAGACCCTGGGCAGGGCTCCGTGGGTGGAGCTGCAGGTGGGTTCTCAGGGCTTCATGGCTGGTGGGCTCTGCCCCATTCCTGCCCCAGCTGCTCCCTGCACCCTGCCCATGCAGACACTGCTGCCTTCCCAGCTGCCAGGGCTGGAAGAAGGGCAGGAGCACCCAGCCCCCCACTGCCTCACCTCTGACCCCTAGGGTATCACCAGACCGCCCTGGGACCCAGAGTCTAAAACCAGCCAAGGCCCTGGACTGCACACCCTGGTTCTCACCGCAAATGAAAGCTCCGGTTCAGCAGGCCCCACACAGACGCAGCTGAGTCCCCTGTGGCTGTGGGCTCACTCTGGCCTGCCCTGTTGCCTGCCTGCTGGGGCCTGGCTTTCACTCAACTTTGTGGGGTCACCACAGTCTCTAGTGGGGTGATAGTCAAGCCCAGGCCCGGGGCAGGGCTGGGGGAGTGCTGGTGAGAAAGGCTGGCCTGGCCAGACACAGGCCCATGTGTTTACTGTGCTGGGGCCTTGGACGGTTGTGGGAGGGGCCTTACCATGATGATGCCCCTCCCACCTGCATGAGGGGACCAGCAGTCTTCATATGCAACGGGAGGACAATGCCTTCTCACTCCCAAGAACCCCAGCCTGGGCCTTGGCTGGGCACAGTGGCAGGAAAACAAGCCCCTGGTTGGAGTTCCCATTGTGGCGCGGCGGAAATGAATCCAACTAGTAACCATGAGGTTGCGGGTTCGATTCCTGGCCTTGCTCAGTGATCCGGCGTTGCTGTGAGCTGTGGTGTAGGACACAGCGGCTTGGATCCTGAGTTGCTGTGGCTATGGTGTAGGCTGGCAGCTATAGCTCCGATTGGATCCCTAGCCTGGGAACCTCCTTATCCCCCGTGGGTGCGGCCCTAAAGAGAAAAAAAAAAAAAAAATCCCCTGGGCCCCAGCCTTTAGAAGTCTTTTGGGGGATGTTTGGTCTGTGGCCCTCAGTTTCTGTCCCGCCCTCACCCTAGTGGCATGAGGCCCATCACATGCCTCTCCTTCTCACATGCCTCCCTGGTCCCCGTGTGCGCAGACTTCCTCTCCTCAATGTCTGATGCTTCTGGGGGCTTTGGCCTCCTGCAGCCTCTCTGGGTCCTGAGACTTTCCAGCCAGGAAATTCAACCCAGTGACCAGTGGAGGGTCCAGCAGACCCCAGAGGCCCCACCAGTGTGCCACACACTATGCCAAGGCCTGCGGCATGTCCTCATTGTACATTTTTTAATCTTCAACTAGTGGTTTACTTTTTTTTTCTTGTTTTATGGAGAGTGACTCTGAACCTTGGTGAGGTCAGCCACAAAAAGGGTAAGTTTCTTCCACACTTCCTCAGTTCTTAGTTTTCCTCCCTAGAGGCAAAGTTCATTGCTACATTTTAGTCTTCTTCCAGGGGTAATTCTGTGCCTGTATAAAGCAATTCCAGGTAGGTATTTACTAAATAAATAGCACACCCTAGACACTACTAGTAACTTGGTTTTATTTACATACAAATAGACTCACCTTGGAATTTTTTGTGCAAATGGGCTGATGTCTGCTGATGGACATTCTGACTCTTTCCATCTTCTCTGAGTCCAAGGAAAAGTGCCGTGAATATCTTCCTAGACAGCTGTAGGCTCTAGCCCCAGAATTGCTGGACCAGACAGGTATAAGCATTTCACATTTTAAATTTTAGTTCTTATTTTGAAAAAGTAATGCATTCAGATAGTTCAAAATCCAAAAGGTAGGAGTTCCCATTGTGGTACAGCAGAAATGAATCTGACTAGTATCCATGAGGATGCTGGTTTGATCCCTGGCCTTACTCAGTGGGTCTGGGATCGAGCATTGCGGCGAGCTGTGGTGTAGGTCACAGACGTGACTCAGATCCTGTGCTGCAGCATGGCAGTGGTGGCTCTGATTCAACCCCTAGCTGGGGAACTTCCATATGCTGTGGGTACAGCCCTAAAAAGAAAAAAAATGAAAAAAAAATCCTGAATGCAAAAAAGTGAAATAATACTCCTTCTCATTCCTCTCCCTAAAGGAATCAGCATTACCTTCCAAAGAGAACTCAACAATCCTAATATTTTTTTTCCCTTTTTAGACCCAAAGGGTAGCATGGAACAGACCCCGATCTGCACCGTTCTTATGTCCTGGAGATTTTCCATTGTTAGTCTATTACAGAGCATGTCCTCATGCCTTTTTCTAACAGCTGTGTGGTTTTTCCTTTGAATGGAGGTGCCATGATAAACCAGACTTCACTGTGACATCCACCTCAGTGTGTCTTTGGTGCTATTAGTACAAGTGATACTGCAAAGAACATTCACACTTACGTATTGATAAATTCTTCAGACGGAAATGGCTGGGTCAAAGGTAGGTGTGTTCATCACTGTAAGAGTTATCTCTAAAAATTCTCTGGTTTACACCCCCACCAGGCCAGGAATGAAGTTCCTGTTCCCCCTCAACCCTTACTCTCAGCATATTGATATATATTTAAGTTATAGGTGAAAAACTGTATCTTACTGTTTTTGTTTTTTGCTTTGTTATAATTGGGTGTTTTTGGCTGTGCCCATAGCATGAGAAGTTCTCAGGCCAGGGACTGAACCCGAGGCACAGCAATGACAACACCAGGTCTTTAACTGCTAGGCTACCAGGGAACGCCAATCTTACTGTGTTTGAAAGATGCTTCTATTGATGTGTTTTTGAGCCATTTGTATGTGATGTACTTTTCTGCGAGCTGTCTTCATATTTTGTAGCCATTTTTCAATATGGCTATTGGTCCTCTTTTTTTTGTCTTTTTAGGGCCACACATGTGACATATGGAGCTTTCCAGGCTCAAGGTTGAACTGGAGCTGCAGCCACCGGCCTACACCACAGCCACAGCAACGCAGGATCTAAGCATCTGTGACCTACAGAAGTCATGGCAATGCCAGATCCTTAACCCACTGAGCAAGGCCAGGGATCAAACCTGCATCCTCATGGATACTAGTCAGATTCACTTCTGCTGAGCCACGACAGGAACTCCTGGGTGTTGGTCCTTTTCTTCCTGTTTGGTCATTAATCTCTGCCCATTTTGTTACTTTTCTATGATGAAATTGTGTTGGATGTTGGCTTCTTTTAATCTCTTCTCTCTTTCCAGTACTTAGCTCATCTTAGTTTTTGCATTTTGAGCCCTTTCCATCTGGGCTTTATGTTAGGAAGGAGATAGGGATCCAACTTTCTCTTTTCCCAGATGGTTACCTAGTTGTTTCCACACTACTTACTGAATAATTCATCTTTTCCCCACAGATCTGAAATGTTGTCTGTATCATATACTAAATTTTCACATATATATGAGTGCTTTTCTGGATTCTATTCCATACCAGAGAATTTATCTATTCTTTAGCCATTGTCTTTTGCTTTTGTTTTTTTGTCTTGTTAGGGCTGCACCCACTGCATATGGAAGTTCCCAGGCTGGGGGTTGAATTAGAATGGCAGCTCCCAGCCTACACCACAGCCATAGCAACGCAAGATCTGAGCCACACGTGACCTATGCTGCAGCTTGTGGCAATGCCAGATCCTTAACCCACTGAGCAAGTCCAGGAATGAAACTCGCATCCTCATGGATACTAGTTGGTTTCGTTACTGCTGAGCCATGAGGGGAACTCCAGCCATTGCATTTTTTTTAAAGAGTATTGTACCTTATATTTTCATAATTTATGGTACCCTCTTATTCATCCTTTTTGTCCTTTAGAATTAATTTTTCTTTAATGATGGCATTATTTTTATTTAGATTATATCAACATTTACATTAATTTATGGAGAACTGACATCTATATAATAATGTCAATAATAATATTAATCTTTATATCTGGATATAGGAATAGATGCCTTTCCATTGATTCCTGCTTTCTTTTACATCTCTATTTTTATTTTGTCTTTTTGCCTTATCTAGGGCCGCACCCGCAGCATATGGAGGTTCCCAGGCTAGGGGTCTAACAGGAGATGTAGCCGCCGGCCTTCGCCACAGCCACAGCAACATGGGATCCGAGGCGCGTCTGCAACCTACACCACAGCTCATGGCAACGCCGGATTCTTAACCCACTGAACAAGGCCAGGGATTGAACCCTCAACCTCATGGTTCCTAGTCGGATTCGTTAACCACTGAGCCACGACGGGAACTCCCATCTCTATGATATTTTAAATTTTCTTCATTTAAAAGTTCTTACAAGACTTCCCATGGTGGCTCAGCAGGTTGAGAACCTGACATAGTGTCTGTGAGGATGCAGGTTCAATCCCTAGCCTCACTCAGTGGGTTAAGGATCTGGCATTTCTGTGACTGTGGCTTAGGCCTGCAGCTGCATCTCTGATTTGACCCCTAGCCCCAGGGAACTTCCATATGCTGCAGGTGTGGCCATAAAAATAAAAATAAAAAAATTAAAAGTTCTTACATGCACATTTATGCTTACATAGATTCAGGAGTATTTTCAATTTTGGCGGTCCTTTTATAAATGAGATCTTTTCCATTTCTTTTTTTACCCCTCCTTTTTGGCTGCACCCATAGCAAATTTCCAGGGCCAGGGATCAAACCCGTGCCACAGGAGTTCCCGTGGTGGCTGCGGTGTAGGCCGGCAGCTACAGCTCTGATTAGACGCCTAGCCTGGGAACCTCCACGTGCCGCGGTTGCGGCCCTAAAACGACAAAAAGGCAAAAAACAAAACAAAACAAAAAACCTGTGCCACAGCAGTAACTTGAGCCACAGCACTGACAACACCAAATCCTTAACCTGCTGTACCACCAGGGAACTCCTCCATTCTTTTCTGTATATGTAATATGTTTATGATGTAAATATATTTTATTATATAATACACAAGTATAGGAATAATATGTATTTATAAGATAAATAACCTAAATTATATAACATGTAATTTTTAAACCAAACTCCGGACTTTATTCAGATTTCACTAGTTTTCCCACTCATGTCCTTGTTCTGTTCCCAGATCCCACGTTCCATGTGGTTGTCATGTCCTGAGCCTCCCTGAGTCTGTGACAGTATCTCAGACTTTGTCGTGACCTTAAAATTTCTGAGTGTTGGTCAGGTATTTTGTAGGCTGGCCTCAGTTTGGGTTTGTCTGATGTTTTTCTCATGGTTAAACTGGGGTTATAGGTTTTTAGAAAGGAGACCCCAGAGGTGCCCTTCTCGTCACCTCGTATCAAGGGAACATGCTATCTGCTTGACTTAGCTGTCACGTCAGCCTGGCTCACTCGGGCTGAGGTGCTGTTTCCAGCGTTCTCCATTGCCAAGTTATTTCCTCCCTTTTCCATACTCTGTTCTTTGGGAGCAAGTCATTAAGTGCTGCCTATACCTTAGCAAGAGTGTGGGGGCAGGGAACAGCTACATCAAATATTTGGAATTCTTTTGTGGCAAAATTTTTTTTTCTTCTGTATTTACTTATAAATTCAATCACATATCTGTTTGGACTCCTGGATATTTATTTTATAATTTAGGTTTAATCCAAAAGTGCATCGTTTATTTTGCTGCTTAACTGTTCAAGCTTTGGCTATTGGGAGCTCTTTCAAGCAGTTTGTGTCCCTTTGACATACCCCGCACCCTTTGGTTGCTTTTGAGCTCTTCCATACTTTCTGATGTTAGGGAGTGCTCCAGCCCTAGCATCAGCCATTTCCTCAGGGAGCCTGGAGAACAAAATTAGGAACTGAGATCTGGGTGCCGGTGTGCTTGCTATTCCTGGGGTTGCACTGCTAGGGGACCATTGACTGAAACCGGCCACCTTGGCCAGGCACGATAATAGCCGACGACAGGAGTTGTCTCACAGCAGGAGGCCCTGATAAGGACCAGGGTGCTGCCCTGAAGATTAACCAGGAGGATTTGGGAGGGACCACCAACTGCCCAACATCCTTGACGCTGGAATCCATCTTGGCTGAGAGCCACACGTGCCACCAGAAAAGACCCTGAGTCAGATCAAGTACGGGCTGAACAAGACGATTGGCGAGAGACAACCTTGAAACTAATCCAATTCCCATAAAACTGGAGACTGCGAGCCACGTGGCAGAGCAGTCCTCCTGGGTTCCTTTAACCTGCTGCTCTCCGCCCGGGCACCCCTTCATGATAAAGTCTTTTGCTTTGCGTCTCCTCGGACAGTTCATTTCTGTGTGTTAGACAAGAGCCGACACTCGGGCCCTGGAAGGGGTTCCCCTTCATGCAGTAGCACTTCTAGGCCCTCTCAGCAGACAGAACTAGGAAATAGCTGCCTATGTACTTACCTATGTGCATATATGCCTCTGTTATATTTTGTAAACTGGCAGCTATTTGCATATAAAAATGAAATCATTTTAGGAGTTCCCTGGTGGTTCAGTGAGTTAAGGTTCTGGCATTGTCACTGCTGTGGCTCAAGTCACTGCTGTGATATGAATTCCCATCCTTGGCCCCAGGACTTCCTTCCACATGCCACAGATACAGACAAAAGAAAAAAAATTACTTTATATGTACAAACTTAGTCTCCCCCACCAGCCTTACAATGTCTTGTTTTCCTCTTTGTATCATCTCATCCCATCCCACGACAACTGTATGAAATCAAGACCATGAGAGAAGGGAGTTCCGGTCCTGGTGTAGCAGTTAACGAATCCAACTAGGAGCCATGAGGTTGCGGGTTCGATCCCTGGCCTTGTTCAGTGGGTTAAGGATCCAGCATTGCTGTGAGCTGTGGTGTAGGCCGCAGACGTGCTCGGATCCTGAGTTGCTGTGGCTCTACAGCTCCGATTCGACCCCTAGCCTGGGAACCTCCATATGCCATAGGTGCGGCCCTAAAAAGCAAAAAAAAAAAGGCAATTAGAGAAGGAAACTGAGGTTCAGAGAGTTTGAGTAACTTGTACAGATGACACACCACCTCCAGGGAGGAGGTTTCAGACCCTAGAGTTCTCACTCCCAAAGCTTAGAAGCTCTGCCCTGTGTTGCCTGCTTGTGTCCTGATGGCTCTAAGACCGTGAGGCCTTCAAGGGGCCAACTGGTGGCAATCAATGGGCAGCACTGCAGTGGCCACCAAGGACCCACCACTCATGAGGCATCTGAGTGGTAAGGGTTTCTTCCCCCATTCAGGGCTCGGGGAGGTGAGTTAAGCTGGGACAAGTAACTAACGGGCAGGACAGACCATGATTAACAGTGAGTGGACCAACCAGAGGCTGGACCAGAGCAGTCGAGAGCAAATACTTCTGGGAGTGGGAGGCCGTCCACGTGCTCAGCCCTGGGGAAGGGCTGGAATCAGGCTGATGGAGAGAGGCCACCTGGGCGGAGGTCAGGCGGTGGGGGGACCCCCGGATGGCTGGTGTTGGGAGGCTATGGGCAATGAACTATGGACACATTTCCCCTCTGGGCTGCCCAGGTCCTCTCAGCCACCACCCAGCCACCCACTTTCTGTGGTTCAGTCCTCCAGGGCTCAGCTTTAGTATGTCATCAGGCCCTTCCTGAGCTCTCCTCTTAGCCAGGCTGGTGGCTCCCCTGGGTGCCCTCAGTCCCCCAGGCCTGAACAAGCCCAGTGCTGCTGTTTCTGTCTGTCTGCACGTGGCTGCATGTCTGTCTTCCTCCAAGCCACGGGATGAGACTGGGTGCCCAGTGCCAGATTCCATTTGCTGAAGGATCAGATGCATGGATACCTGGTGGGCACTCCCTGGGGCACTGGATGGGAGCATGAGAGGGGCATGGGAGCAGGGGCACAGACATCAGCCCTGCTGCCCCTCCTTGGGAGGAGGTCAATGAAGAAAAGTTCAAAATTCTGGAGCTCTCTGGTGGCACAGCAGTTTAAGGAAACAGCATGGTCACTGCCGTGGCTCAGGTTGCTGCTATGATGCAGGTTCAATCCCTGCCCCAGGAATTTCTGCATGCCATGGGGGCAGCCCAGAAAAAACATTTTTTTTTGGTCTTTTTAGGGCTATACCCACAGTTTATGAAAGTTCCCAGGTTAGGGGTTGAATCGGAGCTGCAGCTGCCAGCCTACACCACAGCCACAGCAACAAGGGATCCAAGCTGCATCTGTGACCTACACTGCAGTTCATGGCAATACTGGCTTCTTAACCCACCGAGTGAGGCCAGCGATCAAACCTGAGTCCTCACGGATACCAATCAGGTTTGTAATCGCTAAGCCACAGGCAGCCCAAGTTCTCTGGCTTGCTAGTCTTTGGGAAGCTGGGCAGCAGGCTGCCCACTCCTGTCTCAGCTCAGCTCCCATGGTTCCAGGGGCTTCCTCAGAGTCCCTCCCCACAGGGCCACAGGCTCCAGCTGACTTCCTCCTGAAGCCCTTCCGGATCCTGGGCTCTGATGAAGTTGGACTTCTCCAAAAGTCAGGCTCAGCGGCCCACGGTCCTGGGTTCCAGTCTCTGTGCTTGCCCCTTTCTTGCTGGGCCCTTTTGGGGGAACCACTGTATCCCTCAGAGCCTCGGTGAGCACACGGTTATGGTCGGGGCTTGGCATGTCACCGGCCTTGACAGATGGGAGCGGCTGCTAGTGACACTGATGGGAGCGTTTACTATGGAGTTTGCAGGACTTGGTGGGAGCTTTCAGACATGCCCTATCCAGAGTGTCCTCTATCATTCCAAAACCTCATTTTGGGACCAGAGATACCTCACACACAGCCCTGCGTGTGGTTCCCAGAGAAGCCCTAGCCAAGAAGAGGGCCCTCTGTCAGAAACTGAAGTGAGGGTTCCCAGATGAAGGACACCCAGAACTGGCTCCCACGTGTGGATGAGAGGGTGCTCCAGGCAGCAGTGGACCCCGCTCAGTGCCCTAAGGAAGACCATCCTGATGTCAGCCTCACACCCTGGTAAGTGCCAGCAGGGAAGGGGGGCCTGGTTTATTTACTCCCTGCCTTGTTCCCCAAAGGAACTGAGGCAGCTCAGGAAACCGAATGGCTGAAAAGTTAAAGAGTTGGAAGGGAGAGTTCTCACCATTGGCGCAGTGGGTTAAGAATCTGACTGCAGCAGCTCTGGTCATTGTGGATGTGCAGGTTCAATCCCTGGCCTGTTGCAGAGGATTAAAGGATCCACAGCTATGGCATAGGTCACAGCTGTGGCTCAGATTCAGTCCCTGGCTTGCGAACTTCCATCTGCCTCGGAAGCAGCCATAAAATTAAGGGGGAGGGGGGTCGGGTGAAGGGAAAAATCACAGCAGGAAAGGAAAATAAAGCCAGGGGTCTCTACTAAGCTTGAAGACCTTGAACACCTGCCAAATGTAGCCAAAACTCTGACTCTGAGCTCCCTAGTGGTTGAGAAGAAGAGTGGAAACAGATCCAGGTCCTTGATCCATTTGCCATCACCTGCTCCCCAGGTGATGCACCCCCACACTCCCCACTTCAGGATTCAGCTCCTTCTCCCTCCTCCACTTCCTTCAAACTGGGGTGGGCATGTTGTCTGTGCTCTTACAATTCCTGGATTGCACATGTTCTAGAATATTCCCTCTCTCTTTCTCTCCCTTTTGGCCACTCCCATAACATGCAGAAGTTCCCAGGCCAGGATCAAACCCCTGCCACAAGCGGCAATCCAAGCTGTTGCAGTGAGGAAGCTGGATCCTTAACACACTGAGCCACAAGAGAACTCCTAGAATGTTCTCTCTTAAGGCAGAACTTTTCCCTTTCTTTTAAAAATCCATTTCAGCATCCTGACAAGCAATAAGATTGGGGATGTTTGTTGAAGAGACAGATTAGTGAAACCCTTGGTCAGTGCTGAAAGGGGATGTTTGTGCATTTCACCCAGTACCTGGGCATCTTGTCAGAGATGTGGGAGCCCCGCCCCCCACTACAGCGGGCAGGCAAGCAGAGGCAGAGGATGGGGCTGGTAAGATTTTCCAGGCCCTGATAGGGAAGGAGCCACAGGGAAGGGGGCCTTGGGCTCTGGGAGTCTGTAGTGGCAGCTGCAGGGTTTGAGGGAAGCTTCAGGTGGAGACCCAGGCAGAAAACTTGGTCTTAGCAGTGATGAAGGTGGTGTTGACAAATTTCTGGGTCTTTCAGCCTTGGGATTTGGGACTGAGATGCTCTGACCTGGTGCATACAAGTTCAGCACTTCTGTCCCTCGCCCCACTCCATGATGCTATTTGACATGCAATTTAGTGCTGGCCATTGACCCTTGTGGGCAGGAGGGAGGAGGAAGAACTTCTTGGGGGAGATCACAAGGGTGCAGGTCAGGGGCCACCCACTGCCCCCAAACTTGAAGTGTCCCTTCTCTGGCCTCAGTTTTCTCCTGAGGGTGAGGCTCTTGGATCACGTAAGTAATAGCTTAGTATAGGGCTTGGAACATAGTAGGTTCTCAAGAAACGGTGTCTGCCTCAGACAGAGGCGGAGCACAGCCAGCGCAGTGCGGCGACTCGCCCAAGGTCACACAGGTGGCTGGATCCGACCCGGGCGGCCAGACTCCAGCGGCCGGGTTTGTGAAGAGCCAGCTTGGGGGAGCGGTGTTTGGAGGAGCGTACGCGGACGTAGGCGGGAAGGGACGTCTATTTTGGAGCAGGTGACAGAAGCGAGGCAGGCGGAGGGGCTGGGTGGGGCTGGGTGGGGTTGGGTCCCTCCCCCGGCTCCCTGCGCCCCTGTCACCTTCCCACGACCCTTCCCGAGAGAGGAGTCCCAGGCGGGTAGGGGGAAGGTGGGAGGAGCGGGCAGGCAGGCGGTTACCTCATCGCCGCCTCCGGGAGGCTTGGCTCTCTCGCTTGCTCGCGCCGCCGGCTGGGGCGGCGACTCCGGGCGTCTGAGCGAGAGAAGGACGGAGGGACGGAGGCGCCGAGAAGCAGTGTTGCCCCTCGCTCCCCGCTCCGCTTTGGGACCCCAGCGGCGAGGAGGTCCGACCTCGGTGCTCCGCGCTGCCGGCGGAGCCTCCAATCGCGCTGCGGAGCGGAGGCGCGCTCGGTCTGTTCTTTCCAGAGCTTGGCACCCGCTGGAAGTGCTCGTGCGTCCGCCGTCCGCCTGCTCGGTTATCTGTCTACCTTCCCACCGCCAGCTCCGTCCTCCGGTCGGTGGCCTCCTGGGGCCCCGGGTGCTCCGAGGGCCGATGAGGAGCGCAGCGGGGCCGGGACGCACTAGGCAGGGCGCGCGGGGCGCGCGGCGCGGCGCCGGCCCATGAGGCTTCTCGGCGCGGAGCGCGGCAGCGCGCGCGGGCCATGGGGGGCAGCCTGCGGGTGGCCGTGCTGGGCGCCCCGGGCGTGGGCAAGACGGCCATCATCCGTCAGTTCCTGTTCGGTGACTACCCAGAGAGCCACCGGCCCACGGACGGACCGAGCCTCTACCGACCCGCGGTGTTACTCGACGGCGCCGTCTACGACCTGAGCATCCGCGACGGCGACGGTGCTGGCCCCGGTCAGAGTTCCAGGGGTCTAGAGGTAGCAGCTCGAGGGGCGAACAGGGGCGTGTGACAGCGTGTGTGTGAGTGTGAGTGCTCGGCACACACGTGCATGTCCGCCTGGACGGCCCGGAGTGCCCAGCTGTGCTCATGCACTGAAGGATGAACGTGTATCCTGGAATTTGTACCCTCACCCCTTCTGCTGGTCTGAAGTTGCCTGAAACCAGGCCCGAGACCGGCTGATTTTGCAAAGTGGCTTTTTCTTGCTATTTGCCTGCCTCCGCTGGTGGGTGGGGAACAGTGCGTGGCAGAGCATGGTCCTGTCTCCCTGAGGGTGAGCGTTGTGTGTTTGGAGTCTTGAGCAGAGCCGCAGCGGGAGAGGTTGAAGCCAAAGTGATGTACTGTGTGTGTGTGTGTGTGTGTGTTTGCAGTGTGTGTGTGTGTGTGGGGGGGGTCGTTCATTCCTGTGACTTGCAGCAGAGACTAGCAATTCTGCAAAGTCCAGGCAGACTGAATCCTTCGAGAGGTGGAGAGGAAAGAGTAGGCAGGATTAAGCGGAGCTTCCTGGGGGTGGGTGGGTGGGTGGGGGGGGGGGGGTGGCATATGGGGTAAACTTGGAAGGGTTAGTTAAGTTTTGATTAAAAGTAGGTGCAGGCATTCCAGGTGGAAAGAGCAGCGTGCTCTCAGGCTGGAGGCCTAAACGGGGACAGCTGCTGACCATCGGTGGTCTCTGCGGGCTGGGGGAGGGAGCTTTGTAATTAGGCTTGATGGCTGTAGTGGACCAGCCAGGGCATCTGAGGAGGGGCGGGGCCTGGCCCGAGTTGCGTTGTGGGATACTGGAGGAGGAGCGGGAAGAAGATGGAAGTGAGTGGAGAGGAGACCCGGGCTGAAGAAGGGTTGGAAGCCGACTGGCTTCAAGCACCACCTGAAAATGTCTGTCCGGCGGCCATGAGGACAGCAGGACTCAGGAGCTTGGGAGAGAGCGCACAGACGAGGATGAGGACAACTGAGGCCTGAGCATGAACTGCGGGTTTAGCGTCAAGGCTCCTGCAAAATGTCTGGGCGTGAGAGTGGGAAGGGAACTCCAGCAAACTCTGGCCTCCCGTCCCCAGGAGTGGCCAGACCCTAAGGACTGGAGCTTGCAGGACACGGACGCCTTCGTGCTTGTCTATGACATCTGCAGCCCGGACAGCTTCGACTACGTGAAGGCGCTGCGGCAGCGGATCGCCGAGACCAGGTGGGAGCTCCCCCGGCGTGTCGGGAGGAGGGGAGTGTTTGTGGGTCTGACCGGACCTTTGCCTGGGGTGAGTGGGTGAGTTCTACCGCCGTTTTGGGCCTGGTCCCAGGCCTTCCAGGCCTGGCCGCTAGTACTAGCGGTCTTTGAGCCTGGGTCTTTTTGGGTCTGGTGTTTGCTGGGGGTCTCTGGCCGCAGGAGGCGATGCTCCTGAGTGTATATATATCCGGTGTGGGGGGGTTCTCCGGCCATGGGGTTCCCGACACCGAGACCCTCCTTCCTATTTGGCTCCCAGGCCTGCGGGCGCACCCGAGGCGCCCATCCTCGTGGTTGGCAACAAGCGGGATCGGCAGCGGCTGCGGTTCGGGCCTCGGCGTGCATTGGCAGCCCTGGTGCGCAGGGGTTGGCGCTGCGGATACCTCGAGTGCTCCGCCAAGTACAATTGGCACGTGCTGCGTCTCTTCCGCGAGCTGCTGCGCTGCGCTCTCGTGCGCGCACGCCCTGCGCACCCGGCTCTGCGCCTGCAGGGGGCGCTGCACCCGGCGCGCTGCAGCCTCATGTGACTGAATTGGACGCCGCTGCCAGTGGAGGGGGGTGCGGGGGGTGTCCTCCATTGGACTGGAACGACTGGGGACCCGGATTGGACGAGATTGCCCAACTTCTCTCGGATTGGACAGGACAGTACCCTCCGTGACTGGCTGAGGAACGTTCCCACCCAGTCGCCTGGGTGACAGGCCTCTCTTTGAACATCATTGGACCCACCCAGGCCCCAAGCCCCATTGGACAAATTAGTCTTTTCTGGGACCTCACTGGGTCACGATCCCATTGGATGGAAGGAACTTGACTATGAATCTGATTGGAAGCTCTCAGACTGCTCTTGGAGTTTCATTGGACAAACTATTAAGTCAGACCTCTCAGGAGGCAATTAAAGTTTCCCTTTTCAATTGTTTCCCAATTCAAGTGCACCTGGCATTTCTGGGATGGGCAGGATGATCTTAAGCCTAGAGGTCAGAGCTGCTGGGCATTGCCCCCTGGCAGTTAACTCCAGAATCCTAACTTGTAATGAGGGCCCCCAAATGGGTGTGATGGCTCCAAGGCTGAGTCCCCAAGAAGCAGACACAAGTAGCTGGAACAAAACTTTACTGTCAGGCTCAGCAGGGCCACAGGACCTCAGCATGGGTCCTCATTGGGCTGGCCCGCCTCCTCTAAGGCATTCAATAATATTAGTAATTAAATAGCAATGCTCATCCCCCAACCGGAATGTACAAGAGAGGTGCCATTGTGCCATGTGGTCCCAAGGGGTCTGGTCCCATGAGGTCTGGTCCCCAAGAGGCGGTGGGCAGGGGGGGCTCCCTGATGCAGCAGGGTTAAGGCCACGAAGGAAGAGGAGAAGGAATGGGGGAATGGGAGTAGCTGGGCTGGTCCATCACATCCAGGAATCCGGTTCTGCCCTTGGGCTGACCGAGCGCGAGACAGGCCAGGCCCCGGGCTCTGTGGGTCCAGATGGGCGGCGGGGGCCCCTTGGCGTGGGGATGCGTGAGGGTTTTCGGTCAGGCTGTGTGTCCATCCGGCCTCGCGCCCAGGTCCTGAGGGGCTCTGGGCCAGTCAGGGGGCTCCCAGGTGCATCTGGTGCACCCCCTAAACCAGGGCAAGGGCTGCCTTCATCAGAAGAGCTGGACAGGGCTGGGCCTCGGGGACCAGGCAGCCCATTGGCCATCCTGCCAGAGTCTCCAGGTTGGCCACACTTGCTACCCAGGATGCTGAGGGATGAAGAGGAGGAGCTGGAGGAACAGTAGGCAGAATCAGGAGCTGGAGGGTCTGGGGCCCGAATTGGGTCAGGGACTGGTCCAGTGGAGGTCCCGCCAGCAGCAGCCTCAAGGGCTCGGGCGTTGGCCAGGAACTCCTCTTCCAGGCGTCGGAATAGTTGCTGCTCCTGCTTTGGGTCAAGCTGCAGGGGAGTGCGGAAGACACTGGCCGGGGTGGAGCTCAACTCTGGACTGGGGCTGGGGGCCCGAGGAGGCCGGGGGGCCGCTGGGCTGTGGGCCCGGGGAGTCCGGGGACTGCTCCTGCCGGAGCCCCCACTGCCCCTGCCCCGTGGCACCCATGAGTGCTGCCCATCTCGGTCCCGACGCACCAGCAGCACAGCCTGCTCCTCACGGCTCTGGCTCCTGGCCCGCCGGGCAGGGCTAGGGGCCAACAGCTGGCCTGCCCTGCCTCCCGGGGCCCCTCGTGGCCGCCCCCGATCTAGCCGGTCTCGAGACTGGCTGCGCGGGGCCGGGGGCCGCCTGGAGGAGGCTGGGGTGCCTGTGGTCACGCGCCGGCTGGGCCGCTCCCGCCGGGGGCCAGTGCCCGAGTCTTCACTGCGGGCACTGAGAGGGCCACTCTGGGCTGAGGAGGCCGAGGAATCGCTGTCCCCAGAGCAGCGGCGGGAGCGAGGATGGGGCGGCAGCTGGTCCCGGGCCCTGGGGCAGGGGAACAAGAGAGAGAGAGCGATGGGGCAACTTGGAGGGGACTGGTGTGCAGGAAGGGCAGGAAAAGAAGGAACAGGCTGCCATGTGGGCAGGGGGTGGGGAGACACCTGTGGGGGTGGTGCTGTGGTGTGGGGGGGGGCTGCCAAGGACTTCTGTCAGTCTTGGGGACTTCCAGAGAGAAGTGAGAGACTCTGCCACAGCTTCCTGCTGCCAGGGCCACCCCCACCCCAAGGCAGCGGAAGAAGCAAGGCCCTGCGCTCCCCCTCCCCAGGCCTCTGGTTTCCTGGGCAGGCCAGAGGGAAGCACGGTTGGACTGGCCGCCACCCAGCCCCAGGGCCCGCCCAGCTGTGTTGTTCGTTTGGTTGGGTTGCCATGGAGACGGGAAGCCAGGCCCACCCCCACCCACGGGAACTTTTCCCAGGGTGTGAGTCACCGGAGCACAGTCATTCAGGCCAGGGCAGGCGCCCGGCCCCCACCCCCGGGACCCCTCACACCCACATCCTCCTGCCTCTCACCTGAGCGGGGTCTCGGGCCCCTCCTTGGAGCTGCGAAAGCTAATGGGTGTCACCTCTGGGCGGGAGCCCCGGCGCTCACACCCTGGGGCTGGGCTACCAGCTCGGGGGCTGGGGGTGGGTGACACTCGCTGTGGGGAGAAGGTACGGGCCCTCGGCTGGGGCGGGCGGTGGGCTGCAGGGAGAAAGGACAGATGGTGTGTTGCGGGGGGCGGGGGGAGCACAGAGGTGAGACCCGCCTGCCCCACCACCATGGACACTGACCCGTAGAGGAGCAGCGGCAGGGGTCATGCTTGTCCAGGTAGTGCTCCAAGGTGTCCCAGCCGCCGCCCACACGCACCATCACGTGGCTCCTCAGCACCTGTGGGAGCCCAGTGTGTGCAGGTCACGGCCTGTCCCCCGCCTCCCCGGCGGCCGCCTGCTCGGGTAGCCCCTTGCTCTCACCCGCACAAAGATGAGCAGGCTGGAGTCTCCCACACGGTACTTCCCCTCCGAGACCTTGATCATGGGAAACTGGTCCGGGCAGGTGCAGCGGCCCAAGATCTCTCTCACCTGAGACCAGAGAGGAGAGCCTGGAGGTCAGGGGTCAGGTCCCTCCTCCTGGGCGCCTGACGTCAGCAACTCCAGGATCAGAAGGAAATAAGTCCTGGACTGTGCTGCCCTAGACTTGACTGCAGCCTCTACACTTGGCCTTTCACCAGCTTTCCTTCCCCTTGGGCCATCAGGGGTCAGGGAGCTGACCCGGATAAGATGGAGGGGCTATGGTCAGGCCAGGGCCTAGGACCCCAACAACGCATATCCTTGACATCCCTGAGCCTGTCCTCACCCACTTCACAGACATAATGTTGAGTCACAGAGAGGCCAGGTTCAGGGAAAACGCACGGGACACGGGTGCAGAGGACCCATACCACATGGAGGCAGGAGTGCCACAGACGTGTGCGTATGTTGGTAGGCCACACGCCCAGCCAGCACACATCTGCCCACATGCTCCCCGAGGCCGGGAGCTGCCAAGCTGGCTATGTGGGCGGCCCCTCCCGCCTCCTCGCCCACAGCGGAGCCGCTGGAGAAAATGAGCAGGTGGAGCCTCGGGTGACCCTGGCCCAGGACGGGGTGGGGTGGAGTGGCAGCCTCTGCCCACAGCCATCCGGCTCCCTTCCTCCAAGAGGACACATCATGTCCTAACCCCTTGATAAGAAGGAAACTCTTGGCCTGGCTGTGGGGGTGTCAGGGACACCTAGGTCCCAAGAAGAAGAGGAGGGAGCTGGGGTCATGGTCAGGCACCTCCTATGCTCAGAGCAGAAAGAATCCTGAATCTTCTAACAGAGCTTGTGCTCCCAGTAGCAGCAACCACTCTGGGCTGGGCTTCCCAGATAAGTGAGCTACAGGGCCCTGGGGAGTGGGAGGGACCTGCAGAGCCCCTGGGAGCTTCCCTAGGCACTCACTGAGCAGCTACTGTGTGCCAGGCACCTTGCCCAGGACCAAACATCTCGGGCACCCATTCAACCTCGGGCTCAGTGATGTTATGGACACAAGTGTCTAGCAGCTGAGTGCAGGGAGGGCATTCTGGAGGGGCTGCAGTCATGCGGCCCTCTTGGATGAAGGAACACCCAGCACTTATCTCTCTGGTGCACGGTTAGCAAAGGACAGAAAGCAGGGAGATCATATAATGGGGCATGAGTTTTCTCCCAGGCCTGATGGTCCCTGTGACCTCACCCAGTACCAGTACCTTCCCGTCCCTGGTCTTACTCAACTCCTTGAGGCAGGTATCCACTTGATGATCAGTATGTGCACCTTTTAGCTGTACTGCAGATTCGAGGTTAGGCCCAGGTCCCTGGCCCCTGGCACGCAGGGCTGGGTGAGTGAGAGTAGGCCGGCTGTCAGGCATGCACACTCGGGGACTCACCAGCTCATCAAGGTTGCGCAGGTCGCTGGGTGTCATTCGGGGCCCGCGAGTGGGAGCCCCGGGGGCAGAGGCAGTCTCCGGGGTGTTCTCCCCAGCAGTGGGGGCGTTGGGAGCCGGGGGTGCAGCACGCAGCTCTTGCTCAATCTCCTGTTCAAACTGCACGAGGCGAGGGGCGAGCAGGCCGAGGCGGGCACCGCGCCGCGCCACCTCCAGCAGACACAGCACCACACTTTTCTCGTTCTTTCGCAGTACCAGGTCCTCGGTCTCGAACATGAGGACTTCGGGCACACCCAGCTCCCCTCGGCACCAGCCGATGAAGGTGGCCACGTTGTCTCGGGCCATGAAGGAGCCAGGCGCCACGCTGTGTGCCTGGAAGGCCACCCCACGGGCCGGGCGGGCAGCAGCCATCGCGCGGGCGGCCTCAGTGACAGCATTGGCATGTTGGCACAGTGTGGTGCCAGTAGCCAGCCCCGTCAGGAAGCCATCGCCACCGCTGGGCAGACCCAGGCCATACAAGGCATTGAGCCACTCAGCCAGGTCCTCCTTCATGGCCTCCACGTAGGCCTCGCTTGAGCGGAATGGCCGCACGCTCTTGGCTGCCGAGCCTGCGATGCCTGCCACCGGGTCCGCCATGCCCAGGCCAGCCGAGTCACTGTGGGCAAGGACATGGCTCAGGATTGCTGTGAGGACCCATTGAGCTCTCAGTACAGACTAAGTTGCTGACCACCTGCACCCGCCTGTCATTTCAGACCAAATGCCAGGGTTGAGCCCTGGCTGTGAGAAACTTCTCGCCTCAGTTTTCCCATCTGTGAAATGGATACAATAACATTACCTTCCTCATAGGAACTAATGGGATAATTTTTATAAATGACTTAGTGTCTGTAAGTGTTTGTTGTTTGGTTCTTTGAAGGGAGACGGGGTGTTGGGGGAGCCCTCTTGCCCAGGCAGGGAGGCACCCACCTGGACTGCCCTGTGTAATAGATGATGAGCTGAGCGCTAGAGAGGTAAGGTCCACAGCCCTGGACTCACAGTAGGAAGCCTGGTCCTGACCTCAGAGAGGGGTTAGCCCCACTGCTCAGGGCTGCTGACCATCCTGCTTCCTACGGAAAGATCCCAGGTCCTCCCTCAGCTGCTTTTCCCTAAAGACTGTGTCATTATAACAATGACATAAACAGCAGCAGCGGCAAAGTAATCACAACGATCATGGCCAGGGCTGAGCTCAGTGATATTACCTCCATTTTACAGATGAGGAAAATGAGGCGCAGGGCGCACTCAAGGACGCTGAGCAGTGAGTTGCGGGGCAGCAGGAGCCCTGGCCGGCCGGCATGGCAGTGCGTTGCTGATCCGGCAGCCCGCTAGCTGGGGGCCAGGCCCCGCCTCCTCCAAGGAGCCTCCCTAGCGCCCCAGGCTGGTACGTGTGAGCCAGGACTCAGAATAGCCTTCGCCAGCCCCGGCTGTCCTCCGGGCTTCGGCCCAGAGAGGGTGCAGGGCTGTCCAAGGTCACACAGCTCTGGGGAACAGAGGCCGCGGCCGCTGACGCCAGGTCCCCTTTCAGTGTGCGCCGGACAGGGGGTCTGGGGGTCCCCGCACTCACCTGGCTCATCCCGCGGCCTCGGGGAGCATCGCCCTGGCGGGGCTGGGGCCGGGCCACCGCAGGGAGGCGCCGCCCGAGCCACAGCGGATCCCGGTCCCACCACCGCGTCCTCCGCGCCAGCAGTCTCCGCCCCGCCTCCCTGGAATTCGGATCCGGCCCGGAGGGGTGGGCGGGGCCACATGCTCTTAAAGGCGACGCGCTCTTCCCGGGCTGGGGAGGGGCTGGAGTCTCCAGATGCGGGGCGGGCCAGGGACTTGTCCCAACCCTGAGTGGAGGCGGGACTAGAACCCCTAGGCAACCCTACCAGCCCAGATGTCCCATACCCACCCAGGCTAGTCCCCACAGTCTCTTCCAACCTTCTTGGTCTCCTGGGGAGGGTTTTGGGTGTGTTTAGTTGTACCCCCTCCTCCGCAGTTGATGGGCTCCCGTGTGGGGTGCACAGCCTGTTCCCAAGCTGAACTCAGGAAATGATAGGGGCCTGGGGCTGCAAAGTCACCTCCTCCAAGTGGACCTCCTTAGCGCAGATAAATGAAGCCCTCCAGCCTGGTGTGGCCGGCTTCCTACAGACAGGGCGGGCCTCGGGGAAGGGTGGGGAGGGCTCTGTTACCCCCACCCAGCAACTGGCTCCTCATCGAGTGCTCTTTTTTAACCCTGAGGTTAGGGGACCCCGTTTCTTGGATGAAGGCACTGAGGCTCAGAGGGGTAGGCAGGCTGACGCTTTGGGCCCCTCCTCTGCGGTGAGGATGGGCCAGTCCTGGACCAACTCTGGCTGTCCGGGTGCAGCTGTAGGCTATAGGCAAGAGGAGGATTGGCAGCAGCTGAGGGTTAAGTCTGCCTGGTTTCTTTTCAAACTGCAGAGGAGGGACCTGGCTGGGACCAGCGGGAAATCCTGCCCCCTGCTGCGGCTGGGCGGGGACGCCAGGCCTGGCTGGGCAGAAGCCTCAATGGCCAGGCAGGGCTGCTTGGGAGAAAGCACTGCCGGTAACAGCCAACGCTTAGGGCTTTGATAACGTTCCTACTGTGTGCCAGGCTTGCTATGCGTCCTCGACCTGAAGGAACCGATGAGTCACCTCTGTGAGGGACACTGTTATGCCCAAACTTGGGCTCAGTCAGAAGAGTAGCTGATGGAGCTGGGATTTGAGCAATGACTACTTTGGGAATACCCTCATTCAAGGATCTGGGGATTTGGTTGTGGACCTACTGTGTGCCTGACCTCCTGGTGCCAGGCTGCTCAGATCCATAATTTCACTGAGTCCTTATGGCCTCTCAAAAGGTGGGCTCTCTGGGAGTTCCCATCGTGGCTCAGCGGAAACAAATCTAAGAACCATGAGGTTACAGGTTCAATCCCTGGCCTCGCTCAATGGACAGGATCTGGCGTTGCGGTGAGCTGTGGTGTAGGTCACAGACGCGGTTCCGATCTCTCGTTGCTGTGGCTCTGGCATAGGCCGGCAGCAACAGCTCGGATTAGATCCCTAGCCTTGGAACCTCCATATACCGTGGGTTTGGCCCTGAAAAAAAAGATTAAAAAAAAAAGGTGGGCTCTCACGCCAACACCCAGGTGGTTCAGGTCCCACTCTACCCTCTCCTTAGCCCTCTAACCCCACCGCAGAGTGAGGAAGGTAGGTGATGGATGTAGTAATGGGTGGAACCTAGCTGGGACCTACTGTGTGCTGAGTGTCTTTGGGCGCTGCGCAAAAAGCAAGGAAGAATATGGAGCTGGCTCTTAGGCTCACAGTTAAGAGAGGTGGCCCCTGAGCTGCAGCTGGGACACGGCACTGGAAAGAGGCTGGGGAGCAGGAGCAGGGGGTGGGCTGGGCCGGCACTTTTAGATCAGTGATCAACAAAGGCAGGGGCGCAGGGGAACTGCGTGGCTGTCTGGAAGGAGAGGGTTTCAGGCTGAGGGAGCAGCCAGGTAAGAGGCCAAGGTAGAGGTGGGCCCACGCCTGGTGTGTTCAGAAAGAGGGAGGAGGCCTGGGAGGATGGAGTGGCGGGAGATGAAGGAGAGATAGAGGATAGAGAGCTGGTGGCAGCTTGATTAGTTCTTTGTGGGCCACACCTCTTCTAAGGGACTTGGGAGCCATGGAGGGACTCAGGGCAGGGGAGGGCGTGACCCAACTTGGGTCTTAACAGTTTCCCTGTGGCTGCTGGGCTGAGCAAGGCAGGGGCCCTGGAGGAAACCAGATGGTGCCAGTGGTGAGGGACTTTGGATTTCAGCTGTATTTCTTTTCTTTTCTTTTTGGTCTTTTTAGGGCTGCACCTGCGGCATATGGAGGTTCCCAGGCTAGGGGTCTAATTGGAGCTGTAGCCACCGGCCGACGCCACAGCCACAGCAACACCAGATCCAAGCCGCGTCTGCAACCTACACCACAGCTCAGGGCAACACCGGATCCTTAACCCACTGAGCAAGGCCAGGGATTGAACCCACAATCTCATGGTTCCTAGTTGGATTCCTTTCCGCTGTGCCATGACGGGAACTCCCCAGCTGTATTCTGAGCGGAAAGCTGATCCTATGTGTTAGTGAACTGGGTGTGAATGTGAGGACAGAGTCCCAGGTCTGGCGCCGCCGATGCCTGGAGAAGGCAAGCTTGCTGAAGATGGAGCAGGGGAGGATCAGGGTGTGGAAACGAAGTAATTTAATTCTCAAACTAGTCCTCTGAGGTTTGATGCTTTTTTGTGCTCTCCTTTTACAATTTGGGGAAACCAAGGCCCAGAGAGGGCAAGGGCTGTGTGTGGTCAGAAGCTGTGCAGGAATTTGACTCCTGCTTGTATTTACCTTGCGGCACTGCAGGGCTCTGGACACAGAAGAGGGCAGATTGAGCCTAGGCCCCGCTGGTGGTCACTGGGCGAGATGGTTAAGCTCCCTGAGTGTCAGTTGTTCCATCTATAAAACGGGACAACAGTTGTAGTCACATCACAGAGTTGTGAATGTGTTATTACTCAGCCCAGTGCAGCCAGGGCACAAGTCTACTACTCCTCTGAAGAGGGGGATGAGGTGGGACAGGTTCCTCTCTCTCTCCAGTCCCCTGAGCTGTGGCCTGCTGTGACAGAGGCCCGCTGCAGACCAGAGACTCCGGGAGCTCTCTTGTTGTGCAGCAAAGGTTAAGGATCAGGTATTGTCACTGATGAGGCTCAGGTCACTGCTGTGCCGTGGGTTTGATCCCTGGCTTGGGAACTTCCACGTGCTACACAGGCATGGCCAAACCCCCCCTCCACCCCAAGCCAAAAAAGAAACAAATATGGAGGACCGGGGTTTTGTTTTAAATTCAATGAATTTTATTAGAGTTACAGTTGTACGACCATCATCACAACCTAATTTTAGAACATTTCCATCCCAAACCCCCAGTCCAAGGAGTCAACTTGTCTCCTTTGTTAATCATAAGTTTTTCAGAGTTCCCTTCGTGGTTCAGTGGTTAATGAACCTGACTAGCATCCATGAGGACGCGAGTTCGATCCCTGGCCTCGCTCAGCGGGTTAAGGATCCAGCGTTGCTGTGAGTTGTGTAGGTTGCAGATGCGGCTCGGATCCTATTTCTGTGGCTGTGGAATTGGTGGGTGGCACAGCTCCAATTGTTCCCCTAGCCTGGGAACCTCCATATGCCGTGGTGCGACACTAAAAAGACAAAAACAACAACAACCACAAAATATGTTTTTTGGAGTTCCCGTCATGGTGCAGCGGAAAGGAATCCGAACAGGAAGCATGAGGTTGCGGGTTTGATCCCTGGCCTTGCTAAGTGGGTTAAGGATCCGGTGTTGCCGTGAGCTGTGGTGTAGGTCGCAGACGCGGCTCGGATCCCGCGTTGCTGTGGCTGTGGCGAAGGCCTGCGGCTACAGCTCTGATTCCACCCCTAGCCTGGGAACCTCCATATGCCATGGGTGTGGCCCTAAAAAGACAAAAGCCAAAAAAAAATAGATTCCACATGTAAGTGATAGCTTATGGTGTTTGTGTCTCACTTTCTGATTAACTTCACTTAGCGTGATAATTTCTAAGTCCATCCATGTTGCTGCAAATGCCATCCTTTCATTCTTTTAATGGCTGAGTAATAGTCCATCGTGTATACGTACCACGTCTTTTTGAGTCATGGTTTTCTTTCAGTAGATGCCCAGTAGTGGGATTGCAGGATCATATGGTAAATCTATTTTTAGTTTTTTGAGGAATCTCCATATATAGTTTTCCACAGTGCTTGTACGAATTTGCATTCCCACTGACAGTGTAATAGGGTTCCTTTTTCTCCACACCCTCTCCAGGGCTTATTGTTTGTAGACTTTTTGATGGTGGCCATTCTGGCTGGTGTTAAGTTGGTACCTCATAGTGGTTTTTTTTTTTTTTTTGCTTTTTTTTTTTTTTTTTTTTTTTTTTTTTTTTTTTTTTTTGCTTTTTTTTTTTTTTTTTTTTTGATTGTTCCATTTTTGTAATCTTTTTTTTTTGTCTTAATGGATTTTATTTCAATTATAGGTGTGCATAAATCATCACAAGTCAATTTTACAGACTTTGTATCCCAAACCCCCAGTGCATCCCCCCACCCCCCCAGATTGTCTTATTTGAAAAACCAAGGTTTTCCAAAGTCTGTGAGTCATTGTCTGTTCTGTAAGAAGGTTCATTGTGTCTTTTAGTTTCCACATGTAAGCGATATCATTGGGTGTTGCTGTCTAATTGTCTGACTGGTTTCACTTTGCATGATAATTTCTAAGTCCATCCATGTTGCTATAAATGTTGGTAATTCGTTCC
>PVHT021183555.1:5271283-5385042 GCA_004024745.2 Catagonus wagneri
TATAGTATCAGGTCTTATATCCAGATCTTTAATCCATTTTGAGTTTATTTTTGTGCATGGTGTTAGGGAGTGTTCTAGTTTCATTGTTTTACATGTAGCTGTCCAGTTTTCCCAGCACCACTTATTGAAGAGGCTGTCTTTTGTCCAATGTATATTCTTGCCTCCTTTATCATAGATTAGTTGACTATAGATGCGTGGACCTCATAGTGGTTTTGATTTGCATTTCTCTAATAATTAGGAATGTCGAACATCTTTTCATGTGTTTTTTGGCCATCTGTATGTCTTCTTTGGAGTATTGTCTGTTTAGGTTTTCTGCCCATTTTTTGATGGGGTTGGGTTTTTGTTTTTGTTTTGATATTGAGCTTCAGGTGGTGTTTATATATTGTGGAGATTAATCCCTTGTCAGCAGTTTCATCTCCAAATATTTTCTCCCATTTTGGGGGCTGTCTTTTCATTTTGTTTAGGGTTTCCTTTGCTGAGCAAAACCTTTTAAGTTTAATTAGGTCCCATTTGTTTATGTTTATTTTATTTTTATTGTCACTACTCTGGGAGGCGAATCTGAGAAGAAATTGCTGTGGCTTATGTCAGAGTGTTTGACCTATATTTTTCTCTAAGAGTTTTATAGTATCTGGTCATATCTAGGTCTTTAATCCATTTTGACTTTATTTTTGTGTATGGTGTTAAGGAGTGTTATAATTTCTTTCTTTTACATGTGGCTGTCCAGTTTTCCCAGCACCACTTATTGAAGGCACTATCTTTTCTCCATTGTATATTCTTGCCCCCTTTGTCATAGATTAGTTGACCATGCGTGGGTTTAATTCTGGGCTTTCTATCCTGTTCCACTGATCTCTATTTCTGTTTTTGTACCAGTACCATCCTGTTTTGATGATTGCAGCTTTGTACCATAGTCTGAAGTCAGGGAGCCTGATTTCTCCAGCTCCATTTTTCTTTCTCAGGATGACTTTGGCTATTCTGGGTCTTTTGTGCATTTTTTTCTTTTTTCTTTTTCTTTCTTTCTTTCTTTTTTTTTTTTTTTGCTTTTTAGGGCCACACCCATGGCACATGGAATTTCCCAGACTAGGGGCTGAATTGGAGCTACAGCTGCCGGCCTACACCACAGTCACAGCAACACCAGATCCGAGCCGCGTCTGTGACCCACACCACAGCTCATGGCAACGCCAGATTGTTAACCCACTGAGCAAGGCCAGGGATCGAACCCACAACCTCATGATTCCTAGTCAGATTCTTTAACCACTGAGCCACAGTGGGAACTCCTGGGTCTTTTGTGCTTTAAAATATTTTGTTCTAGTTATGTGAAAAATGTCCTTGGTAATTTGATAGGGATTGTGATGAATCTGTAGATTGCTGTGGGCAGTATAGGCATTTTCACAATATTGATTCTTCTAATCCAAGAGCATGATATATCTTTCCATCTGTTTGTGTCATCTCTGATTTCTTTCACCAGCATCTTATACTTTTCAGAGTACAGGTCTTTGGTCTCTTTTGGTAGGTTTATTCCTGGGTATTTTATTCTTTACAATGTGGCGGTAAATGAGATTATTCCCCTAATTTCTCTTTCTGATCTTTCATTGTTAGCATGCAGAAATGCAGTCAATTTCTGTGTATAATTTTGTATCCTACCATTTTTCTAAATTCATTGATGAGCTCTAACAGTTTTCTGATAGCATCTTTAGGATTTTCTAGGTATAGTATCATGTCATCTGCAAACAGTGATTGTTTCACTTCTTCCTTTCCAATTTAGAGTCCTTCTATTTCTTTTTCTTCTCTGATTGCCATGGCTAGGACTTCCAAAACTATGTTGAATAGAAGTGGCAAGAGCAGACATCCTTGTCTCGTTCCTGAACTTATCAGGAATTCTTTCAGCCTTTCACCATTGAGAGTGGTGTTAGTTCTGTGTTTGTCATTTATGGCCTTTATTATGTTGATGTAGGTTCCCTCTATGCCCACTTTCTGGAGGGTTCTTATCAGAAATGGGTGTTGGAGGAGTTCCCAGCGTGGTGCAGTGGAAATGAATCCAACTAGGAATCAGGAAGTTGTGGGTTCAATCTCTGGCCTCACTCAGTGGGTTAAGGATCCAGCGCCATGAGCTGTGGTGTAGGTCGCAGACGTGGCTCGGATCCTGTGTTGCTGTGGCTGTGGTGCAGACCAGCAGCTGTAGCTCTGATTCGACCCCTAGCCTGGGAACCTCCATATGCTGCAAGTGTGGCCCTAAAACAAAAGCAAAAATGAACGAAGAAAGAAAGAAGGAGAGAGAGAGAGAGAGAGGAAGGGAGGGAGGGAGAGAGAGAGAAAAGAAAGAAGGAAGGAAGGAAGGAAGGAAGAAAGAAAGAAAGAAAGAAAGAAAGAAAGAAAGGTGTTGGATTTTGTCAAAAGCTTTTTCTGTGTTTATTGAGAGGATCATATGGTTTTTATTCTTCAGTTTGTTAATGTGGTGTACCACACTGATTGGATGTATGGATATTGAAAAATCCTGGCATCCCTGGGATAAATTCCACTTGATCATGGCGTATGATGCCCCTTTTTTTTTTTTTTTTTTTTTTTTTGTCCTTTTAGATACGCACATACGGCATATAGAAGTTCACAGGCTAGGGGTCAAATTGGAGCTGCGGCTTCTGGCCTGTGCCACAGCCACAGCAACGCCAGATCCAAGCCACATCTGCAATGTACACCGAAGCTCAGGGCAATACCAGATCCTTAATCCACTGAGCGAGGCCAGGGATTGAACCCACGTCCTCATGGATCCTAGTTAGTTTTGTTACTGCTGAGCCACAACGGGAACTCTGTGCGGTATGATCCTTTTAATGTATTGCTGGATTCTGTTTGCTAGTATTTTTTTTTGTCTTTTTGCCTTATCAAGGGCCGCACCCATGGCATATGGAGGTTCCCAGGCTAGGGGTCTAACAGGAGCTGTAGCTGCCGGCCTTCACCACAGCCACAGCAACGCGGGATCCGAGCCGCGTCTGCAAGCTACACCACAGCTCACGGCAACGCCAGATCCTTAACCCACTGAGCAAGGCCGGGGATCGAACCCACAACCTCATGGTTCCTAGTCGGATTCGTTAACCACTGAGCCACGACGGGAACTCCCTGTTTGCTAGTATTTTGTTGTGTATTTTTGCATCTACATACATCAGCGATATCTTTTTTTGTGGTATCCTTGCCTGGTGTTGATATAAGGGAGACAGTGGCCTCATAGAGTGAGTTTGGGAGTGTTCCTTCCTCTGCAATTTTTTGGAAGAGAAGAGTTTCAGAAGGATAGGTGTTAGCTCTTTAGATTTTTTGATAGAGTTCCCATGTGAAACCATCTGGTCCTGGACTTTTCTTTGTTGGGAGTTTTTTAATCACAGTTTCTTCAGTACTTGTGATTGGTCCATTAATGTTTTCTATTTCTTCTTCATTTAGTCTTAGAAGATTGTACTTTTCTAAGAATTTGTCCAGTTCTCCTAGGTTATCCATTTTATTGGCATATAGTTGCTTGTAATAGTCTCTTATGATCCTTTTTATCTATGGGACGTCTGTTGTAACTTCTTTTTCATTTCTAATTCTATTGATTTGAGTCCTCTCTCTTTTTTTTTAATTGCTTTTTATTTTTAGGACCGCACCCACGGTATATGGAGGTTCCCAGACTAGGGGTCTAATTGGAGCTGTAGCTACTGCCACAGCCACAGCCACAGCAATACCAAATCCGATCCACATCTGCGACCTACACCACAGCCCTCAATGATGCCGTATCCTTAACCCGCTGAGCAAGGCCAGGGATCGAACCCGCAACCTCATGGTTCCTAGTCAGATCCGTTTCTGCTGTGCCACGATGGAAACTCCAAGTCCTCTCTCTTTTTATCTTGATGAGTCTGGCTAAGGGTTTATCAATTTTGTTGATCTTTTCAAAGAACAAGCTTTTAGTTTCATTGGGGGCCTGGGCTTTGATTCCCACTCCCCCCGTCATATGGTGATCTCCCCTCTTCCTTGTACAAACATTGTTGAAGGGATGAGAGGTTCAGGCTATGGTTGTCCTGAGCCCATCAGCACAGACCCCAGAGACCACTTCCAAGTTCAGAATGCTCCTTGGCCGGTGGTCACATGGCTGGATTTCCAGCCTCTGCCTCCGGGTGCTAGGGCGCAGCCTGCTGGCCTTGGCTGGGGCTGGAGATTGGATGGTGGCCATGGAGACTTGAAGCAGAAACTTCATGGGGCGGAGGGGCACAGACATGCGGTGGCTTGGGTCCTGGCTGGGTCCACCTGATGCCCTCCAGGCTCAACTGAGCTGTGAGCATGGCCAAGATGAGTGAATGACCTGCAAGGGGCCTTGGGCTGCTCTGTCCAGATATAGGTCCAACCATGACGACTACTTTTGCCCCAGGTGTGGGGCGAGTGACCCCAGGCTTCCCTGAGCTGCATCCTGAGCCTTCCATGAGAGAGAAGCAGGACCAGAAAGCCCAGGGAGGCCTGGTTTCCCACCAGCCTGTCTTCCGCTGTGCTGGCATCTCTGTTAGGAGAAGAGCTCAGGGTGCCTCCTAAGCTTGAGGTTGGCTGGGGGTTGGGGGGGTGATTATAAGGTGGGGCGGTGGGGCTGCCGTCTGGTCCTGTCACTGAATTGTCCTTGGCCCCACTTTCCTTCCTGTGGAGCAGGTGAGCTACTCCCCTCAAGCCTTTGTCCACATGTGGGGCAGCGATCTATCTCCCGTTGACCCCTCAATCTTTGCCTGGGCCCATGGGATGTGGCCTAGTGGGACCATGAGACTGTGCTAGAAATTTTAGGGTTTTTTTGTTTGTTTGTTTTTTAATTTTACGGCTGCACCCGCAGCATATATAAGTTCCCCTGGCCAGGTGCTGAATCTGAGCCGCAGCTGCAACCTACACCACAGATGTGGCAACACTGGATCCTTTAACCCACTGCACCGGCCTGGGGTTGAACCTACACTGCTGCGGTGGGATTCCTTTTTTTTTTTTTTGTCCTTTTATGGCCGCACCCACGGCATATGGAGCTTCCCAGGCTAGGGGTCTAATCAGAGCTGTAGCCACGGGCCGTCACCACAGCCACAGCAACGCGGGATCCGAGCCGCGTCTGCAACCTTCACCACAGCTCACGGCAACGCCGGATCCTTAACCCACTTAGCAGGGCCAGGGATCGAACTCGCAACCTCATGGTTCCCAGTCAGATTCGTTAACCACTGTGCCACAACAGGAACTCCTGCGGTGGGATTCTTAACCCACTGCATCACAGAGGGAACTCTGGTAACCTCTATCCCAAGGGTGACTGAGAGTTTGGAACCCGATTTCTACCCACTCTCCTACACCACACCCCTGGGCTTCCAATGGCTTTGCGCAGCCCTTTGAGACAGGGCTTGGAAACTATGCTGCCTGAGGGCATCTGAGGTCAGTGCTGTCCAGACATTTCTTTTGGCTGAGAGGAACTAGCCTTCTGATGTCAACACCTCCACCCTAGGCCTAGGCACTGGGGACCTAAACCCCTCTCTAGGCAGGAACGTGAAGCCGCTCCTAGGATGGCCTCAAGCTCTGGGCGGGAGACGGGCAATGTGGTTGTCCCTGCAGCTTCCAGGGAGGGCTGCCGGTTATCCCCTAGTGCTGACCCCTCAATCTCGGGGAGGCGGGTGATTGGTGCCCTTGCTGCCAGGGCACCCAGTCCTTTAGAAACAGTATGCCTATGTGGGGAGGTAAGTGGGGGAGAGCACAGGCTCTGAGGTGGCCCCTGGATGGCAAGTCTCATCTCACCTGGGCATCGGGGACGTGTCCTCCTACCTTGATGGGTGACGGGGAATTGGACGTTTCGAGGCAGCACTTGGCACAATGTGGGAGTCCAGTGATGTGGTTATGTTTGGGCCTCAGGGGTGTGAACTCTGGCTCCGACACCTGCTAAGGCTGAGGTGGGAATCAACCTTGGCCCCTCAGAGAAACCACTGGCACACGTGGAAGGGAAGATGGGGTCATAGGTCTTGTGGGTCACCGTGGGGATGGTGGAAGCCCTGGAGTCTTTTTTTTTTTGTCTTTTTGCCTTATCTAGGGCCACACCCACGGCATATGGAGGTTCCCAGGCTAGGGGTCTAACAGGAGCTATAGCTGCTGGCCTTCGCCACAGCCACAGCAACGCGGGATCCGAGCCACATCTGCAACCTACACCACAGCTCACGGCAACACCGGATCCTTAACCCACTGAGCAAGGCCAGGGATTGAACCCGCAACCTCATATTTCCTAGTCAGATTTGTTAACCAATGAGCCATGCCGGTAACTCCCCTGGAGTCTTTTGAGAATGGCGGTAACTTAAGGTGTTAGGAAGTTGGCCTCTGGGGGAGGAGCTAGAAGGGCTGAGAGGGTGGAGGTGAGAGGCGTGTGTTTTTTGAGCTGTGCTGTGGTTTGGAGAGCTTGATGGTTTGGGGTGGGGGTCTAAGGAACAGTTAGTTAGGACTCCAAAGTTTGGGACAAGTACTTCCATTTGCTGAGAAGGGCTGGAGGGAGGAGCAGGCAGGATCTAGCCCTGCCTTCAGCCCTCAGACACCCAGGAGGAGCTGGCACTTGGGAGAACCCCCAGTGGCGGGAGGTCAACCATGCAGTGAGGGGGTCAGATGAGCCTTATCATTCCTGGGAGCCCCCTACAGTTCAGAGGTCAGCAGAGGCCACAGCTGACCTCACAGCGTGATCTATACTCTCAGTAGAGGCAAGACTGACTGGAAATGGGTTCTAGAAAGAGAAAGGAGGTGGACATAAAGAGTGGTTTGGTGGCTGGAGGGGGATGAGGGATAAGGGTTTTCCAAAAGTGCAAAAGCAAGGCATATTCACGTGGGAAATGGTAACATGGAACGAGAGAAAAAGGAAACATGTACAAGGGTATGTACAGTATGTACCAAGAGAGCTGGGGAGCGAGCAGTGCAGACCTTGCAGTGAGCGTGGCACCAGCTCCTCTAATGCTCCTCCAGGCCCTGCTCCCATTGGGCAGGGGACAGGGGGGAAAATAATTCCTTTCCCACTCTTGCATCTTCCCCTGGCTGAAGGGAACAATCTCTCCTTGAACCTTAGGACACTTATTTCTGTGAGGGTAAGGCCCAAGTTTGTTTCTGGAACATGTCTGGGATAAAATTATTTACTGTTACAATTTGCTTACTTGGAAAACTGCTTTTCCCAGGTGGCTGTGTTATGTCCTCTTATCTTCAAACGACTGAAACCTACCGACCTGGACCGGATACTTCTCTTCATGCAGGTGTAAGGACAGACCAGACTGACCACAAGGACCAGAGGTAATGGGTCGGGGGCTCTTCTTATCTCTTCCTGGACGATTTCAGAAATGTGCTCTAACCTCTAATCCACACAAGGCAACCAGAATGATCTTAATGGTAGCCTCTAGTCAGTCTTAGGCTGTTATCAAATTTTAACTCTACTCAGTAACATCAAGGAAGTAGTAAATATACCCAAGTTCCCCTCCTTGGCTGTCACTGAGGCAGACCTATGTCCTGGTGCCTGCAGTCTCGAATCCCACCACCTCCCGCCTCCAGGGCCCTTCTGAGGGCCATGTGACCCAAAGCCCCTTGGCGGGGCTCCCACATCTTGACACGGCTCAGGGTCAAAGCGACACTTGAACCCCTTTTTCCTTGCCAGCAGCACCATGACCAACACTACACTATGATGCCGTTTCGCATCTCCTCACACATGCACATGACACTTAGGGCAGGGGGCAGGCTCCAACTGTAAGTGTAGGGACTACACGCTGCTGCGGAACAGAGGCCGAGAAGGATGGCTGTTTATAAACATTTGGAATTTTATTTAAAAAAAAAAAAAAACCATCACAACCATGAACATTGTTACAGTTAAGAGGCCCTCTTGGTTCTCCACAATGACACTGAGCATGCTCACAAGGGATTCCCATTGTTTAGTCTTTAGTTAAACAACCATCTTTAAAAGAAAAAAACAAACAAAAAAAAAACTCAGCACACTACCATTTAACTTGTTTTAATGTTTCTTCACAAATGGTGAAAAATACTAAAGTACAGACAAGGAATAATCATAATGTTGTGGCCAACATTATAAATATGGAATTATAAATTTAAAACATTTTCTGGTTTAAAAAATAAATCTGGTAGTCAATGCAGCTCTGCGGGGTCTCTGCGTCTAATAGGGCCGGTCTCTGCGTTCCTGACGGTGCTCGCCTCTGCTGGGCAAAAGGAAAAAGGGGTGATGAGTTAAAATAGGGGCAAGACAGGACGGCCCTCCACAGCCTGAGCCCTGGGTTGAGCATCCCGCCTCCTTTCCTTCCCACAGAGCCATTGAGACCTGCTCTAGTCACAGGATAGGACCCAGGGGTTCGCAGCTGGTTTTCACTTCCACATACTTATCCATTTTTCCAGGTCCTCCACGGCCGCCTCTTCTTCCTCCCATCTGTTCCATCAAAGGTCCAGGGGGTCCTCCAGGGCCACCTCGCCTTCCTC
The DNA here is from genome assembly GCA_004024745.2 of Catagonus wagneri. Lineage (NCBI taxonomy): Eukaryota > Metazoa > Chordata > Mammalia > Artiodactyla > Tayassuidae > Catagonus > Catagonus wagneri. Next base: position 5,279,741 of record PVHT021183555.1, read on the forward strand.
CACCAAAGCCACCACGGTCCATGCCCCGGCCACCACGGAAGCCACCTCTGTCTCCACCACGGCCCCCTCTGAACATTCCACCAGGACCACCACGGTCCATGAGGCCACCTCTTCCTCCCCGCATGCCACCAGGGCCACCTCTGCCACGGTCACCACCTAAGGTAAGGAGAAGGACAGGAGAGGACAGCTCGGTGCTAAAATACAGAGAATGTTCAGGCAGAGGCCCCCCAGGATCTGCTGTCTTCCCCCAGAGTAGAAATTGATACTTTACTCACTTGAACGCCTTGGTCACAATTTAGAACTAAGGGTGGAACCACAGCTGACCCTTGAACAGGTCACTTAATATGAACTATGGTCCCACAGTCCACGGTTGGTAGAATCTGGGGATGTGAAACCACACACAGGAGGGAGGGCTGACTAAAATTCTAAGCAGATTTTCCACTGTGCAGAGGGTCAACACCCGAACCCCCATGTTGCTCAAGGGTCGACTGTAACTAGAGCGCCAGTGTCAAGTGCTACACTTGCTGAAACCACCACCCTGGTTCTTAGCAGTAGTTTCCCAAGACCAATTTTTTTCTTTTTTAAAAAAACGGCTGTACCCGAGGCATATGGAAGTTCCCAGACCAGGGATTAAATCTGAACCACAGCTGCGGTGACCCTGGATCCCCAAACCCACTGCACCGAGTGGGGGGTCAAATCCACGCCTCCAAGCGACCCTAGCTGCTGCAGTCATTTTGGCCGCCTGAGGCATATGGAGTTCCTGGGTCAGGGATCAAACCTGTCCATGGCACTGCAGAGATAGTGCTGATCCTGTTGTGCCACAGCAGGAACTTCCCAAACCCACCAAATTAATGAAGGAGGGTTACTTAGTACAAGAAACTGAAGGTACCTACCTGGGGGTGGGAAAGGAGGTGGGAGGAAGCCTTCGGGCTTTGGGGCCTTACACTGGTTGCACTCTGTCCTCCAGGCGAAGTTCTGGTTTCCACACCCCCTGCATAAAGTTATATCACAACAGAAATCATTTACCGAACCAAGAAAGTTGAATAAGCAAAGGCACCACTTGAGCAGGCATACTCTGCACTCTACCATCACAAACACTGGGTCCCAGGTCAAAGAGCAGTCAGAGGATCTGTCTACAGAAAATGGCTTTTAAGTCACAGTCTTTGATCCAGCAAAATCTGTACAACCACATATACGTGGAGTCTGGTGGAACTGTGATTTTCTGCTGAAGGCTCCAAAGCAGCCAGTGAAGGACTGATGAGGCTACCCAGCCTACCACAGAGCAGTCAGGGTCATTATTACTCTCCTCTGGACAAAAAAAAAAAATCCACTAGCCCTCTCCAGAATAGAAATGGAGCGAGACGCAGGGTGACTTCACCAAGTTGACTATTGATTTGTCAGGTGAAGTACATACGGGTTGGGGCATTGCCAGTCTCCAGCTCGGTGTTGGACGTTTCCTCCTCCAGACGGGTTCCCTCGGGAACCACGGGGCCCTCTTGGTGGGAAGCCTCCTCTGTCTCCTCCACGGCCTCCCATACGACCCATGGGTCCCCCAGGACCTCCTGGGCCCCCTGGACCTGCAGTAAGAACAAACCATCTCTTTACAGGACCAGATTTACAACACACCATATTTACCACAACAGGAATCACGGCGATCACAGCTGTCCCGTCACCTGGCCCACACACAACTTTAGAAGGGTAGGTCTCTTTCACAGAGATGAAGAGACTAAAGCAGAATAAATAAATGACAGCCGCAGGCAGCGAGAGTCCCTGGGGAAGCTAGTTACTGACCAGTCAGTCCATCCTCTTCTCTTCCTTTACCCCCCCCCCCAAACATTTACTGTCAGCATTCAATAGTGTTGCTTGTACACATCTCAGTATTTCTGATGGGCCTGCCTTCACTCTAGAAATCAAGTTTTTCAAAGATAAATGTACTAAAAAACTTTCAAATCAACAAAGCAGCAGCCCAGAGAAGTGCTGGTAAGTACCTCCACGGAGCGGTGGCGGCATCCCTCTGCCCTCTCGGGGCGGCATTCCACCCCGCATGCTGTTCATTGGAGGCTTCTTCCGAGCAAGAGAAACTTTAAGTTTGCTCCCTTGAAAATCTTTTCCTAGAACAAGATAAAAGAACATAAATTACTCCCAACCTCCAACTCCTAGTCCCTGTGAGGGACTGGGCAAGCTTAGATTACTCCTTTTTCACCAAATCCACCCCATTATCACACTCAACAGGCCCACTGCATCAAGTGTGTCCACCCATAATCCTCTCTAGGATTTTTATGGCAAGGCCAGAAAAGCCTTTATTTTTATTTATTTATTTTTTCTGACTTAAAGCATTTTATTTTATTGTGAAAATTCCCTTTTATTTTTTTAAATTTTTTGTAAGAAAAGCCTTTAAAGAAACAGGAGTTCCCATCGTGTCGCAGCAGAAACGAATCCAACGAGGAACCATGAGGTTGTGAGTTCGATCCCTGGCCTCGCTCAGTAGGTTAAGGATCTGGCGTTGCCATGAGCTGTGGTGTAGGTTGCAGACGCAGCTTGGATCCTGTGTTGCTGTGGCTGCGGTGTAGACCAGCAGCTGCAGCTCTGATTAGACCCCTATCTTGGGAACCACCGTATGCCACAGGTGCAGCCCTAAAAAAAAAAATAAACAAACAAACAAAAAAAAAAATTAAAGAATAGGGTGAGAAGCAGGGGCAAGTAGAGCTTGATGTGGCCAAGAAAGGACAGCCAGAATTTGTTGACCCTTTTGAGTTGGTTTTAAATGAATACAAATGTGTAGTTAAGATTGCTCTGGGGTTTTCTACTCTTCCTGACATCTATGCTTAGAGAGGTATTTACAAGTTTAATAAGGTGGATCTGAATAATGACTGAAAATAAGAGCTCTTTTAATGCAGGGTTAGGAACTGGGCCCTCACATAGCTGAGGGGAGCCAGGCAGTACCTTCCCAGCAGCCATCCAGTGCCTCCTCCTTCCTGATGTGCCCTATGGCCACAGAGGGAGAACCTCCCTGTCCCTGCTCCCTAGTACCACTTCAGAGAACCATACTTCAATGGCAAGCCCCTTTTCTTTACCCACAGGTTGACACATGCAACACTTGCTACCAGAGCTCCATGTGCCCCAGAGGAACAGAGCTAAGACCAGGAGAACACACTTGTTGGTGTAAGAGTCCTACCATCAAACCACTCCACAGCAGCCTTGGCAGTTGGCGGGTCTTCATAAGACACTGTAGCATCGCCTTTGGGCTTCCCTGTCTCCTTGTCCAAGTAGATATGGATCATGGGTTGTCCGGTTCTTTTGTTCATCTAGGCATAAGATAGCATAGCTAAGCTAGGATCAAAATATACCAGTTTTTTTTTTTTTTTGGGGGGGGGGGCGCGGGAGTCCATAATCAAATTCAGCCAAGTCCTCTAAACTGTCAAAGGCAGTAATTTTCCAGACACACATTCAGAAGAATGTTAGTTTATCTGAGTGGTGGAACTATGGGTGACTTATTTCCTAAACTGCTACCACAAACATGTACTTAGATTTTCCCCTCTTAGATGTGGTTTATCATAAAAACCAAAATAAGTGCAAAGTTCCAAATAGTGTGAATGAACAGCATGGGCCCCACCCCCATCTTCTTCTGTGTCCCTGCACCCGCCCCAGCACCCTGTTCACACTAACAGGTATCCCAAGAGAGAAGCCACCTCCTAGGATGCAGTAAAGCTGTGATACCATCACATAAGACAACTTGCCATTAGAATGTTATTAACAACTTGGGAAAAGCAAATTAAATCACATTTTCCTTTTCTTCTACCACACTGGTGAAAGTAAGAAAAAGTCAGGTGAAGAGTTCCTGACTTAGTGCAATGGGATCAACAGCCTCTCTTGAGTGCTGGGACTCAGGTTTGATCCCCACCCCAGCACAGTGAGTTAAAATTCTAGCATTGCCACAGCTGCAGCTTAGGCCGCAACTACAGCTCAGATTTGATCTCTGGCCTGGGAACTCCATACACCAATGAGCAGCTAAAAAAGAAAAAGAAAAAAAAGGGAAAGAAAGAAAAAGTCAGGTGATTCACACTAGCCCTGAGGGTATCTTGGATGCACTGCCAGGAGTGCTGGCAGGAGTCTAAGATGGTCAGCCAGATGGTTACTTTGAGAGGTTCAACAAGTACACACCCTAAGAACCAGCAGTTCTACACCTGGGTATATAATCAGTTCTCTTTATTTGTGGATTCAATTTTTGCAAATTTGCCTACTTGTCAAAATTTATTTGTAACTGCAAAATCAATACTTGTGGCCCTTTTTTGTGATTATCTGCAGATATGCAGAGTGTGAAAAACTTAGAGTGCCTGATGCACATGTTCCTAGCTGAGGAGAACCAAGATAGAAACAAGATCATGTTCTCTCCCCCTGTTCCAGCTTTTTCTAGAAATGACCAGACCACGGTGGGGCTGGGGGTGGGAGGCAGGATGGAGCAGTTTCTGTAAATTTTGGCTCTGGGACTAGCTGGACGAATCTGAACATCAACTTTGGCAAGTCACACTTCTGAACCTTTTTTCTTCTTTTGTAAAAGGAAATGAATAGGCTCTATCAGGATGAATGGTTTTTAGAGTTTTTCTTTTTGGCTACCGTGAAGCATGGAGTTTCTAGGCCAGGGATCAGATCTGAGCCATAGTTGCAACCTATGCTGCAGCTACAGCGACACCAGATCCTTTAATCCACTGTGCCAGGCCAGGGATTGAATCTGTATCCTGGTGCTGCAAAGATGTTGCCAATCCCGTTGTGCCACAGTGGGAGTGGCTAGAAAAAATTTTTTGGGTCTTTTTTTTTTTTTTTTGTCCTTTTACGGCCGCACCCATGGCATATGAAGGTTCCCAGGCTAGAGGTCTGATCAGAGCTGTAGCCACCGGCCTACGCTAGAGCCACAGCAACGCCAGATCCGAGCCACGTCTGCCATCTACACCACAGCTCATGGCAATGCCGGATCGTTAACCCACTGAGCAAGGCCAGGGATAGAACCTGCAACCTCATAGTTCCTAGTCAGATTTGTTTCCCCTGCGCCACGACGGGAACTCCTAGAAATTTCTGATTATAATCTATGTAAGTTATGTTTATGTGTATATTTGTACATACTCCTTCTAAGACCAATGGTTCAGAATTCACTAACTCCGTGTTTATAGTGACTTAATAGAACTCAACTACCATGAATGACAAGAATCCACTTGAGAAATTAGCAGAGACAAGTACAAGAATGTTCACTGGAGCATGGCTTATATACTGAAAAGCTAGAAAAGCCTGTCTACTAAGAGAATGTATGAATGCCTGTGATACATATATATATATTTTAAAGTACAGTTAATTTACAATGTTTTGAGTGTGATTTGTTTTATTGCAACCTAAGCCCTGGCAACTGGATCCTTAACCATGTCAGGCCGAGGATCAAACCTGTGTCCCAGCACTCCCAAGATGCCAATCCTGTTGTGCCACAGCAGGAACTCCATGAAATATTGTAAAATGAAATACTGGATGTCCATACTTTTGAGATTTTGACCTACACACACACACAAACCCCCCAATTTGAGTTTATCTTCCACAGCTAATAATCCCACCATCATTCCAGACTGAAACAGTCATACCAGCCTCTTGGAACTTGCTGGGAAAGCTCCTCCTGCCTTGCCATTCCCTCCACTATTCTGAAATTACTCCCCTGCTCTGAAGACCTTGCTCATTTCATCCCTGCTCTTCTTGCTGTATTTATCTTCCTAACAATTACCATCACTGAACATAGTACAACTATATTCCTTTTTACTAAACATTCCTCACTATAAACTCCAAGGGTGCTTATGTGTTTGTTCCCAGTATATTTCCAGAATAGTGCTGCCTTACAGTAGTCTTTAATATTCTTCAAAATTATGTGCAACAAAATATTACTGAGGGTATATCTGTGAAATGAAGAAAAGGAATGGCAAAAAAATTCAGGATGGGAGTGGGGAGAACGGATAAAACTGGGAAGGGAAGACATATATTAGGTATTTCAAAAACGACTTTTTTTGTTATTATTGTTATTTTAAGGGGCAAATCACAATACAGATGGCCCAAAAGGAAAAGTCCATCAACTCCAGACACTCAATTCTTTTATATTCTGTGGCTGGAAGATCTGCCAGATCACAAGGTTATGCCTTTACTTACCTTCACAACTCCACACTGCTTAAAGAAGTCCGCCAGATCATCTAGAGTCACATTGTCATTTAATCCTTGCACATAAATTGCACTGTTGTCAGAGTCTTCATCTGGATCTACAGGCGGGCCTTTCAGAGAAAAGTAGACAGAAGGAGTTATTGTCCTGTGTCCATAGAGTTTTATTAACCAACTGGTCACTACTACCCACTGATATTCATCACAAAGCTAAGAGAACATACCAACCATACTAATTAAGAATACCACGGAACTTTTGGTTTACTCCACCCACCCCACTTACTAGGGTTATACCTGTGGCATATGGAGGTTCCCAGACTAAGGGTCAAATAAGATCTTCAGCTGCTGGCCAAAGCCATAGCAATGTAGGATCTGAGCCACATCTGCGACCTACACTGTAGCTCACGGCAAAGCCAGATCCCATGGAGCAAGGCCAAGGATTGAACCTGCATCCTCATGGATGCTAGCTGGGTTTGTTGCTGCTGAGCCACAATGGGAACTACACTGTAGAATGGTTAAGGTTATATTATGAGTAGTAACTCATAATAAAGGAAGCCCCAAACCACCTCTGACAGCAAGAAAGGTGATCTACCAGGCTGCTGAACTTAAACCTGCACTTACTTTTGTGCTATTTGTTTATAAAGCACAATTTAATATTAGGGAATTCAAAATTACCTAAATCAAGATCTGGTCCTTCATCCATGGGTCCTGCCAACCAGGAAAGATCATATAAAATATTATTAGTGCAAGTCTTGCAAGCTACAAACCTTACAAACACACATAACTATCTACTATACCACCATGTGATGGGGCTTCATTAAATTCAAAATGACCCGCACTGCTAAAATGGAGCAGTGCCCCTTTAACATCTGTGAAAGGTTTGCTAGGGTTTGCTTTCAAACCATTAACCAAATACACTCACAATGCTTATGTGCCAAATTAGTGTTAAATTTAAATCAATTTTTTTCCTCCAAATAAACCAAATTTAAAAAAATGCACTCTCCCCCATATTACAGAAGCAGTTGCTCAATACTTCAAGTTACCCTTTGTTTTGTAACCATAGGTTAACCTTATTACCCCTAAGACAATGCCGGCAGTACCCATTAGTCTCTTTTGTATAGATCATTTTTAAACCGCTTATGAAACTAACAAAAAATTATAGTTTTCTAAAAACTGACTGTATTTTTTTAAACACTATCCATGGTAATACTCAAAAACTTACCACCAGGCTTATTGAAGCCACCTCGCTCTCCAGCGCTGCTGGGGGGATAAACGAAGAAATGAAGGCCTTTCCCTTTAAAAGCCAGTACCGCTCTGAGCCTTGGGGGGGCTCGTGGGGAAGAAGGGCACTGGCTAACACATCTCCAAACAATGCATCTCTCTCATCTTGTCACTATGCCTTTCTTCAGGGCAGCTTGCTCAAATTTCCTTTATATACAACCTTGCTTGTCTGATTGTACACACCAGTGTGGTTGGCTCCTTTCATTTCGGGGGCTGGTATTAATAGTGCAATACGTGGCAAATTGGGGGAAAAACACATCCCAAACACCCACCCCATCAGCTGAAAAACAAGGAAAGCTTGGTGTGGAGAGGAGTATAAAGCTGGGGCAAACTGCTGTGATGAACCTTTTCATGTTCATAAAGGTGCACCCTCACCTCTCCCAAGGGAGAGCCAAGTGAGGCCCTGGGCTACCTAACAAGTCACAGTATAATAAATCAGGAGACACCACAGTAAAGGCCTACAACACACACCAGAGGACGCATCCAGCAGATCTTCAGCATAAAGCCATACATTTCAGGGCACTAATAGGTTTAACAATCGCTGTGAAAGGAGAATTTACAACAAATACCAAGGCTCCACAGACTGGGGGTGCAACTTTATAGACATATCAGTTGAGAACAATGACAATGGCAGTATAAAATCACTGCCTTATGTGTATTTTAAAGGGGGGAGAGATACAAATTGGGCCTTTTTGGTTTTTCTTTAAAATTAAAAGGCAGCTCCTCAGTGGGAGGCCCTGAGCTTTTTTCTAACCAGTATTGCACCTTTAATACCGGAATATACAATTTCAAGCTGTTGCATGCAGCTTTGTTTCCTTTTTAAAAGTACACACCATAAAATGTTCTCTCTCTTTAAACACAAAAGTTTACACTTTAATGTTACACAATTCTAGAGTATTATACCTCCTCTGGTTCATTATCAAACAACAAGTATGCAGTTACCAAAGTTACAGAAGGATTCCATTTATACAATGAATACATTTTGTTAAAAATATTCTATGTATATTTTTCCTCTCCATATGGACACCGTGTCTAGTCCCACTTTTCATTATGCTGCCGGCTGAGTACTGAGTACGGGTACTTTTTAAGTATTGAAGTGTATACAAGGCTCTCACTTTGTAACCTGTAGCATATAAATGCGACAAAGCATGTTAAAAAGTTTCCACGTTTAACAGCCAATGAAAATATCAAAATACTGAGGCAATGAAAAAGGGCATGTTAACAACATTGAGTGCCTTACCTGCAGAAGACACTGAAAACCATCACCACACCACAGTAAAAAAAGAGAGGGGAAGGCCCTTGTCCTGCCCCCAAAGGATCCAACCGACTGCTTCACAGTCTGTTGAAAAACCTATGGGGAAAGCCATGATGTTTTCTATGGCTTCAGGAAAGACTTTTCAATCCACAAGGAGGGAACCCCTCTACTAACAAAGTCTAGTAAAATTAGTAGAATTATTACTTGTGATGAATTAAGATGAATAAGCTTGAAATTGGTTTTGTAATCAAAAAATACTAAGAATTCTAGGCGATTGGAGACGTGATGATAGTAATTTCAAGTGTCTACATCTATTTAAAACATCCATAAAGAAGTGAAACCTTTATAATGGAATGACATTCTTCAAATCAAAAGATTATATTTACTTTTCACTAAATTACTCATAAAATTTTCCATGTTGTAAAATGACTTTCTTCCAATAAAGATTTCACCAAAGACTTTTTAAGTTATGCAGAATATTCGAAGCCAGTATTGTTCAGTAGTACACAGATTTGCCAATATAAGAATTAAAGATCATTTTTTAATGTATTTAATTATGAAGTACTTTTCTTAAAAAAGAGAAACTCTAATTCAGTTTTTCCTCGAATCAACAGCAGCACCAACTTCAATTATTTATACTTATATTAACATTCTGCATAACTTTAAACTATTTATGTAGGGACAGAACACACACAGAACTACGCCTTCTGGATTATGTTAACCAACATCATACCTCACCTTCATCAAAGAATAGACACCAGAAAGGGAAGAGGGGGATAGGAGAGGGAGGGGAAGGGCAGGCACAGGTAGCAGGGTTATGTTACTGATCTAAACAAAGTTTTCTAAACCAGATTGTGCCATCAATCAAAATGGTCAAACCGATTTAGACTTCTCAAAATCTCCAATGGGGAGAGTGATTCTATAAGTACATACATTACTCTGCAAAAAGTTATTGGAATTTTCTGTGTACCAGGTGCACATCAGGCCATGGGTTCAAGGTTTATGGGACCAAGCTCTTCATCATTATGTTCAACAGTTCCGAGTACAAACAAGTTGGGGACAAACACTGTGGAAAACAGCTGCATTCCTTTTCTGCAGTATATATACCAGGTATTTTAAGACAACCATTCAGAGGAAATTAGTTAAAAACCTAGGGTTGTTAGAAGGGTTGTGTGTGTTCCATCCCAAGTCTATTACCCACAGAGGCTTTTGACCTCTGGAAACCATGAAGGGAACTGAAAGCTCTAATTTCAAAACCATTCTTTGTTCTCCCCAACCCAACCAAGTAGACTGGCAGGGAAAAAAGCAAACTGCCACTTATATATATGCCACAGAGATGACATTTCCATGTTTTGGAAGATGGCTTGGGCTCATCAGATTATCCATGGAAATGTAGAAATAAATTTCTTATGTCTTTCAGTCCCTTCTTTCCATTGAAAATCCTATGGATGAAACAAAATTAGATAAAAGGAGAAAAGGTTTGCTCTTACCCCATTCCACCGCGTCCTCCTCCCCGCCCACCTCTGCTCATGCCTCCACGATCAAATCCCCCTCTTCCCCTGCCCCGGTTATCAGGGCCACTCATGCTCCGGTTCTCTCCTGGTCCGGAAAATCCTCCAGACTCCTGCCCATAAACACCCATGCTACTGGGGTGGTCCTGTCGGAATGAACCTGAGGAAAGAGTCACATCTGTAAGCCATGGACCAGCACTTATACCACTGCCTGTTGCATTTTCTCCTGGATCACAGAAATCTCAATTGCAAGGCCCTAACCAAGGCACCATCATCTTCTTTACACCTGATTAAGCACCCCTAATCAGCAGACTTTTTTAGGTTCAACCGTAACTGCTGGTTCATCAAGGCTGAAGTAATCTCATATATAGTTAGTCTAGAATAAACCACTCCCAAAAAAAAAGGACTCTGGCCAACAGTTTAAAGGGTTCTGTATCCTCAGATGCCTCCAAAAACTTTAAACCACACTCAAGAAACAAAAAGAGACCCCGGTTTCTTGGGGGTTCCTAAGGGGTAGTCTCCATCAAGTAGCACTGCTCATCTCATTGTTACAATGACACACAGTCATGGATGGTAGAGATTAAATTGTCAAGACAGTTTTTTGGTTACTTTTCTGCATATATAAAACTAAGTATTCTGTGAAGATTTTTGTTTTTTTTTTTTTGCTTTATGCATATTAAAAAAATACAGCATTTACTTGACCATCAAAACTGCTATTGTCTTCAAGAGCTAACTGCTCACTCCCTCTTAATGAGTTGGTAAGCAGGCTGTAAGGAATGCTGGCTTCACTCACTGCATATAACCTCCCCCAGATAGAGCTGGGCTGGCAGTCTAAAACATTTTCTCTAGTCAGTTACAAACTCCTTTTTTTTCCTTTTTTTGTTAAGGCATACTAATGACAATTACATTGGAGAAAAGCCAGGATATTAGCCAGGACCACTGTTCCCTCAAGATGCATCCTGGAGTCCATACACAATAGTAAAGAGCATTTCCCCATTTCAGAAACTCCAAACATAATCATTCTCATTTGGTTTTCTCTCTTAGCAACTCACTCTGCTGCCCGTAGCTGCTGCTCTGTTGGCTATATTGACTTGGAGCCTGGCTGTAGGATCCAGTTTGGGGGGGGTAACTAGTGGGCGGCTGTTGCCCATAGCTGCTTTGTTGACCATAGCTACTCTGCTGTCCATAGCTGCTCGGCTGCCCATAGGTGTTCTGCTGGGAGTAACTGCTCTGATCATAACTAGTCGGCTGTGTAGAGGAATAGCTGAAAGAAAAGAAAAAAAGAGCTTGTAAGGAAGGACAGACTTGTTATTTCTTCAGGTCTCCTAAATATAAGAGACATCTATAGCATGTGATAGAGAAACCTTTACAAGTACAGTTACTTGTATATGTCAACATGTCATACTGAATTTTTTTTTTCTCTTAATGGATTTTATTTCAATTATAGGTGTGCATAAATCATCACAAGTCAATTTTACAGATTTTGTATCCCAATGTCATACTGAATTTAAAATAAGCAAATTACAAAAGCTCTGAATGGGAGGGAGGGGATATTATTAAAAACAACCCATCTATATAAAATGTACAACTCTTAGAGTCTCCCGCTCATGAAAACAATAGCTATTCTTAACCAAATTCAAGGCAAATTTGGGAGTTCAGGTGGTTCCTGTACTAGGGGAAGAATATGCAGATGTGCATCCATGGAATGTTGATCCAGGGAAAAGGCACTGAGATAAAGGAGGCAAAGTTAAGTGTGGCATTCAGTTCTAAGGCTGCCTCTAATAATTCCCTTGAGTTGTAATTTTCCTGAAGGTACAAGGCCATCTGGTTTGTGTTTGTGTGGCCACTTGTCCCTTGAGAGTAAGCCTAAGTTTCAAATGGCTATAGGGTACAGTTTCAAACTTTCAGACAAGCCTGACCATCTATGAAATCTGGGCATTAATAAAGAAAAGATGGACAAAGGAACGTCAGAATTATGGCACTGTATAAAAGAATCTTGGATTGATATTCATCATTACATATACCAACTACATGGCAGAGACACCAACCAAAAACAAATTTTTACAAAGAAATAGTGTGAAAGAACTAGTATTAAACTCTAGATGACTCATGGTAATAAAAAACTAAAAAGAGGAGCTCCTGTTGTGGCACAGTGGAAACGAACCTGATTAATATCCACGAGGACTCAGGTTCGATCCCTGGCCTCACTCAGTCAGTGGGTTAAGGATCTGGCGTTGCCATGAGCTGTGGTGTAGGTCGCAGACGTGGCTCAGATCCTGCGTTGCTGTGACTGTTGTGTAGGCCAGCAGCTGTAACTCCTATTTGACCACAAGCCTGGGAACGTCCATATGCAGTAAGTGCGGCCCTAAAAAGCAAAAACAAACAAAAACCCCCACCCAAACAAAAAAAGACAACACATTTTACAATTTTAATAACAATTAAACCACGCCTCTATCACCACTTCCCTCACCACAGCTGTTAAGGATTCAAAAGCCTCACTTCACACAAAGTGCACCTATTCAACTCCCCAGATGAAGTGCTCTCAGGCTGACAGGTGTGGGTGGGTCCTGTGGAAGAACTGCTCAAACCCTGCCCACTGCTGCTCCAAGTATACAGACACACTTACCCAGTCAGCTGTATTTGCTCCTAAACCTGTTCATGTCTGCTGTACTTTAGTGCATAAACCAATGAGATGAGTACAAAAAAGGGAACTGTTAATTCTACCAAACCTAAGTTGACACAATTCAGACAATTTACTTGAAAATTTGCATCAAATTAAATGTAAAACAACTTTATAAAGAAACCAACACTGGGAGTTCCTGTCATGGCTCAGTGGTTAACGAACCTGACTAGCATCCATGAGTACGCAGGTTCGATCCCTGGCCTTGCCCAGTGGGTTAAGGATCCAGTGTTGCAGCGAGCTGTGGTGTAGGTAGCAGACGTGGCTTAGATCCTATGCTACTGTGGCTGTGCTGTAGGCCAGCAACTGTAGCTCCGATTTGACTTCTAACCTGGGAACCTCCACATGCCTTGGGTACGACCACAAAAAGCAAAAGCAAAAACAAAACAAAAAGAGAGAAACCAAAACTGGTTTTTGTTGTAGCTACTGGTGTGCTTAATAAAAGACAAAATGCAGAACAAGGAAACCCTTAGTCAAAAGAAAAGGCCCAGGGAGTTCCCTGGAAGCTTAGTGAGTTAAGGATCTGGCATTGCCACCACCGTGGTGCCAGTTCAATCCCTGGCCCAGGAACTTCTGCATGCCATGGGTGTAGCCAAAAGAAAAAAAAAAAGAGGGGAGTTCCTGTCGTGGTGCAGTGGAAGCGAATCTGACTAGGAACCGTGAAATTGCAGGTTCAATCCTTGGCATCCCTCAGTGGGTTAAGAATCTGGCATTGCCATGAGCTGTGGTGTAGGTTGCAGATGTGGCTTGGGAGTTCCCGTCGTGGCTCAGTGGTTAATGAATCTGACTAGGAACCATGAGGTTGTGGGTTCGATCCCTGGCCTTGCTCAGTGGGTTAAGGATCCGGCGTTGCCGTGAGCTGTGGTATAGGTTGCAGACGCAGCTCGAATCCCGCGTTGCTGTAGCTGTTGTGAAGGCCGGCAGCTATAGCTCCTGTTAGACCCCTAGCCTAGGAACCTCCATATGCCACGGGTGAGGCCCTAGAAAAGGCAAAAAGACAAAACAAACAAACAAATAAAAAAAACAGATGTGGCTTGGATCCAGCATTGCTGTGGCTGTGATTAGACCCCTAGCCTGGGAACCGCCATATGCTTTGAGTACAGCCCTAAAAAGACAAAAAAAAAAAAAAAAAAGACAGCCTTGGCCTAACTATTAAAAGACTGGTGCAAGAATGAACCTATGAGTTAGGTTCAGTATAGAATTATTAAGGTAAAGCTTCTTTTTCTAAAATAATGCCCTACACTTTACACAAATGTATTAGAGAAGGTGGCTTCTATTGTGTTTACCTGCTTTCATGCACTTGTCTCTCATCTGAATAAACTAAAAGAACAAAATTAGAAGAATGAACCTGAAGTGGTAAAAAATGTTTCTGTATTAGAAAAGTTCTTGGCTGTCAGAACCTAGGACTGAGATTTTAATCCACAATACAGGTCAGGTTTATCACTAGGAGAGTCAGATAATACATCTCACCTGAGGAAGCAGACGCAGGCATGTCAACAGCTTGAGAAAGATCTGTTTTGTTACTCTACTAGCTCATTGGCCACAAGAACAAGAATGAGAAGACTGACCTGGTAGGAGGGTAGGATGGTGGTGCCGTGACTGGCTGCATGGGGTAGCTCCCAGGAACCTGGGGATAACTGTAGTTACTCTGTCCATATCCTAGGCTGGGCTGGTTGTAACCCCCTGTGCTAGATTGAGGTTGACTAGTCTCAGCGGGTTTGTTACCATCCTGCGGTCTAAAAGGGGAAATAAAAAAAGTGAGATTTCTTTTCTCAACCACGAAATTCTTGGATAAGAACTCTACAATCTATGAGCAATAAGGAAAGTTAGAATTGAGTCTGGAAAATAAATACAATTGTAAAGTGAACTACATCAAACCCATTATTGGTCCAACTGTTTCTGCTGGAAGAGAACGGTAAAGATGGGGAAGAATTAATCACATCCACAGAAGAGACATTAACATGCTCCATTTGTTCCATTATCAATAACTATAGAAAGTAGTTACAGTATTTTGTGCTGTCAACTTAAGAGATCTGTGAGGGGAGATGGTTTGTGCAGGAAGAAAATAACTTTTCTTAAAAAAGACTATCGGAGACAAAAAACTTATTACAAAAAGAAAAAAACTTAATGCAGATTTTAGGTTAGAATAACATTTATGTAAGTTAGAATAACATTTACGTAAATCTATGGCATGGATATGTTTGGATGATCTGTGAATTGGTTTCTCATTTATGAAGAACAGATCTAAAAAAACATTTCCTTACTTGAACTGTTATAAATTAATCTAAATTTGCCTTGGGGTCTCCACAATGGAAACAGCAGAGAGAGAGACAGACTAACCCACACCCTCCTCTCATGCTCAGATGAACTGAAAGATATCCTAGTTAAGTGACAAAAACCAATCCTGCAGTTCCCATCATGGCACAGCGGAAACGAATCCGACTAGGAACCATGAGGTTGCAGGTTTGATCCCTGGCCTCACTCAGTGGGTTAAGGATCCAGTGTTGCCATAACCTGTGGTGTAGGTGGCAGACATGGCTTGGATCTGGCGTGGCTGTGGCTTAGGCTGGCAGCTGTAGCTTCGATTAGACCTCTAGCCTGGGAACCTCCATGTCACAGGTGCGGCCCTAAAAAGCAAAAACAAAACAAAACCAAAAAAACAAACAAAAAAAAAAACCAGATGAAAAAAAAAAAAAAAAAAAAAAAAAAAAAAAAAAAAAAAAAAAAAAAAAAAAAAAAAAAAAAACCCCGAAAAACAAAAAAAGCAACCCCCCCCACAGAAAACCAACCTTAATCCCAAGGAGAAAAACACGGTTACTGTTACCCCCTAGCCCTAACAGGTTGTAACAAGGTTGTAAGAAGTGAACTTGAGCTATTTTAAACAAAGTCCAAGAATCAACAGGCAGACCAGAGAGGATGTGGAACTACTGGTTTTTCCAAAGAGCTGAAATGGGTCACAAGCCCTCTCTTTCCAGTGAAAGAGTAGCTGTCACTGATCATGAGACAGACAACTGTTTTAAAGTGTTACGGATTGAAAAATTAAGAAAAAGGAACCAAAAAGGATGATTTATTCAGACCAATTAATGTATTACCTGCCGCCCCCACCCCCCCATGGCTTGGATTTACTGTTGCAATGGAGTATTAAATGGGACTTCAAACATCTGAGAACATGCTAGGTCAACTGAATTGGGGCCGTACAGGAATCAGTGTAACACTCACCACTGCACAGGATGTCTAGCAGATGTAAACTACTAAGTTCACTCTGATTACCCACTGCACATTTCAGAAGCAATTTCATGAGTGTTTGACAGAACTAATTTCTTACCTCTATAGCAGACAAAGTCTAGGTTACAAGTTGATCTCTTGTTTACTCCCTAAAGTCTTCTTTCAAACCAGATTCAATGTTCCTTTGAAGACTATATGGAGAAGCCATCTAAATGCACTGCCTAAAGACCTGAAATCTTCTGTTAAGGAATAATTAATACTGTTTACCTGCTTATCAGTTGTGGATTATGAATTCTGTTGCTCAAAACATTCACCCTACAGCACAGCAGGGCACCCACTTAAGAACTTATATTTGCCCGTGCTAGCTATCTGGATAACCAAAGCCAATATGTAATGCAGAGAAAATCATGTCAACTCCTTATAAAGCTGAGACACCAGTGTTTAACAAATGGATACAGAAAGGCCCTTTACTGTCAACAAATGGATCCTTTAACTATTTCTTGAAACATATAATGCTACTACCTCCATCCCAACTGTGAACTAGTGTTTTTCCCAAAGAGAAAGCTGTTACCGTTTACAAGGTCAATAAAACCAAAGGTAAAAGCATCAAAGTACAATTCTATCAGTTGTTCTATTGTGAGGAAACCACACAAATTTCTTCTGAATTTGGCAAAGGAAACACAACAGCCTCCTCCTACCGAAGGGTTCACCCTTCCTTAACTTGTGGACAACCTGGTCGGTAACATTCCTTGTTCTGGCCCCTGGATGGCACCGTTTCTCTACTAAGTGAAGCATAATGTAGTTATCATCTAAGTATACGAGAAAACATTAAAAAGGAACCAAGTCATGGATTCTCTAAGTGTGCAGGGTTGCTCTCTCCTGAAAGCCTGAGGCTGTTACAGTTAGTGTTATGAGTAGGTGAGGGGTCCTTACCTTGCAGGTGCGGTGGCTGCCGGCTGCTGCCCATAAGCTGGGTAAGCAGGCTGAGTGCCATATGCAGACTGAGCTGCGTAGGAGGCCTGGGTGGTAGTGACCGTAGCAGTGGTGGTATCATAAGCACCAGTGCCATACCCCTGGACAGGCTGACTGTATGCCTGGGGGGCAGTTGGAGTAGAATATCCTAGAACAAAGGAGAGCTTCATCAGATTTTTGGCCCCTCAGGGATCTGCCTAGACACTCATTAACAGAACAATTTGTAAACCACCTACTTTTAACCATCATATATAACACCTTTACATATTTCCCCTTCAGTAAAAGTAGCAACAAACCAATATTTAAGGCCGAAGTTCTCTGAAAATACTCAGTTCTCAGCAAAACACTCTTTTGCTTTAAACCACACCTAGCTGAAAGGATAGAGTAGGCCATAGAAGAGGGCTGGTATAGCCAAAAAGGACCCCCTCGAAAGGATTCAATAAGAAACAAGTTTGTTTTTGATGATTCTATACTGGTTTCGCTAACAGGCTTTTTTTTTTTTTTTTTGTCTTTTTAGGGCCTCACCTGAGGCATATGGAGGTTCCCAGGCTAGGGGTCTAATCGGAGCTGTTGCTGCTGGCCTATGCCAGAGTCACAGCAACGCCAGATCCGAACCGTGTCTGCGACCTACACCATAGCTCATGGCAACGCCAGATTCTTAACCCACCGATCAAGGACAGGGATCAAACCCGCAACCTCATGGTTCCTAGTTGGATTTGTTCCCACTGCGCCACAATGGGAACTCCTAGCAGGTCTTCTTAACAAGGTTTTCAACAAAAACGACGAAAGTACCCTTAAAACCTCTCCAGCAGGAATAAAATGTCCCAGAAAAAGAAGTAATAGGCAAATGACACAGCATCTTAAAATATCTACAAAGTAATGATCCAGGTACTAGGTTTTAGCATTAAAATCTACCATTTGGAATTATCTGCTTTCGGCCCCAAGCATCACAGGCAGTTCATGTTTAAGAAAACTGGAAATTGCAAAGAACTTGTGTTTAATTTTCTGTGAGATGCTAACAACTGATTAAACGCTCTAAGAATTAATTCTGTTAGCAGAATTAATAACTGTTTCAGGTAACAAACAATCTAAGAAAAAAAAATACTTGTTACCAGCACTAAGATTTGAAATAGCACATAGTAATAAAGATATACTACAAATAATACTGATTTATATATACATGACCAACACAGGTGATCCTGAATTTTTTTTTTCTTTTTAGGGTCGCATCTGCAGCATATGGAGGTTCGCAGGCTAGGGGTTAAAATCAGAGCTGCAGCTGCAAGTATATACCACAGCCACATCAACATGGGATTCGAGCCATGTCTGCAACCTACACTACATACAGTTCATGGCAACTCCGGATTCTTAACCCACTGAGACAGGCCAGAGAATGAAAGTGGATTGAACCCGCATCCTCATGGATACTAGTCGGGTTCCTTACCATTGAGCCACAATGAGAACTCCCTAATTTTTTTTTTTTTGGTCTTTTTGCCTTTATTTAGAGCCACACCCGCGGCATATGGAGGTTCCCAGGCTAGCGGTCTAACAGGAGCTGTAGCCGTCGGCCTTCGCCACAGCCACAGCCACGCGGGATCCGAGCTGTGTCTGCAACCTACACCACAGCTCATGGCAACGCAGGATCCTTAACCCACTGAGCAAGGCCAGGGATCGAACCTGCAACCTCATGGTTCCTAGTTGGATTCATTAACCACTGAGCTACGACGGGAACTCCAGAACTCCCTAATTTTTTAATAAATTATTTGAAACTTAATATTCCCAAAATAAGCCTTGATACATATCTTTCACATGATAAAATCACTTGAAATTCTGGACTAGTCACAAATTACCCATCCCCATTTCTCTTTTATTAATCTACAACAAGCAAGCAAGTCTTTTCCCTGTTCAACAATACTATGGGCGGACTCCATAGTCCCCTTATTTCCCTTTTCAAGTGTTACAGACCTGCCCTCAGACACCAAGCTAGGTTCTCTCTCTAGTTCCTGCCTCTGTCAGACCAGGCAGGATCCATGCCTTTTCATCTGGAACCTGGGCTTGGAGTGTGACAAAAACAAAACAAACCCCAAACCTGTGACTCCTAACTTGAGTCCCTGTCCTCACCTGGCGCTTAGCTTTCTTCCCTCCTCCCTCATGGTCAATGAGTGCAAGTTAAAACATGCAATATAAAGTTGGGTCTAGCTGTCAGCACACATGTCCATCAAAGAAAAATCCTAATCTCAAGTAAAAAGTTTTAGTACTTAAAACAAAATCATGAATTATGACTGCTCATTTTAGTTAAGATTTAGGGCCTCAACCTTAAACTTCAGTTAGAATAAAGTATCCTCACTCTCACCATACTCAACAAATTACTAGCCAAAAACAAATACTAACTTCCCTCTGTACAATCTATTTTTTTTGGCTGCACTTAGGGAATGTGGAAGTTCCTAGGCTGGAGACTGAACCGACACTGCAGTTGCAGAAAGATCTTTAACCTACTGTGCCACAAGGGAACTACCCCCTTTGTTCAATCTAAAATGTCACCTTTTGTAGCACAGACTACACTTTCTTCTCCATCCCAAACATTTTAGGGAAACTGTGAAATCAATTACACACAAAGACATCAATTTCCTTCTCAAACCTGTTCGGTTGAAATGTAAATGAAAGCATATTTCATAAAAAGGGGGGCCCCAAGCAATTGATGTTTTCTGAGTTGGCATGTTATTCATCTGAATTGTTTATTTAGTTTATAAGTTCTTTGCAGAGTCCTAATGTCAACCACATAAAGCACTCATTTATTTAAATTTAACTAGAATCTAGTCCACCTACCCTATTACTCCTACAAAGATTTTTTTCCCTACACAATAGGCCATCTATAAGATTTACAAGATTAAAAGACAAAACCAAAAATTAATAAGGGAACTCATAAAAATATCCAGCAACAAAGCCTTGTAGTGCTACAGTAATAGACTCAGTTAATATTTTAACTGTAGTACTCATTAAGCAGCCAAGCAAAATGAACAAAAATTAACAGGGCAAACTGATCTAATTACAATAAAAAAAGACCAACAGCAAAAAGATCACACACCTACTGTGTTGACAAATTCAAGGAAAAAGGTAGACAGAAACGTCACACAAACCAACTAAAATTTTTATTCAACCTGAATAGTAAAGACTGATTCTGAAAGCTTAATGAGTTGAGCTTTATATGGCCCCCTTTTCATGAAGTGTAATTTCAAAATATTCTAAAATAGTCTTTATGTCTTCCAATAATTATCCAATAACCTTCTCTTTCTTTTTTGCTTTTTAAGGCTGCACTTGTGGTACATAAAAGTTTCCAGACTAGGGGTCAATTTGGAGTTCCAGCTGCCAGCATATGCCACAGCCACGCAGGATCCAAGCCATGTCTGCGACCTACACCACAGCTCACAGCAATGCCAGATGCTTAACCCCACAGATAGAGGCCAGGGATCGAACCTGCATCCTCAGGGATACCAGCCAGGTTTGTTGCCACTGAGACACAATGGGAGCTCCCCAATGTGTAAAGGCAGTGTGAAATAAGAAAAAAATTACTAAGTGTTCTTGAACCTACTTATTACTATATCAAGTCCTACTTAGTCTGGTTCAGCCCCAATTTGCTCACCAGGTTTAATATAAGTTTCTACATTCCAAAAGTTCACGAGAGAATTGGGGGAGATATGAAGGGTCTTTCATAAACCATAAAGTCTCTACTAACGTGTTAAGTGCAATTTCTTGCTCATCCAAGCTACTGGTTTCCGTACTAGAACATTCTACATTTTTCGTGACCAGTCATGATGGCACTTTTTCAATGACAAAGCAAATACATGGCTCTATAGAACCTAGAAAACTGTTTCCTACAAATGACTATCACGTTCCTATAAAATGATCCAAAGACTCCAAAGGTTAGATCTGTTTTATTTGAGATACTTTTTTCCAAAAAATGGGTTAAGGAGGTCAAAAAGATACAAAACTTCTAGTTATAAAATAAATCAGTCCTGGGGATGTAATGTGCAGCAAGGTGACTATAGTTAACAATACTGCATTGTATAGAGTTGCTAAGACAGTAGATCTTAAGTTCTCATCAAAAGGATGACCCACGGTAATACATGTTAAGTAGACTGATTATGGTTATTGTTTCACAATATACACACAAAAGCATTATGTAGTACACCTGAAACTAATGTTACATGTCCATTACATCTCATTAAAGATGTAACAGCTTGACTATGTAAAGTGTGTCTTAAAATTTCAAAATTCTGTGCTAAAAATACAAACCCTATAATTTCAGTTCCAACTTTTCTTTTCTTTTTTGCTTTTTAGGACCGCACCTGTGGCATATGGAGGTTCCCAGGCTAGGGGTTGAATCAGAGCTGTAGCTGCCGGCCTACGCCACAGCCACAGCAATGCCAGTTCCGAGCCGGATCGTTAACCCACTGAGCAAGGCTAGGGATTGAACCCACAACCTCATGGTTCCTAGTCAGATTCATTAACCACTGAGCCATGATGGGAACTCCCCAATTAATGGCTTTAATAAAAGTTTTTACATAGTAAAGATTTTTTGTATTAAATATTCTTTTCTTTTTTGCTTTTCAGGGCTGCACTTGCGGCATATGGAGATTCCCAGAATAGGGGCCAAATCAGAGCTGCAGCTGCGAGCCTACGCTACAGCCATGGCAACACAGGATCTGAGCTGTTTCTGTGACCTACACCACAGCTCAAGGCAATGTCGGATCCTTAACTCACTGAGCGAGGTCAGGGATTGAACCCGTGTCATGGTTCCTAGTTGGATTTGTTTCCACTGAGCCACAATGGGAACTCCTAAATATTTTCTTACAACAATGATAATGATGATGATAATGTTAGGAGTGGAGAAGTAGGAATCCTGAAAGGTTACACAGCACTAAACCTAAAAAAAGTTATGTAAAATTTTGAATTTCCCATATAATTCAGCAGGTTAAGGATCTGGCAGTGCCATAGCTGTGGCACAGGCTGAAACTGCAGCGCAGGTTCAATGCTTGCCCTGGGAACTTTCACATGTCACAACTGCAGCCAAAAAGTTATGCAAAATTTTCACACACTCCATTTCAAACCCCAGTATTAGGATTAAATTTATTTTAATTCTTATTTTTTAAAGCTCCTTGGAATGCTTTTATATATATTTTAAGACATACTATGGATTAAAAGAATGAACACTTAGAAAATAAAATGTGTCTGGACCGAAACATTTACAGACAAACATAATACATGCAGGGTGGCAATCTGTTCCTCTAAATAAATCTAATCATGCAATCTATCCTTCAGGGAATAGGGGAGTAATCATCTGAAATACCTTTGGGAAAGTGAACAACTATTATTAAGGCCTGACACAAAATAATGTAAAATAAAACAAAGCAAAACCTTTCCCAAAATCACATAAAGAAAAGGGACATGGATCTGCAAATGGCACCTAAAGCAGTTTTCATTAGCACCTTGTGTGTGATGTTAGAAAATTTGAGGGTTAAACAAATGAAAACACCTAAATAGTTAACATTACAGGGTTAGACAAGATGGAAAGCATTTCCCATGCAAGAATGAGCAGGATAGTCAAACCTGTACTGGTCCCTTCTACTGTGGAAAGCACAAAACAAAAAAGTAGAGGGCACACTATCAGATGAAGCAAACAGATGGGAAAATCGGTTTGATTTTTAAGCAGCTCAGTTTAAGAAGGCTCATTCTTACCCAGTACTAGCATTAGCACAATCTTTTATATAGTTTCCATTTTGTTGTGAGATTATTCAATACATGGTATAAAATAGAAGGAAAAGTTCTTTTTTCCCTTGGACTCTATCCCACCCACATTCTATCAGAGATCCCCCAAGGTAAATATAAAGAAAAGGAAAAAAAAACAAACAAAAAACAACAACAATCCCCAAGCCGGCTCCTCCTAAGAATAAAGGATTCCCAGATGCCAGGGTATTGATTAGAATATATACCCAAAAGCACAAATAACAAGCTTCTTAGCAAAGAAACACCGTAGCTAATGTGGCCCCAAAGTCTCTCCAGAGTCTTACCAGTGGGAGGCTGTCCGTAAGAAGTTGCATAGGCAGTCTGCCCATAGGTCGCAGTGGTCTGAGCCTGCGTATAGCTGACATCGGTGGGCTGTCCATAAGTTCCGTAACTTTGTTGCCCATATGCCTGCTCAAAGAAAAAGGATTCAAGAACTTCATACAGGGAGTTCCTGTTGTGGCTTAGCAGATTAAAAACCCAACACAGTGTCCATGAGGATACAGGTTTGATACCTGGCCTCGCTCAGGATCTGGCATTGCTGCAAGCTGCAGCACAGGTTGCAGATGTGGCTGTGATCTGGTGTGGCTGTGGCGAAGGCCTGCAGCTACAGCTCCAACTGGACCCCTAGTCTGGGAACTTCCATTATGCCTCACGTGTGGTTGTAAAAAGGGGAAAAAAATCCAAAAAACCCAAGAAGAAACTTCATACAGGAAACTTGTATTTTAGCAATAAAATGGAACTGACTGACTTCTAAGTTTCTAAAGTGAAAAACAAAAGTCAAAAATATTCTTTCTAATAAAAAGATTAAAAAAAAAAAAGGACAAATGGAGTTCCCATTGTTGCGCAAGGAGATTGGTGGTGTCTCTGGAGCGCAGGAACGCAAGTTTGATCTCCGGCCTGGCACAATGGGTTAAGGACCTGGCATTGCTGCAGCTGCAGTGTAGGTCACAACTGTGACTTGGATCTGATCCCTTGCCCCAGAACTCCATATGCCACAGGGTGGCCAAAAAAAGAAAAAAAAAAGTAATAACAGTGTCATAAATGTTTATTTCCCCTTATCCAATCCACTCATATTTTCAATACCTACAAAAAATTCCTGAGGTAATTAGGCAAAATCTCAATTTAATGATTCAGATTAACAAGATGCACTCAAATGATGAGCAAAGAGGGAACAGGGGTGTAACTGCCAACACTTAGTGTAGCATAATTTTAACAAATCGAAACAAATGCTAAGAAGACAAAATGAACAGAGAGAAAGAAAATGAAACTGAGGCTAAAAACCTGTCAGTTTTGAAAACTAAATTTTCAGCATGAAATAAAGATTTAAAAATTATCACACCACTTCAAAGAAAATAAAGAACGCTGCATGTCTCCTTAAGGTTAGCGCAGCAGGAATAATGTCTTTTGACCTTGGACATCTTAATACTTAAAACCTGGCAAGGAATGAGCTGTTCCTTCAGATATTAGCAAGATCACATTCTAGATCTGAACGACCAGTTATGTAAGATCTGCCAGAGACCACATTCTGCCTGTCCTAGACTGTTTCCAAGGCAGAGCTATTAGTATCCATTTTACGCCACAGACCATTTTAGAATTTGAGGTGATCTTGAGAACACTAGTTTGCTTATTTCTAGTTACTGTTGACCTAGGCTTTAAAACACAGTCTCACGTACTACAAAGAGCTCAGAAGCCATATACAGTTAGGCAGCCACAGAGCTGACCCATTACTTACTGTGTAACCACTAGTGAATGCTATAATATCTACACACTGCAACTTTTTCAGCTGCAAAATATCCTAATATCACCTCCCTTTGCTGAACTACTGTATGATTAAGTTAAATAAATTTAAACATTATAAAATATGCAAAAGGAACAAGCATGGAGCAAGGCATCTAACTTGAGAAACAATACTAGAAAGGAAAGGAGAGCTAGCAACTCACAGTTTGAGGATGGTTTCATTTACAATGACACTCCCATTGTGAAAGTTTAAATACCTGTGTATTTTATGATCACAAGCACATTACACTTTTCTGAAATTTCTGAAAAAAATCCATGTTAGCTACTGCTTTAATGACTGATGGAAGTATTTAACTTGTGGATGCAGCCACATATAATTATGTTAAAAATTACCTGGGTGGTCTGTGCATATCCTTGAGTGGGCTGGGCGGTGTAAGCACTGTAGCTGTAAGAGAAATTAAACGCATGAACTGAATACAGAACATCCACGTCCCATCACCAAATTCTCTACAACTATAGGAGGCTCTGTACTTTAACAAAATAACCAATCACACCCAAAATACTGTTGTGAAAAGTGACTTACCCCTGCTGGGCTGCAGCTTGGCTGTAGGTACTGTAATCTAGAGAAAGCAAGGAAAGAAAATAGTGTGAAGCCAGGATTTACAAGCAGAAAGGAAGGGCAGGGGGGGAATTCAGGTGGCAGGAAGATTAATTTTTTTTAACCACCTATAATGGAAAAAATAAAAACCATCAAATTAAAAAAAAAATTTTAGGGCTGCACCTATGGCACATGGCAGTTTCTAGGCTAGGGGTTGAATGAGAGCTACAGCTGCCAGCTTATGCCACAGTCACAGCAATGCAAAATCAGAGCCACACCTGCAACCTACACCGCAGCTCATGGAAACGCCACATTCTTAACCCACTGACTGAGGCTAGGGATCGGAACCTGCATCCTCATGGATACTAGTTGGGTTTGTTAGCACTGAGCCATGACAGTAACTCCAAGATGAATTTTTTTTTTTTTCAAAAACTGAGAGGACTGATAGAACAACACAGGTCCAAATGAGTACCACCTCTTATCTCTCAACGTCAAACCAAAAAATAAGTCTAAGCCAGTTAAATTCAGAAAATTTGAATACAATGCCAGTTAATGAGGTTAAGATCAGCTGATTTGGCAAAGATACTTTGCATGTTCCCATGACCACAAACCTCCCTTAACCGCAGGCTGTCATTTCAAGTACATGATCATGCTAAGACTAACAGAACAAGATAAACCCCAAAAGGATCAGAAACTGTACCTTCATATAAAAAGGAGGCATGCAACAAAATAGCAATATTTAACATAAAAATGGTTACACCAGTAGCTGCATCTTCTCAAAACATAGTTTGCTTTTTAGGGCTGCACCCAGGGTATATGGAGGTTCCCAGGCTAGGAGTCTATTCCGAGTTGAAGCTGCTGGCCTATGCCGCAGCCACAGCAACGTGAGATCCAAGTTGCGTCTGTAACCTACACCACAGCTCACAATGCCAGATCCTTAACCCACTGAGCAAGGCCAGGGATCAAACTCACAACCTCATGATTCCTAGTCAGATAGATTTGTTTCCGCAGCGCCATGAAGGGAGCTCCAAAACGTAGTTTTTTAAAATCACTCCCTCACTTTAGGAAGTTAGACCAACCATAATTCCCTAGGAGGACAATGAAATAAAATGGCAGAAAACAAGAGGCCAGTCATCTCAATCCACTGTTCTAAAGGTTTTGCCGACTGCATCAAGGTTACATCTGTAAAATAACTCAAAAACTAGATACAATTTAAGTCCCAGTGAAGCAGAGTTAATGCAGATTTATGATAATTGGCAAAAAAAGCATTCTACTTTTGGGGGAATAATTTGATTTTAGGTAACAGCAACTTAAAAAAGTAATTCCAGGAATTCCCCTTGTGGCTCAGTGTAACAAACCCAACTAGTAGCCACGAGGATGTGGGTTCGTCCCTGGCCCCATTCAGTGGGTTAAAGGATCCATGGTTGCTGTGAGCTGTGGGGGTAGGTCATAAACACAGCTCCAATCCCATGTGGCTGTGGTTGTGGCATAGGCCAACAGCTGTAGCTCTGTTCAACCCCTAACCTGGAACTTCCATATGCCTCAGATACAGCTCTAAAAAGCAAACAGTTAAAAAAAAAGTTTAAAAAATTTAAAATTTTCAACATTAAACAAAAAACCCACACATTTTTTCTTCCCTATCGTTAAACCTTCCTACAATTTTCCCTTTCCTAGCACAAAAGGATTGCATTTACGAAAACAAAAAGGACTGAAAAAAATCCCACCCTCTGATCCAGAGGTGTTTACAAGTAGTGAGAACAAATTAGAATATAGTTTTCATGACACTGATGAATTAAACATACATATATACACACTTTACAGACATTAAAAATTAATTATTTTTAGAATCCTGCCAATTCTTTGCTCTCCATAAGAATTATGTATCTTATTTTATGTTAGAAAACAACACTGCCATGAAGACAGACCAAAGGGTCCTTTTCTTTTCTAATCAGAAAGTAGTCCCTCATCTGAAAGCAACAGCTGACCGCTCTTCATAGAGGGGGGGTTTCTAATCCCACTCCATCCAAAGCCTGCCTCACAGTTCACCTGGCCTGGCCCTGGAGCATTTTCCTGAATCCATCTTTTTATGTTGGCTCATCTTTCACCTCTCTACACTTCACTTGACCACTTTCCTTCCTCTGTACAACCTCAACTCAGAACCTTGAATCATTGATATTAACAAATCAACCACCAAAGACTGTGTATAACAAATTTTGTTCAAGATAATCACAGCTCTGTATTTAACATATAAAAAGTAAATACAAATCACTTCTTCCACCAATGAAGCATCAAAAATCAAATTATTTTAACCTACATTGAGGTTTCTCTGTGAGAAATGATTACACATTGGTCAGATGATTGAACAGTTAAGTATTATTTTTTTAAAATTCTCAAACGTGCAGCTGAAGACTACACTAAAAATGCAAGACACAGGATAGGTTGAAAAAGAGAGGGGGCTGTGATAGGACAGGCAACCATTTTTTGCTCTGAACGGTGGTTATTTGGAAGTTTGCATTGTAATTCTTTGTTAAAATGGACATGTACTTTAGATACATTTCTATACATGCTATAGGTGAGGAGAAAAATTATCTAACATTACGCAAGGTGGTGGCTTTCAGATACTCTAGGGCAGTCACTACCTAAACTGTAGCGACTTAGAGCTTCAGACTACATCACAAGTTTAAAGTCACTATGGGACGACTGTGGGAGCCAAAATGCTTTACTCTAAGGTCATAAGCCAAGGGCTCAAAAAACTCTTGCCTAACTCCTTCACTTTGAAGGCAAGGAAACCCAAGTCTAAATAAGTTAGATGACACACACCCCCAGGTCCCCCAGCCAGGACTACTATTGTGTGCGTCTACCTAAACTACAATTGTAATTCTAATATAGTACGTGGTGGTTACCAGTGAACAGTCGGAGCAAAGCACAACAAAAAACTGGCATGTCCAGCCACATACATATTTACTTCCCAAACCTTAACAGGGAAGGGAGAGGAGCACTCCTCTTACAACATTCAAACACTGTAGGGAAAAGGAAAGTAAGTGGAAAGGGCTCTTAGGAATCCATTTTGCACCAGGATGCCTTGGACGTGGTATAATTCAGCGTCCTCTCTTCCAGGGGCACTTTGTACCCTGGCACTAAACGCCATCATCTACCTGCCTGTTAACTAACCACACAATTGGGGAGAGTTTTTAAACGTTCCTTCCCTGGCTGGATTCCGGACCCTTTTCAAATCGAAACTCTAAAGGACCCAGGGCTTTTCCCCATTTCCCTCTAGTCTTTTCTAACTGCCTCGAAGGCCCGGAGTCAGGCTGCCTGAGAGTACCCGGAGGGGCAAAAATGCCCCACCCTACAAATAACCGTAAGAACCGGCTGCAAACTGCAGGGCCAGTCTAGGCTACACCCTTAAACACCCCGCTCAGCAAGGACCACCCCAGTCATCGTATTCGAGCTAGCTCCCATCCCGGGCTTTCTTCCAGTACGCGCGCCTCCTTCCTCTCTATCAGTCCGCGAAATATACAAGCCCCTCGGCTTAACCTGTGCAAACTAACGTGCATGACGATTACTTAAGCGTAATGCACACTCCCACCCGAGCCTTTTGTTTCTCCTAAGTCAAAGAGGCCAGAAATTTCTTTCAGTGGAGATTTCTGACCTCACGATCCAAGTTGGCCTTATTACACAACAGATCTCCCTCGGCGTTTGCTGAAAAATGGCCCTGGGAAGCCATTTAACTGCTTTTCAGGGAGAAAAGGATTAATAATCGTACAGAAAGCCCGAAAAGGAGGCCGACTGGAGGGGCCATAGAGTGTGTTTGTTGGGGGAGAGTGGTGGCACACGCCGTCTGAAGCCCAGTCGGACAGAAAAAAGTTCAGCTTGGAGCTGGAACCCCGCCGAGGGGGCGACTTGGCGGCACCGGACGCCACAGCCGACTCGGCTTTAAGAATGACGGGGCTCCCGTTCATAGGTCTTCGGCCTTCAGCTCACAAATCCCTGAAGCCTTTTCTGCTTATTTGCTTTTTTTTTTTTCCTCCCAGGCTTCTCGGCGAGGCAGTCACCCTCGGGCTGCCTCCCTGGAAATGAGACTGGGGTGGGGAAAGTCAAAGGGGCTGCGGACCTGCTGCTCTCAGAGCCGCCGTTCGGCCCTCTCACCCCAGGTTTCGGGGTGCCTGGGCTCGAGGCCTGGCCGAGCCCTACCCCCACCCCCACGCGGGGCCCCGGAGGCCGCAGGCCCCGCCCACGTGGCGGGCGGCCCAGAGCGCGAGGCCCGACTGCCGCCACACAATGGAGGCCAAGGCAGGCCCCGCGCGCCTCCGCCGCCTCGAGCCCCCCGCGCGCCGGGGGTGCCGGAAGGTTCCAGAACCGGCCTGCTCGGTGGGGGGAGGGGAGGAGAAAGCCGGCCGTCGACCTCCTCGGACCCCGGCGGGTACCTCACCCCCTTCTGGGAAAGCCCACTCAGTCGTCTTGGTCACCCCTAGAGACGAGCGGTCCCCGATTTGGGCGTCCCAGCCGTCGCCGGCGCGACCGCGGCTCCACCACACTCACCCGTGGACGCCATTTTCTCTCCTTCCTTCTCGTTCTCTCAACGTCCGTCTCCCTCTCGCTTTCCCTCTAGGCGCTGCACTGCGCAGGCGCGAAACCCGCAACCTCGGGCGCTACCATCGGGCCAGGCCACGGGGGGGGGGTTAGTGGAAGGAGGGATGAACCAGAGCTTTCTCGTCCTTCGCTTCCGCTACTCTAGTCCTAATCCTCTCTAAAGAGTAACAGATGTGACGAGCTGGCCAAAATAGCACCGCCGGGGTGGAAGCGACCGGTGAGCAGATCTTGGTAACTCGTCGGCGTGCTTGTCCGGTCGATGCTAGGCTGTTTGGAATGGTTACGTCCGCTGGCTCTAGGGATAGTCTCTGAAGAGTTTGCCTTGGAGGGAAACGGAGGCCGGCGGGAGGGCTGGGGGAAGGGACCCGGGCCTAGAACAACTGCTGACTAATCGGCGGGCGGCGGAGGAGGGGGTGGCGCGCCGTCCGGTCGGCTGGGGTCACGCGCCCGAGTGCGAGTAGAATGGGCTCGGGGCGCTCGGGCTTCGGCGGGAAGCTAGAGTACCGACTCCGAGCCGAGGGCCCCGCCCGGCCTTCTGGGGGCTGGGGGCGCGCTCCGCAGTGAGTACCCCAGACACGTGGCCCGGCCTGCGGGCGAGGGGACCGAGGCGGGTGGACTGGATGGGAGGCCCCGAACGTAGTGTCCGGCCCGAAGGCTCTCCAGTAACGGTCGATTTTGAGAAGGAGTCCCTTTAATCACAGCTCCCCCCATCCAACACCCTTATTTTTACATAAGGGGAAACTGAGGCCCAAAGTCATAAAGCTGAGTCCCAGCCACACCCTGGGACCTCCATTCTCTATCACCCGGAAGAATCTTCCCGGTCCTTGTCTTTCCATTTCGGTCTTCCCGGCCTCCCAGTAAGGTAGGCAGGGCCTGATGATGCACCGTCCCATTTTATAGATGAAGAGGCTGAGACCTCGGGCGTTCAAATCCCAGTTCTTTTTATCCATGAGCAAGTCCACTCTTGCTAAAGTACCCAGGGAGAGATGGTTGTGAGGGTGCAGGAGGCAGCTTGCAGTGGGTACCCTGGTTCCCTGCAAGGGCTGCACCTGCCTGACTTCTTGGATTAAACCCAGTCTCCCTAGGCAGATGCCCAGGCCTATCAAAGGACAGAGCTCATCCAAATCCTTCAGCGGGACCTGGAGCCAAGCTAGCGTCTTTCAGTGAACAGGTATAAAGCAAACTATATGTATGCTAGGAGCACCCTGGGGAACTCGGCCATGAGTAAATTCTGACCTTCTGCTTAGAGAAAAACAGGTCATGCGGTGCTTAATAAGTAGAGTAAGATCCATGATATGGGGGGGCCAGAAGAGGGGAAGGGGACATTTGAGCTGGCTTCAAAGGGTGAATAGGAGTTTGCAGTTAGAGAGATGAAGGGAAGGACTTCGCAGGCAGAGGCAATCCATTTTCTGTATTTTTCCTGCAGTGACCTGCAGTCGGATTCCTTTTTTTTTTTTTTTTTGCTTTATCTAGGGCCGCACCCGCGGCATATGGAGGTTCCCAGGCTAGGGGTCGAATTGGAGCTGTTGCTGCCGGCCTACACCACAGCCACAGCAACGCAGGATCCGAGCCGTGTCTGCAACCTACACCACAGCTCACAGCAATGCCGGATCCTTAACCCACTGAGCAAGGCCAGGGATCAAACCTGCAACCTCATGGTTCCTAGTCGGATTCGTTAACCACTAAGCCACAACTGGAACTCCCGCAGTCGAATTCTTAATCCATTGCACCACAGCCAGAACTCCAAGGGATGGATTTGCGTAATGCCAGATTTACAGATGAGGAAGGAAAGGCTCCAAACCTGCCCAGGGATCCACAGCAGGAAGAAGTGAAATAGATACTGGAACCTTTCTGTGAAAAGGGGGCTAGAGCCAGACAGGCTGAACTCAAGGCTCCAGGAAGGGACATCTTAGTCCAGGGTCATTGTGTGCACTCGGGATGTGAGACTCCTCCAGTCCTTCTCGTCCGCCCCCTCCCTAATCTGCCTGCCCTTTGGCTGTCCTCGCCCCCTGGGTCAAGGGCAGCTGAGGCCACCCGGTGCTCTAAGTCTGGGCTCAATGGAAGGGAGGAGGGAGGAAGGTGGTTGGTTTGCAGCCAGAGGGAAGAGGAAGGCAGAGGAAAGCTGGAGATGGCCCTAAATTTGTCCTGGGGGGCTCCACCCCACTTCTGGGGAGTCCAGGGCCCTCGTTCAATTTCCCATTCCCTGCCCCTCTCACTCCGGGCTCTTTTCAGGGCCCATCAGGGCTCAGGCGCCTTCTGGCCCTTCCTTTCCCATCCTCACACATAGGCAGGTAGGATGATCAGATGGCTAAGCACATGATTAGCCTCTGAGCTCCTCAATGGCCAAGTTGCTGGACCAGCCTCTCCAGCCTCAGTTTCTACTTGTGTAAAATGGTGTTGTTGGTAGGGTAGCTAAAACAAAGTCAGATAAAAGCCACAATATAATTGTTGTTATTGTTTTCCTTTACTCCTAGCACACGGCCCAAGACCACCTTTGACCACCTCCAGCCAAGCTATGCATGCCAGAGGCCCACCTGGCCTACCATCCCCGGCACTGCCTCTCGCTTCCTCGGTCCTGATGCTTCTAGTAAGCAGCCTATGGCTGCTGGGGGCTGGCCCCAGCCTTGTCCTGGCCCCAGAGCTGCTGCTGGACCCTTGGCAGGGTGAGGGTCAACCCCACGGGCCTTGGAAGAGGCAGGAGATTTGCTGTAGGGCCTGAGACCAGTTGGCAGGAGCAGCATGCATCCTGCAGTGGCCAAGCAGGGATCGGACCCAGTGCTCCAGGGAAGGTCAGCCTTGTACAGGAGCGTGCCCAGCTCAACCACAGCCAAGAAGGGAGGCCAGGGAACCCAGGCAGAGGGGCCAGCACAGGGGTGGGAGCCTGTGAGTAGGGATTTTTTTCAGACAGCTCCCTTTTCTGGTGGTTTTCCTTTGAAATAAACGAAGGCTCTCAGCTAAGCCTGAGAACGGGAGGAGACCCTAGGGATTTGAGGAGTGACCCCAATTGAGCCCCTATTTCCCAAGAATGATAACCACTTACATTTGAGGCATCCAGATGATGCTCACAGAAGTTAAGTGACTTACCCGTGGTTGGTTGCTCTTCCAAAGCCCGAGTGTAGAGTCCGGCTTGTTCTGTTTGAAGCAGCAGCAGGGCAGCCACAGTGTTGGGAAGCCCTTGGTCCCCTGCACTAGCGATTAAAGTGCTGGCAGTGGGCAGACTTTGGCTCCTGGGGAGGGGAGGCTGGCTTAGCGGGTGGCCCTGGTGGAGGAGGATTCCTCAGCTGGCATACCTGGGATAGCCTCAGGGGTTCGGGCCACCAACCTGGCACATAAGCCACTTCTCTCTCCCAGCACACCGGCTGCTGACACATGCCCTGGGCCACACGGCCCTGCCCAGCCTGCTCCTGAGCCTGCTGCTCCTGACCACGCTGGGCTGGCGGCAGGAGTGCCGTCTGGGCACACTGCGGTTCCTGCATGCCTCCACCCTGCTCGCCCTGGCCTGTGGGCTAATTGCTGTGCTGCTGGCAGGCCTCGGGTTTTCCAGGGCCGCCGGGGGCTGTGGATACATGCCTGTCCACCTGGCCATGCTGGCAGGGCAGGGTTACCGCCTTAGGCAGTCCCGAGGGGCAATGCCACCATGGCTCCTGCCCTGGCTGCTCCTTGCCCTGACGCCGCTGCTCAGCTCCGAGCCACCCTTCTTGCAGCTCTTCTGTGGTGTCCTTGCCGGCCTGGCTTGTATCCTTTGTCTGGGCCCAGGGCTCGTGTGGATATGTGGGTTCTGCTGGCTAAACCCCCAGGGTGCCTGGGAAGGGACTGGCAAGAGGGGGTCAGGCCCCACGTGCCGGGACGCTGTGCACGCACAGCCCAGGGGCATCTCTGAGTCCTCCTCTACCCTGGCTCTGGCTGGAGACTGGAGGCTCATGGCCACATAGAGTTGCCAATTACAATTAAAAGGGGAGCCTGGGAGCTGAGGGGTCCAAGAGGCACCTAATCTGGACCTCTCAGTGGAAGTGGCGTCTACACCAATGCCATACAGAATGAGAGGTTCCAGTGACCAGAAGTGGAAAAGGAGGGCACAGGCCCCACAGTGCAGAAGGTTGTCAGGGGGAGGGTGAGTGAGCCTGTGGCTCTCTGGGCACCAAAAAGGGAAAACGACCTGTGGTGAGTGTAGTAAACACAGGCTCTTGCTCCAAAGATGCTTAAAGCCTGTTGGGGAAAACGGTGCAGTCTGAGGGAACGCTGGGCGCAGGCTGACACCCTGTAGTCATTCAGGGTCGGGGCCACCTGGCTGAATCATGGGGTGGGGAGCATGGTGCCCTGGCTGAGGGCAATTGGGGAGCATCAGCCGGCCCAGGCATGGGCCTGGAGTCACAGTGCTGAGCAGGCACACAGCGCTCAGGGGACAGTGCCCAGGGGGCTGTCAAATCAGGATGAGATAGGTTTGGGGGGCAAGCCACACCGAGGTCCACCTCTCGCTGGCTGGGGAACTTTGGGAAGGTTCCTTTTTCTCTCTGAGCTTCCACTGCTGACAAGGGTGATGACACCTTCCTGGCACGGCCACGTTGAGTAGACACACGGGAATGCCCAGCACACACTTGGCCAGGCACCTGGCCCAGGGCTTGGCATGCGGTGTGGGCTCACCCCAGCTGGATGTGACTTTCCTTGACCCCCCGCCCTGCCCTGGGCAGACAGACGCAGCCGGGGCCTTCCAGTGGCTGGAGCTTTCTGAGCAGCGGCTGCAGGCGCTGCAGGAGTGCGTCCTATGCAGGGCCCTGGCAGGGAGCTGGCCCCTCCGTCTCCTTCCTACCCCAGGCAGCCTGGCCGAGCTGCCTCTCACCCATCCTGCTGGAACGAGGTGAGGGTGATGCCAAGGGCACCGGCCCTGGTGTTGGAAGCCATACCAGTGGCTGGCATTCAGGCCTTCTTCTGCTTCAGCTCCCACAGGCCTCCCACACCTGGACCTCCTTACATGGCCTCCACTAGCCTGTGGTCCCGCAGTGAAGGCTCAGCCCCGCTCCTGCCAGGCCTCAGGCCAGTGCAGCCGCTTTGGGAGGGCTCCTCAGAGGCAGGACTGACCTGGTCTGGGCCCAGCTTCCCCCCAGGGACCCCGCTGTGGGCGGCCCTGGACGAGCAGATGCTGCAGGAGGGGATTCAGGCCTCGCTCCTTGAGGGGCCAGCCGAGGGTCCCCAGGGCCCACTCTGGCTGCCGAAGTCCTCCGTCTCCTCTCTGCGGTAAGGTGGGGTAAGTAGGGGTGGGGTTCCCTGGTGTGGGGTATGGAGGCGGCCCTGACCCTTCCTGTCTCACCTTCCAACAGGCTGCAGCAGCTGGAGCGCATGGGCTTCCCCACAGAGCAGGCAGTGGTCGCCCTGGCAGCCACAGGCCGCGTGGAGGGTGCTGTGTCACTGCTGGTTGGCGGGGAGGTGGGTACTGAGGCACTGGTTACTCAGGGGAAGGGTCGGCCCAACCACCCTGAGGGCCCTGGGCCCCCCTAGCACAGGCAGGCCCTCAGATGGGAAGAAGCCTGGCCTGTGGGTGGGAAGTCGGAGCTCCACCGTTTTTGCTGAGAGCCACGGTGGGGTTCAGGGTCGGCCCCTCCAGCACCCAGCTCTGGTACCGTTTAGAATAAAACCCAGTTTACTTTTCAACCTGGACCTCTTTGGGGGCAGTGGTGTGTCTGACTCTTCTGTGTTGGCATCGGGGGGGTGGATGGATGGATGGATGGATGAATGAATGAAGGAGCAGTGAACCAACAGCCAACTGAGGAGAACGGCTCCCTGATGTCCAGAGATGCAGTGTTACCAGTCTTGCACCATGCAGCCTCTTCCCCTGGGAAGCTGTGTCCCCACCTTGGGGGCCTTTACTGGGCTGGAGCCTCAGCCAACGAGCATCTATCATCTCATTTTCCGGCTAATTTCCACCCATCCTCAGATCTTGGCTTACACAGAGACCTTCCTCCAGGAAGCCTTCCCTGATTCCCAGGAATAGCATCCCTTCACTGCCCAGAGCCCCCGATGTTCCTGTTGGACAGGGGACAATTCAGTTGGTCTCCTTGGCTCAGGATAGACTCTGTAGCTTGTGGCTGTGCCCTGCAGGGCCCTGTGGGCAAGAAGCAATGTGGCGGGGCCGTGGGGGAGAAGCTTCGTCAGCACTGAAGCAGTAGCTCTTCTCTCCTGGTCCCTCTCAGTCCTTGCCTCCTCCTGGGGCGGGGAGGTATAGACAGAGCCAAGAGGGCAAAGGGGCACAGGTGTGAGTTGTCATGGGCTGGGGAGGGGCAGGGAAGCTGGACTTCGTGGGGCAGCACAGGTGGCTGCACGTCCTCGAGTGGCCTGTGCTCTGGTCACCTGTAGGGCTGTTCCCCAGGCCAGAGCCAGAGTGGAGAGGCTGAAACAGACTGGGTGACCTGATGACTGTGCTATCAGTCTCCTTTCACAGGTGGGGGAACAGGCTCGGAGAAGGGAAGCTGTTCCAAAATCTGGTAGCTCCTTATTCTGGCCTGTCAGATGCCACAGCCATTACTGGACACCTGGCCAGGGCAGAGGATGTGGGGGTGGCCTGAGCCTCTGCTCTGCTCTCCTATCTCCACTTTGCAGCTGCCCATGAGCCCCAGCCTCACAGCCCTGCTTTGCAGGTGGTCAGTGAAGGCGCTGAGCAGAGGGAACAGGCTCCTGGCCCCGCCAGGCTGTCCTCGTCTAAGCACACACTGAAACCAGGCCGGTGGCAGTCAGGCTGGGGGCCTTTATTGGCAGATACACATCTACCTCCTGGTGTCTGTCACAAGTAGTTGTGGGAGCAGGTGGCCCCTCCCTCTCCACGCCTCCTCCCCCTGACAGAGGGTTCAGGGGTCATAACTGAGACAAGGAGCCCTGAATGTCTAGTCAGATCAGGCAGTTTGACCTCAGGGCCAGAAGCCCAGCACCAGAAACTAGGAGAGGAAGGCACAGGTTTGGCTGGGGAGGGGGAAGGAGACTGGCCACTGTCACCATCCCACGTGACCGAGGGCCCGCAGAGCCCCAGCTTCCATTCCCTCAGTTGCATGGGGCCTGGATGGCTGGGCAGTTGATAAGACGGATGCTCCAAACCTGCCCGGCCTGCATCACCCATTTCACAGAGGGAAACAGCCCGAGAGCCGTGAGCAGGGCCTCACCTCGCCTGGGCCCCAGTCCCTGCTCAGCCTCAGAGGAGGCCGATGTGTGTGGACTGCCAGGACCAAGACCTGCCCACCCCAGAGGCCTAGGTGGCAGAAGGGACCCTGAGGATATTAATAAATAGGGACCAGTGGACCCTGGAGGCAGCTGGCCAAGTCCAGGCTGGCAAGGAAAGCCTGGCCAGGCCTTCCCCGCGGGGCCCCACCACCCTCAGTCTCTCTCGTTTCGGCTCCTGGGGGCCACAATCCGGTAGTTGGCGGGGTGTCCTCCCCTCTTGCCCCGAAGGAGGCTGGGGGTGCCCATGCCAGCAGGGCCTGCCCCTGACCCCTCTGGTTCTGCCGGAGGAAAGGAGAGAGGCCAGGTTAGTGAGGTCCGTGTGAAGCGCCCACCTCCCCTTGGCCCTCGGGGTGGGGGTGGGCTTCTCTGCAGGAAGAAGGGGATCTGTGAAGCTGGTCAGTGCCCTTCCTCCAGGAGTTACTAGCCCCTAACTCAGCTGAAACACCCAGCCTCTCATTTCTCTATCAAGGGATAAATGCACCCACCAGTTTTCTGAAGTGCTAAGCACATAGTGAACGCTCTATAAAAAGGATAGTTCTTTTTTCACAAACACATGTTGGGGTAAAGGTCTGAACCATCCCCATTTCACTGCTGGTTAAAGCAAGGCCAGGCATCAGACCCACTTCCTCTCTGCTCAGGTTAGGCCACCTGTAGTGGGGAAGAGCTTAGGAAGGCCAGGCTCTGCCACCTACCTAGTGCGTGGCTTTGGACCTCTGTCAGGACCTCAGCTGTCTCTAAACCCAGGGTAATGATTCCAGATATCAAGGCCTCGGCCAACTTCAGTAATTATTGAAGTCAGTTCCGACTTGGCCTTGGTGAGATATGCCCCAACCCGCAAATAAGCTGGCCTCCAAGAGTGCAACTGAATAACTGGCATTCACCCCACCTGGAAAAACCCTACTTATCCTTCAAAACCCTGAGCGGGACCCACCTCCTCCAGGAAGCCTTCTATGACTCACCTCAGTCCCTCGAAGTTAAACAAGGGGTAAGGCAGGTTGGAAGAATGGGCTGCATTTCCAGGAGCCCCAGGATGGAGGACTTGACCAAACCTCTGAATCCCATTCACAGGACAGACGCTTGGACCCTGATGACCACCAGCTTCCCGGTGAAGGCACTGCCTATACCCTCAAACCCCTGCCTGTCTAGCGCCCCTACCCCACATGCTGCAGCCTTCCGTGCCCCTCTGGGCTGAGATTTGGGGCCCCCAGGGCAGTCAGGTGTCTGCGGTCGCCGTCAAGGAACGTTTCGTTTCATGCCCTAAACCAGGAAGCCAGGCTCTGGTTCCAACTTCAGCTAGGGCCAAGTCCTTGCCCTACTATGTCCCAGTTTGGTGGCTGTGGGCAAGTCCCAGAACCTTGGAGCCTCATCTGGATGACACTTGTCACACCCTCGCACACTGTTTAACATGACCAAGCGTAGGAAATGGTTTGCACAGTAAATGCCGAATTATCATGGTTACAGGTTGATGTGCTTTCAGCTCGGGTCTCCAGCAGTTCCAGTCACTGTCAGTTGGTCATGAGATGCTGTTCTGTCATGATCAAATTCAGGGCTTTGGTTTCCCCTGGGCCCCGCTCAATGCTTACGAGACCAGAGGGGTCAGTGAACCTTTGCAGAGGGAGCCCAAAGAGTCAGCACTTTAGAAGCCAGACGTAGGGTGGACCCTTGGCCTCACCACTAACATCCCTGTGTCCCTGGAGGAGTCACATGCCCTCTGAACCTGTTTCTCCCTCTGTGAAGTAGGCATGGTACCACCCACCTAGCAAGCTTGTGACAAAGATGGGAGATGATGGATGTAAATGCCCGGCCCAGGTGGGGGCATGTGTGATGGCTGTTATTTTTATCATCATTATAGATTATAATCTAAACATGAGCCCCACCTGGGTCCTTCATTAGCACCTGCGGTGTATAATGAATGGGCCAGTGGGGAAGGTTCTAGCTCCTCTGTTCCCCTCCCCCTGCACAGCCCCTTCTGGGCTCACAACCCACGCTGGCTTGTGAGACCCGCTCTCTTAGGCTGTGGCCACGCAGAGTGGGCGGGGGCCTTGCCAGGTGCCTGGTGCCTCCTCCCTGGGGAAGCGGGGGTGGGGGGGGAGATCCAAGGCCACAGTGAGTCCCTGCTGGCTCCCGTCCAGATCCTCCTGAGAGGGGAGAGGGGAACACCTGACAAGGAGCGGAGAGCCTGGGATTTGGTCCTGTCCCTCCTCTGGGAGAGAGGAGGAAGTCTGGGGACTACAAGCTGGGAAAGCTACACAGTGTGGCGACAGGAGTTCTGGAAACACCCCCACCCTGCGCCACCTTCCCACCTCCAGGCCATTGACCCCTTGGACTCTGTGAGGACTGCGTTTCCACCCCCTCTTCCTGACACACTCCTAGATAGCTTCCATGACCTAATGCAAGGGTCTCATCTCCCGACACACATCATTTGGTGCACCTGCACGCCAAGGCCCACATCTCTATGGATGCTGCGGATTCCCCACCGCCCTCCTGAAGCAGGAACCCTTCCATCTGCCTCAATGCCTGCCCAGACCTGGCTTGCGATGGGTGTGCCCTATGGCTCTAACCTCGGCTCGCCTTCCTGGAAGGGGCCTCAGTTTCCCCATCTGTAAAACAGACACGAGGAGTTCCCATCTTGGCTCAGTAGTTAATGAATCTGACTAGGAACCATGAGGTTGTGGGTTTGATCCCTGGCCTCGCTCAGTGGGTTAAGGATCCGGCGTTGTGAGCTGTGGTGTAGGTCTCAGATGCGGCTCGAATCCCGCGTTGCTGTGGCTGTGGCGTAGGCTGGCAGCTACAGCTCCTGTTAGACCCCTAGCCTGGGAACCTCCATATGCTGCAGGTGCGGCCCTAGAAAAATGCAAAAAGACAAAAATAAATAAAATAAAATAAAATAGACACAAGGTTGGACTCAATGTCTGAGGCCCATGTGCACTGATGTGCTGGGACTGGGCTGTGAGGTGGTGCAGCTGGAAGTGGGAGAGGGGCGGTTGTTAGGGCTTCTCTGTGGGCAGGTGAGGACAGGGGCTCGGTCTTAAAAGGTGACCAATCCCTGCCTCTCTCTAGGGCCAGCCACAGACTCCTGTTAAATGCTGAGAGGCCACCTTAGCCCCATAAGCAGGTGGTGACAGCCACCAGCCAGATGACAGCCAGGTGGTGTCATACCTCTTTCTGTGCCTCCCTGACTTACCTTCGAGGACCTTCTCAATGAGGCCCTGCCAGATCTTTCTTTTTTTTCCCCTTTTAGGGCCACACCCAAGGCATATGGAAGTTCCCAGGCTAGGGGCTGAATTGGAGCTGTGGCTACTGGCCTACGCCACAGCCACAGCCACATGGGATCTGAGGTGCATCTGTGATCCATACAGCTCTGGCCACGCTGGATCCTTAACCCACTAAGTGAGGCCAGGGATCGAACCTGCATCCTCATGGATCCTAGTTGGACTCGTTTCTGCTGGGCCACAATGGGAACTCCCCCGCCAGATCTTCTAACCTCAGTCCTCACTCCTCAGCAACTTCACAGAACAAGACTTCTGATTTCTCTCTGGCCTCTGGCTTTTGTTTGTGGGGTTCCTCTAACCCATCACACCCAATCCTTTCCTTTTAGGGCTCCATT
The DNA here is from genome assembly GCA_004024745.2 of Catagonus wagneri. Classification (NCBI taxonomy): domain Eukaryota; kingdom Metazoa; phylum Chordata; class Mammalia; order Artiodactyla; family Tayassuidae; genus Catagonus; species Catagonus wagneri. The sequence goes on from PVHT021183555.1 coordinate 5,320,367, forward strand.
TAGATGCCTCCTCCTCAGGGAAGCCCTCCTGAGATGCACTCAGCAGCCCCAATCCCGGCCTGCCTAATGAGTACTTCCACGCTTTTGTGGCTGCCTGTACTCACTCCACTGTGTTATTCCTCACCCTGGGTTTAACAGCCAGTTCCAGGGCTCCCCCCAGCACCCTAAGCTCCAGGAGAGCAGGACTGTATCTGTCTTAGCTATCAGAGCCTGTGTCAGCAAGGTACCTGGCACAGAGCAGGTGCTCATTCACTTAAGAACTAGTTACTGGAGTCTTCTCTGTGCCAGGCGCTATCTGCTGGCTGGCTGGAAGGACTGAAGACTGAGTGTCTGTCAGCCTGGGTCCAGTACTGGGAGGCGCATTCTGTGTCCCCGGGCCCTTCCCAGGCCCTTCCTGGAAGGGGCTGCCCCTGCCTGCCCGCCCTACCATTACCTGGCCAGATGATGGCTTCCAGCAGGGTGACCCGTCTGGCCAGGAGCTCCAGCTGAGCCTGCTGCTGCAGGAAGCTCTGTAAGCTAGGAGCCTGATGGGAGATTGAGAAGAGCAGACGGTGCGAGTCTGGCCTCTGAGCGCTGGGACGGGAGCCGGGGGTCAGGGGTGGTTTGGGTGCCAGCTGACTTCCGGGCAGGAGCCTGGGCAGTGAGTCTTTGTTGGGACCTTAGTCTCTCCTTCTAAATGGGGATGAGGTTTGCTTGGCTCCTCAAGTGACCAGGTGGGTGGAGAACTGATGGGGAAATGTCCGGGGGAGGCCTCTTAGGCCACTAGAGAAGGACCCTGGGGCCAGAAGGCCGTACCCAGTGAGAGCCTCTGTCACCCACTGTCTCCTGCACCTCTGGGGCCTGGTTCCATGACCTATTGTCCTGTGGGCCTGCAGACTGTTCCCCACAATTTCTCTAGAGCTGAGGCTGACTGGAGTCTGGACCCATTACCCATACTCCTCCTGTGGGCCTGGGCTCTGACTTTCTTACTCACAATCCCCTGCACTGTTGCAGTCTGGCTCTGTTACCCACAATCCCTTGCACTGCTGCAGTCTGGCTGTTACCCACAATCCCCTGCATTGTTGTAGTCTGGCTCTGATACCCACAATCCCCTGCACTGCTGCAGTCTGGCTGTTACCCACAATCCCCTGCACTGTTGTAGTCTGGCTCTGTTACCCACAATCCCCTGCACTGTTGCAGTCTGGCTCTGTTACCCACAATCCCCTGCTCCTCTGGAGTTTGGCTCCATCGACCAGAATTCCTTTCAGACTCAAAATCCGTTACCTTTGGTTCCCCTGCAGGCCTGGAAGCCTCATTACCCACAATGTCTGGAGACCCAGGTCTGAACCACAGGGGTGGGGGCCTGGGTGTCTAGGGGACCCCTTTACCTGTGGACGAGGGGCCAGTCATTGAGGGGTGGGTGGTCTTGACCTTTCAGGTCCCTGTCTGCCTGGGGCAGGGACCTTCTCCAGCCTCTTGACTGGGCCCAGACAGCTCCACCTTGGAGAGCCTGGGAAAGGCGGGGACTGGGCCGTTTGTCCGTCTGTCTGTCTCTACTCACCATAGAGCCCAATCATTGTTTCCAAGATTAAAACCCTCTCAGCTAAAATCTTCAAAGCCTCGCGCAGTTGGTGCAACCCCTCCCCCTGTGGAAAGAGACAGATGCAGCCGTGAAGGGGGCAGGGGAGGGGGCCCTGCAAAGCCTGTTGGTGGCCCATGCCCCACCCTGGACATGCACCTGCAGCCCTGCACCACCTGCCACAGCCCGGGGCCCACAGACAGAGGGACAAGACCAGGAGAGGACGGGAGGGGGACAAGGCAGGCGGAAGCAACCCCTTCAGTAAGACCCCACCCACTGGCTGCTCTCTCCCCCACCCCCCTGCAAATCCTGCTGCACTGGGGGCGCTGGAGCCAGTCTGCAGGGGGCAGCACTGCTGTCCCAATGCCTGCCACAGAACCTGCCAAGGAACCTACTCCCGAGGTTGCCACAGAGCCCCAGCCACTTCTATATCTCTGTTGCCTGAAACCAGTTGTTCTCACATCTGCATGATTCCTGCCACATCCCTGGGACACTTGTACTCTTGTTTACTTAATATTCTTTAAACTGACTCAATCTTGCCTTAAATAATACATTTATCTCACTATAATTAACTCCATCGGTGGAGTTACTAACATCCTTTCCATTCACGTCATGTTAAGCGTAAAACTGGCCTCGCTGTTGGGAAGCTGTGCTTAAAATGCCAGCAAAGTGGAAGATCAGGTCCACGTGCCCCCTCCCCGGCCCTTCTGGGTTCATACCTCCTTGGCCTCTGACAACCCTAGATCCATAGGCTGCGCATATGCAGCCCTCTCTTCTGGGGCTCTCCTGTCTCAAAAGGTGCCAGCTGCTGCCCAGGGCTCACCGGCTGGTGTTCACCTTCACTCCTTTCCTTCCCCAACACAGGGTCCATGGTCTTGCTGAAACTCCACACACTCTCTCAACTCCTTCCTCTTTCCTCCTCCAGAATAAAGTTATTTCCAGAATGTAGATATCTTAATTCTGACAGAGCACCGGGACGGCAGATGAAACTATTCCAAGGCTGACACATCTGGGACTCTCCCTCGGAGCCCTTTACTTAGTACAGATCAAATGGAAGGGATGATGTATAATATGCATCTTGGTACAGTTACTACTGCAAGTAGCGCTTCCCACAAAGACATCTAGCACCCCACAATCCCCCCATCATGTCTGTTCGGACCCGGCCCACTGTGGCCATGCTGACACTGTTCCTTATGACCCTCTTGTCCCGTCCATGTCACATGGATGGCTTACCCTCAGGCACTGAAGGGTCATTGAGCCTGGGGAGGTCACAAGGTCATCAGGGGCTGCACACTAAAATAATTCCTCTTCAAGTATTATAACAACTGGATCTGAAAAGTGATGACCTTCAAAAGTGACATTAAGGGATTTCCGGTTGTGGCGCAGGAGAAATGAATCTGACTAGGAACCACAAGGTTGTGGGTTTGATCCCTGGCCTCGCTCGGTGGGTTAAGGATCCAGTGTTGCCATGAGCTGTGGTGTAGGTTGCAGACGCGGCTCAGATCTGGTGTTGCTGTGGCTGTGGTGTAGGCTGGCAGCTATAGCTCCAATTGGACCCCTAGCCTGGAAACCTCCATATGCCGTGGATGAGGCCCTAAAAAGACATAAATAAATAAATAGCAAATAAGATAAAATAAAAAAGTGACATTAAGCCACCACTGGCACAGACAGTGGGACATCACGAGCACCCTGCTGAGATGCAGCAAGAGGGCATCAAGTTCTTAGTGAGTGTGTCCGCTGAGGGGATTTAGGAACAGTCAGACAAATCCAGATGGCAGGACAGTCACAGAAAGACAAAGAGAAAGAAGAAAAGGGAGGGAGGCCTGTTCAAAATTAAAAGACTAGAGATGTGACCACCAAATGCAATATGTGAACTTGATTACATCTTGGATTTTTTTTTTAAACCAGCTACAAAAAGGCATTTGGGGGACAGCTGATAAAATTTATATGTAAGCTGTATATGGAGTGGCATCACCTCACTGAATTAATGTCAACTTTTTTAGGTGTGACAGTGGTATTGTGGGTCCCTGGGAGAGTGTCCATATCCTTCCTTCCTCCTTCCCTCCCTTTTTTTTTTCTTTTTAGGGCCATACCCATGGCATATGGAAGTTCCCAGGCTAAGGGTCAAATCGGAGCTACAGCTGAGGCCTAACCACAGCCATAGCAACACCAGATCCAAGCTGCATTTGCAACCTACACCACATCTTGCAGTAAATGCCAGATTCTTAACCCACTGAGAAAGGCCAGGGGTCGAATCTGCATCCTCATGGATACCAACCGGGTTCTTAACCTGCTGAGCCACAATAGGAACTCCCATATTCTTTCAAGACATATGCTTATGCGTTAGGGGTGGTATAGATGAGGTTTGCAACTTAGTTTCAAATGGATTAGGGGAAAAAAAAATGTCTGTAGATATATAGAGGAAAAGCAAATGTGGCAAAATACTAATAATTGATCAGTCTAATATTCGCTGTATCAGCTAGTCTATACATTTGAAAAATTTCAAAGTAAAAGTCTGGGGGGGAAAATGAAAAAAATATCTGAGTGGGTGCCTGCTGTTTGCACCGATGATGCCCCAGTCCCCTCCAAGCCTGCCCTGAGTGTCCAGGGTCTGCTGGACAGCCCTACTCAGCTGTCACGGGGATATTCCCATTTTCCAGGGATGAAACTCAGTTGGCCTGCTTCTCCTGGCTCTCTTTTACTATTATAAAATCTCCCTTAACTTTTCACGCCACCCACAGCCAGACAAGCACTCAAGTGTCTCTTAGCTCCTGACATCTGTCCAGCCTCACTGTCCCCACCCCAGTTCTGGCCCCCACAGTCTCTTGCCAGGGTTACCATGACAAATTCTTGCCTAGTCTCTCTCTGCTCCCATGTTGCTCCTTCCTCCCATCCGTTCTCCACACGGCGGTCACAGGGATCTTTTGCAAACAAAAAGCTGACCACATCACTCCCCTACCTGCAAATATTCCAGTGACTCCCCACTGCCCACAGAACAAAGTTCAATTTCCTCAGTATGGCCTCTTCAGTCCTAAAAGTCTGTTTGATCTCTGTCTCACTCCTTGCCTGTCACACGCTGTCATTCTGAGTTCTGCAGCTCCTCAGACACCCCAGGCTCACTCAGGGCCTATGCGCATGGTGTTTCTCTCCTCTGCCTCAACATCCTTTGCCTGGTTAATGCACATTTCAGGCCTCAGCATGGGTCTCCTCACCCAAGAAGATGCTAAATCCTGCCCTTACAGCTGAGCTGCCCCCGTCCTGTCACTGCTGATTACTGGTCAGTCTGTTTGCCCCCACTGTGGCCACATCAAATCTACGCCCACAGTGCCCAGGCTGGGGCCTGGCACATATCGAAGAGGCGCCTGGGGAAAGTTAGCTGCCTCCTACAGTCCTGGAAGTTGGAAAGCCTGGACTTCAGTTCCAGCTCTGCCAACAATTCACTGTGCGGACTTGGGCCTCAGTTTTTCCTGTCTGAATAACGAGCTTTGGTTTAGCTGGGCCGGCTCAGCCCTGTCATCCCCAGGCAGTGCCTGCAGTACATCCTCATGACCACTGGGTGTCACCACCGAGCCTCAGCCGGGTCAGTGGGTCTGAAGGCTTCACCAAGCAGGGCTGGTAGGTGGAGCACGTACAGGAGCCCAACCCCACTTGTCCCCAACAGAGCTAGTCCCTCAGCCCCCAAAGCCTCATGCAGCCCCCAGCCCAGCGGGTCCTCTCCCAGGCAGGCGGCAAGCAGGGGCAGAAGTGCAGCGGGTGAAGGGAAAGCAGGTAGATGGGTGGGGGCCCTGCTACCTCTTGGGCGGCCCCTCCCACGGCTGGTCCTGGATTTGAGGTCTGCGCTGGGAGAGTTCAGGCATCTGTTCTCCTGTCGGGAGCCCCACGCATGGATGGGGCTGCCCAGCCTAATTCAGCCTTCACCTCACCTCCCCCGCTTCCCCTGGGCTGGGTGCAAAATGTGTTTCCAAGGCAAGGGTCTCTGGGAGAGGCCAGGGAAAGGGCCTAGCAGAGGCAGAGGGTGGGGATCACGCGGGTCTAGCTGACCCCCTGCCTGGCTCATGCCCATGCTGGCAGTACGCTTGAGGCTCTGGAGGAGTTCCCTTTCGTGGCTCAGTGATTAATGAATCTGACTAGGAACCATGAGGTTGCAGGTTCGATCCCTGGTCTTGCTCAGTAGGTTAAGGATCCGGTGTTGCTGTGAGCTGTGGTGTAGGTCACAGATGCAGCTCGGATCCCACATTGCTGTGGCTGTGGTGTAGGCCAGTGGCTACAGCTCCAATTGGACCCCTAGCCTGGGAACATCCACATGCCGCAGGTGCAGCTCTTAAAAAAAAAAAAGGCTCTGGAGCCACTAGGGGGTGGGGACGGGGGACGTGGAAGGGAGGCGAGTGGCAGCAACGGATTGGAAGAGGCTTGCTGGAGAGGTAGCAGGGCCCCGGAAGTCATGGAAAGACTTGGGGGAGGGCTCGTGCAGGGTGGGGGGCTCCCACGGCTGTATCCATCACTGACCCCACAATCAGGAGCAGAGAGGGCAGGGCAGGCGCTGGGTGTGTCCCATGTCTTCATTAACTAGTGCCTGCCAGGAAGTAGGGCGTCCCAGCCAGACTGCACCAGGGAGAGGGGTGGAGGCGGGAGGGAGACACAACACTGGCCTCCAAAAGAACCCCCCATTGCCTCTCCTGTCTGCCCCCATCCCATCTGTTCCCCAAATGTCAGTGATGGTTTCCAGGTCCCTGCATCATGGGGGGCCCTCCCCCCCATGTGTCTCCTGGGTGGGGACATTTCTAGGTCCTGAAATCCATTCACTGCAACTATTTCTCGTGACTATGAAGGTTTCTACGATCCCGCATGTGGTTTCCAGGTCCTCTTTCCCATTTACTCTATGTCTTCTGTTTATGTGACAGTTTCTAGGCCTCTCTTCTCATTTTTCATAGGCTTGTGTACAGTGGTTTCTAGACTCCCCCATTTCACTTTCCATGGTTCTCTTGTGTACGAACTTCTAGCCTCTCCTTCCATTCCTCCCAGGTCTCCTATGGACGTGATGATGTCTAGGACCTCACGTTAATTATGCCTCTTGGGATAGTGGATCTATGTCCCCTGATCTCATTTACCATGTACAATATGCACATGATGGTTTCCAGGCCTCCCTTCCTGTGATTCGTGCATTTCCTAGGTGTATGGCGGTGTCTAGTGTCCCTGTCCCTTTTATCAAAGGGCTCCCGTGTACCTCAGCGTTTCTACACCTCCCGTGCTATGCTTCACAGCTTTCCTGAGGCCTCCTGTTTCGTTCCCCCATGTGGATACTGTTCCCATGCTTCCTTTTCTTCTGCAGACAGGGGAGCAGAGGCCGAAACCCTTGCTGGGAGGCAGGTATGGGGGCGGGATGCAGTCTGGATTGGGGCAGCCCAAACCATCCAGGAGGAACAGGCAGAGTCACCCTGGCCAGAAAGGCCGCGCGCGCGGGAAGGCAGAGACGGGGACAAAGACAGAGACAGAGAGTGTAGGGTCTGCTGATAAGGCTGGCCCTGCCCACTCGGGGAGGGACACGGTGGCAGAGGGGGCTGGGCCGACAACTGGTAAGCCTCCTCCTTGGAAGACCCAGTCGCCAAGGGGTTTGGATGGGGTGCCCCCACCCGAAAATAATATGAGTGCCCGCGGCAGCAGGAGGTCAGTGCTGGGCTCGAGCTTACCCAGTGGTTCTTCTCACCAGGGTCTCCTTTGGGGCCAGGCTCCCCCTATAAGGAGAGACAGAGGTAGGAGCAGTGAGAGAGGGAAGAGGGGGAGAGAGAAGGAAAGAGAGAGGCTGGGCGAGGCTGAGTGAGACAGAGCAGCTGCTTTGGACTAACACCAGATAAAAATGCAAAAAATAACTGTTTGAAGGCAGTGGAAAGTGATAAAGAGCAGCTAGAAACCATCTGAAAGAAAGGAACCACACTGGGTGATTCCTCTGAGGGCTCACGCCCCAGCCCGGCCAACAGCTCAAGCCAAAGGCTTTAGTTTTATTGGCCTGAAGAGTCAGAGGGTGGGCTGGAGACTGCCAAAGAAGGAAGAAATTGAGGAGAAATACTGGAAAGCAGGGAGTCACAAGAGGGGAGCAAAATCTATATAAATGCTCCCCTCTAATCCTTGGATGGTCTGTGAAATGCCCACCTAAAGTCACAAAGCTGAGTCCAAGCCATACCATATGGAGAAAATCAACACTCTTCAGAGGAAGATTCTCTTCACTGTATTATCCATATTGTCCAGAACACAACACAAAATCATTAGACACAAAATCATTAGAAGAAACAAAAACGTGACCCATATTCAAGAGAAAAATCAGCCAGCAGAAACAGATCCATAGCCAAACCAGATATCGGAATTATCAGACATGAAGTTTAAAACATCCATGACAACTATATTAAAGAATCTAGTGGAAGTGATATAGTGGGTGATGACATGGGGAATTTCACGAGGGACATGAAAATTGTATATTAAAAAAAAAAAAAGAAAAGGGAGTTCCTGTGGTGGCTCAGCAGTTAACGAACCCGACTAGGATCCATGAGAACATGGGTTTGGTCCCTGGCCTTGCTCAGTGGGTTAAGGATCCGGTGTTGCTGTGAGCTATGGTCCGATTCAACCCTTAGTCTGGGACCCTCCATATGCTGCAGGTGCGGCCCTAAAAAGAAAAAAAAAAGCATTGCATGGGAATGTTGGAAATGAAAATGATAATACTTGAAATTTAAAAATATATTAGCTAGGATTACCTTAATGATGGACCAAGATAATTCTTTTTTTTTTTTTTTTTTTTGGACTTATCTAGGGCTGCACCCGTGGCATATGGAGGTTCCCAGTCTAGGGGTCTAACAGGAGCTGTAGCCGCCGGCCTTCGCCACAGCCACAGCAACGCGGGATCCGAGCTGCGTCTGCAACCTACACCACAGCTCACGGCAACGCCGGATCCTTAACCCACTGAGCAAGGCCAGGAATCGAACCCGCAACCTCATGGTTCCTAGTCGGATTTGTTAACCACTGAGCCACAAGGGGAACTCCCAACGAGATAATTCTAACTGAAGCAGAAAGAAAGATTTTTTTAAAACATTAACAGGGCCTCAGTGACTTACGGGAGCCTCAGTTAGGTGTAACTGGAGGGCCAGGATGAGAGAAGAGAGCACAGGAACAGAAAAAAAGTTTATAAAAATATGCCAACCAGGATTTTTTCCCCAAGTGTAGTTGAAAATCAAAAGATTTCTAGTTTCTAGTCTGGCGTCTAAAGAGCTTGGAAGTCACCATTCTGTCCTAACAACAAGTAAAAAGCTGAATAAACTGAAAAATCCACAACTCTTCTTTAAGCCACAAGTCTTCTTTAAGAGCTCACAGCACAAACCGCTGCCCCCCACCCCCCAAACTGCAGAGACAGACAGGCGGATCAGGATCACAATTTACTGGAGCAGAAACCTCCTTGGAAACCAGGGCAGCTGTACTGAAACCTAAATGTCACTTGACAAAACACTGGGGCTTAGCGTCGACAAACAACTCGGAGAGTTAACGCTTCCAGGGGGACGCGGTCTTCGTGGCGGGGTCGGGGTGGGGGGCACACTTTTGCGAGTCTTACCTCCGGGAGCTCTATCTGGACCTCAGTCAAGACTGGAGACAAACGCCCTCGGGCTTTGGTCAGGAGGAGAGGACGGAGGAGCCACCAAACACGCCAGAGCGTTTCTCCTCCTTTTAGCAAGGCCTGCCCTCAGGAGAAACCACTCGTACTAGAGCCTAACCTTCTGGGTCTCATCAGTGCCTAATTAATGGGGCCACGGAAACACCCGACTCCGGCCAAGGTTAGCCTTTGACACGGGGGTAGGAAAACCACCCCCCCACCCCCGGGCCATCTGGAGGGGGAAAAACCAGAACAAAATTGAGAAGCACTGGGGAAGTTCACAGTCCTGGGTCACAGGCTCACCGAAGCCCTGAGACCTGATCATTTAGGTCGGTGACATGCTGCCTCCCCGACCCTCTACCACTCCTTTATCAAAGGCCTGTTTATTGCAGTTCCTTCAGTATGTCATGTCTACCTTGGAACAAAAAATTACAAAGCAATAAAATAAAATTACAAAGTGTACAACAAGGCGAAAAAACAGTTCGAGGGTGTTTTTTTTTTTTTGGTTCGGTTTGTTATCTGGCCGTGCCAGCGGCAGGTGGAGGGAAACTTACTAGAAAGCTACAGCCGTCAGGACAGTGTGGTATTGGCTCAACAACAGTCAAACTGATCAATGGAACAGGATACGGAGCCCAGGAATAGGCCCACAGAGATACAGTCAACTGATAGCTGACAGAGAAGCAAAGGCCACGCCATGGAACAAAGGCAGTCTTTTCCGCAAATGATGCTGGAACAACTGGACATCTAAAGCAAAATCATGAATCTAGACATACACCTCATACCCATCACAAAAATTAGCTCAAAATGTATCACAGACCTGGAGTTCCTGTCGTGCTGCAGTGGTTACCGAATCTGACTAGGAACCATGAGGTTGCGGGTTCGATCCCTGCCCTTGCTCAGTGGGTTAACGACCCAGCGTTGCCGTGAGCTGTGGTGTAGGTCGCAGACGCAGCTCGGATCCTGCGTTGCTGTGGCTGCGGCATAGGCCAGTGGCTACAGCTCTGATTAGACCCCTAGCCTGGGAACCTCCACATGCTGCGGATGTGGCCCTAAAATAACAAAAAAGGCAAAAAAAAGATGTATCACAGACCTGAAGAGAAAATGTAGAACTCTAGGGAGTTCCTGTTGTGGCTCAGTGGAAAGGAACCCAACTAGTACCCATGAGGACGCGGGTTTGATCCCTGGCCTCGCTCAGTGGGTTAAGGATCTGGCATTGCTGTGAGCTGTGGTATAGGCCAGCAGCTGTGGCTCTGATTCAACTCCTAGCCTGGGGCCTGGGAATATCCATATGCTGCAGGTGAGGCCCTAAAAAAGCAAAAAAAAAAAAAAAAAGAAAAAAGAAAGAAAGAAAGAAAGAAAAAGAAAATGCAGAACTATACAACTCCTAGAGGATAACATAGGAGAAAACGTAGATGATCTTGAGTTTGATGACAACTTTTTCTTTCCCTTTCTTTCTTTTTTTTTTTTTAAGGGCTGCACCTGCAGCATATGGAAGTTCCCAGGCTAGGGGTCAAATCAGAACTGCACCTGCCAGCCTACACCACAGCAACAGAAGTGTTGAATCAGAGCTGCTGCCTATGATCTACACTGCAGCCTGTAGCAATGTCAGATCCTTAACCCACTGAGTGAGGCCAGGGATCGAATCTGCAACCTCACAGAGACAACACTGGTTCCACTGAGCCACAGTAGGAACTCCTGATGATGACTTTTCTAGATACAACGCCAAAAGCACAATCCATGAAAGAAATCATTGATAAGCTGGACTTCATTAAAATTAAAAACTTCTGCTCTGCAAAGACAATGTCAAGAGGAAGAGAAGACAAGCTATAGATTTAGAGAAAATATTTGCAAAAGATACACCTGATAAAGGGCTGTTATCCAAAACATACCAAGAACTCTTAAAATTCAACAATAAGAAAACCAGCAACCTGGGAGTTCCCATTGTGGCTCAGCAGTAACAAGCCTGGCTAGTATCCATGAGAATTTGGGTTCGATCTCTGGGCTCACTCAGTGGGTTAAGGATACAGCATTGTTGTGACCTGTGGTGTAGGCCAGCAGCTACAGCTCCGATTCGACCCCTAGCCTGGGAAATCCCATATGCCGCAGGTCTGGCCCTAAAATGCAAAACAAAAACAAAAACAAAAACAAAAACAAAAACAGGAAAGAAAGAAAAAAAAAGAAAAGTAAGAAAAACAACAACCCAATTTATTTATTTATTTATTTTTTTCCTTTTGTCATTTTATGGCTACACCCGTGGCATGTGGAGGTTCCCAGGCTAGGGGCCTAATCGGAGCTGTGGCCACTGGCCTGCACCGCAGCCACAGCAACGCAGGATCCGAGCCGCGTCTGCAACCTACACCACAGCTCACGGCAACGCTGGATCGTTAACCCACTGAGCAAGGGCAGGGATCGAACCTGCAACCTCATGGTTCCTAGTCGGATTCGTTAACCACTGCGCCACGATGGGAACTCCAACAACCCAATTTAAAAAGCTTTTGCACAGCAAAGGAAACCATCAACAATATGAAAAGGCAACCCATGAAATGGGCGAAAATATGTGTAAACCACATATCCAATAAGAAGTTAATGTCCAAAATACTTAAGGAACTTATACACTCATTAGTGGAAAACCCAGATAAGCCATTAAAAAACGGGCAAAGGACCTGAATAGACATTTTTGCAAAGAAGACATAAAAATGGTCTATCTGTATATGAAAAGATGCTCAGCATCACTAATCATCAGGAAGATGCAAATCAAAACCACAGCTTGAGATATCACTTCTTACCTGTTAGGATGTCTATTACCAAAAAGACAAGAGCTAACAAGTGCTGGTGAGAATGTGGAAAAAAGGGAACCCTTGTGCACTACTGGTGGGAATTTATTTTTTTATTTATTTTTTGTCTTTTTGCCTTTTATGTAGAGCCGCACCCACGGCATATGGAGGTTCCCAGGCTAGGGGTCTAACAGGAGCTGTAGCCGCCAGCCTTCGTCACAGATACAGGAACGCAGGATCCGAGCCGCGTCTGCGACCTACATCACAGCTCACGGCAACGCCGGATCCTTAACCTACTGAGCAAGGCCAGGGATCGAACCCGCACCCTCATGGTTCTTAGTTGGATTCGTTAACCACTGAGCCATGAAGGGAACTCCTACTGGTGGGAATTTAAACTGGTACTTGCAGCCATTATGGAAAACAGTGTGGAGGTTCCTGAAGAAATTAAAAATAGAACTACCATATGATCCAGAGATCTCAGTTCTGGGTATCTACCCAAAAGAAAGGATTTCACTACCTTGAAGAGTTATGCTCACTGCAGCTTTATTCACGATAGCCAAGATATGGAAACAACCGCGTCCACTGATGGATGAACAGATAAAGAAAACGTGGTGGCAATAATTCAATGGAATATTATCCTGCCTTAAAAGAGAAAGAAATCCTGCCATTTGTGGCCGCGTGGAAGAACCTGGAGGGCATTATGCTAAGTGAAATAAGTCAGACAGAGAAATACAGATATCATATGGTATCACATATGTAGAATCCAAAAAAAAAAAAAGATGTTTTTTTTTCTTTTTTGGCTGCACCCGTGGCATATGTAAATTCCCAGGCCAGGGATCAAATCCATGTTGCAACTGCGACCTGTGCCATAGCTATAGCAATGCTGGATCCTTAACCCATCGTGCTGAGCTGGGGATTGAACCCATGCCTCAGCAGAGACAATACCAGATCCTTAGCCTGCTGTACCACAGAGGGAACTCAAAAAAAAAAGGTTGAACTCAGAGCAACAGAGGAGAATGGTGGTTGCCAGGGACTGGGTAGGAGGTAAGGAAGGGATGGAGAAAAGCTGACAAAAGGGTACAAACTTTCAGGTATAAGATGACTAAGTTCTTTTTTTTGTTTTTGCTTTTTAGGGCTATTGTTCTTTGTCTTTTCTAGGGCCGCACTTGCGGCATATGGAGGTTCCCAGACTTAGGGGTCTAATCAGAGCTTAGCCGCCAGCCTACGCCAAAGCCACAGCAATGCGGGACCCGAGCTGCATCTGCAACCTATACCACAGCTCACTGCAATGCCGGATCCTTAACCCACTGAGCAAGGCCAGGGATCGAACCTGCAACCTCATGGTTCCTAGTCGGATTTGTTAACCACTGTGCCACGATGGGAACTCCCCTAAGATGACTAAGTTCTAATCTAAGAATCTTTTTGTTTTGTTTTGTTTTGTTTTTTGTCTTTTTGCCTTTATCTAGAGCCGCACCCGTGGCATATGGAGGTTCCCAGGCTAGGGGTCTAACAGGAACTGTAGCTGCCGGCCTTCGCCACAGCCACAGCAACACGGGATCCGAGCCGCATCTGCAACCTACACCACAGCTCATGGCAACACCGGATCCTTAACCCAGCGAGCGAGGCCAGGGATCGAACCCACAACCTCATGGTTCTTAGTTGGATTCGTTAACCACTGAGCCACGAAGGGAACTCCCTAATCTAAGAATCTAACATACAGTGTGGTGACCATTGTCAACATTGTACTGTATAATTGAAAATTTGCTAAGAGTTGATCTCAAGTGTTCTCAACACACACACACACACACACACACACACACACTCTCTCTCTCTCTCTGTCTCTCATGGTATGTTTCTTATAAAAACTTACAAAAAAGTTTCTTACAAAACCAAACATCCTCTTACCATATGATCTAATCGCACTCATTGGTATTTACCCAAATGAACTGAAAACTTATGTCCATATAAAAACCTTTATAGCAGCTGTATTCACTATTGCTAAAACTTGGAAGCAACCAAGATGTCCTTCAGTAGGTAAATGGATAAATAAAACTGTGGTATATACAATGGAATATTATTCAGACTGAAAAAAAAATGAATTAGCCATGAAATGACATGGAGGAAACCTAAAATGAGTATCATTAAGTGAAAGAAACCAATCTGAAAAGGCTCCATACTGTATGCGTCCAGCTATCTAATATTCTGGAAAAAGCAAACATATGGAGACAGTTTTAAAAGATTGGTGGTTGCCAAGGGCTAGAGGGGAGGGAAGGATAAACAGGCAAAGAACAGGATTTCTAGGGCAGTGAAATATTCTGTATGAGACTATGGTGGCGTATACATTGTCACTACAGGGCTCTTAACACCATAGAATGTACCTACACCAAGAATGAATCTTAATGTGAACTGTGGACTTTGTGTGATAATGACATGACTGTGTGGGCTCATCAATAGTATGAAATGTGCCGCTATGACGAGAGAAGCTGATAGGGGAGGAGGCTATCCATGTGTGGGGACAGGGACTTACGGGAACTCTCTGTACTCTCCACTCAGTTTTGCTGTGAATCCCAAAAACGGTCTAAAAGAGAATTTTATTCATGACATAAAACAACAGCAAAAACCAAAAGCAACCTTCCAGATCCAGGGATCTCAGTGAACCCAAAGCAGGATAAACACAAAGAAAATCATTCCCACCCACATCGTGATCAATCTGATGAAAAGCAAGGGTAAAGAGAAAACTCTGAAAGGCCAAAGAAAAAGGACATATTATGTTCAGGGAAACAACGGTAAGAAGGACAGCCAGTTTCTCATGAGAAGCTGTAATTGTCAACGTAAGCCAGAAGACCATGGAACAACATCTTCCAAGTAATAAAGAAGGAGAAAACTGCCAACCTATCATTTTATATCCAGTGAAAGTATCTTCCAAAAATTCAGATTCAATAAAGATAGTTTTAGATAAACAAAAGCAGTGAGGATTTGCTGCCAGCAGAACCACACTACAAGAAAGGCTCAAGGCTGTTCTTTAGGCTGAAGAGTGATAATACGAAATCTGGGTCTACAGACAGGCACAGAGAGTCCTGAGATGGTAAATACATCACTAGATGTAAAAGACTATTTTTCTTTGCTTTTTTAAACCTCTTTAAAAGTCAACTGATTGTTTAAAGCAGTAACAACAACGTATTGGAGTTTCATAACACATGTAGGAGTAAAATTTATGACAGCAATAGCACAAGGGCAGAAGGAGTGAATTACACAGTTGTAATGTTCTTACTTATGCATGATGCTAAACCAAGGCTGCCTATGTTATCCTTAGAGCAACTATGAAAAAAGTAACACAGGTATAGCTTAGAAAGTCATTAATGGAGATAACACAGAATTGTAAACAATTCTTGACCCAAAAGAAAGCAGGAAAAGATGAGGAAAAAGAGAAATAAAGGAGAGATTGGGGTAAATAGACAACAAAGAGCAAGATAGTTGACCTAAACAGAACCGTATCAATAATTTTACATATCAGTAAATGTAAATGAACTCAATAGCCAGACTGTTTGAAAGAAAAAAAAAAAAAAAAACAAGCAACACTCAAGTATCTGTCTCTTTTCTAAGTTACACTTTAGAACAGAAACATACAAACAGGTTGAAAGTAAAAGAATGGGAAAAGACATGCCACGTAAACTTTGAGCATAAGAAAGCCAGTACAGCTATTTTAATATCAAACAAAGTAGAATTCAAGATAAGAAGTTACCGGAGTTCCCATTGTGGCTCAGCAGTAATGGACCTGACTAATATCTATGAAGATGTGGGTTTGATCCCTGGCCTTGCTCAATGGGTTAAGGATCTAGTGTTGCTGTGATCTGTGGTTTAGGTTGCAGGCGAGGCTTGGATCCCACATTGCTGTGGTTGTGGTGTAGGCCAGCAGCTGTGACTCTGATTCAACCCCTAGCCTGGGAACTTCCATATACCACAGGAATGGCCCTAAAAAGCAAAAAAAAAAAAAGATAAGTACCACCAGCTTTTCATTTCATAAAGATAAAAAGACCAAAAAGATAGTAAAATCTTGAATGTGTATGCATCTAATAACAAGGTATCAAAATACACAAAGCAAAAATTGACCAAACTACAGAGAGAAACAGACAAATCTACAATCATAGTTAGACAGACAGAGAAAGAGAGAAATACGCAGAGTCAGAGAGGTGGAGACACAGAGGGAAGACAGAGAAAGAGAAACAGGTGCAGAGACAGAGCCAGAGCAAAGGAGATGGAGGTGGCCTGCTCTTAAGAAGCTGATGGGACCCTGAGATAGAGTGGAGGATGGGCAGGAAAGGAGATGAAGCTTGCCCTGGACCAGACAGGGAGGCTCAGGGGCTGTGGCCTCAGAGGACAGAGCCAGGGCAGGGGTCTGCGCCTGTGGCATCCTAGAGGGGCTGCCGCAGGCTGAGCAGTCTCTTACCCGATGCCCCTTGGAGCCTTGTGGGCCAGGGTCCCCACGCAGTCCCTGCGGGAAGCAGAAAAGGGATGGAGTCAGTTTTGGAGGGTCTGACCTAGGGCTCCCGGGACTCCCCAGAATCCTCCACCCAGGGCGGCCTCAGTACTCACTCTCTCGCCCTTCTCTCCTGGGTGGCCGGAGATTCCTTTGGGTCCAGTGGGGCCTGGGGGTCCCTGAGCAATGAGACTGGGCCTCAGTCTTGTGCTGGGGTAGGGTAGAGTGGGCAGGGACTTGGGGGCAGAGGGGTGCGGGAGGGAACCCCAGCGTAGCCTGGGCCTCCGAGCCCTTTACCACACACAGCCGGAGTTCATACAGCTCAATGTCAGAGCCATGGCCCTGGAGTTGGACGGTCCCCACTTCAATCTGGAAGCTGCCACATGCGGGCCAAGGCCCTAGGGCAGGCAAACATCTCCACCTTTCTTGGCCTTAGGTGACAACAATACTTGCTTCTTGTTACATGGATGGAATAAAATTTATGCAAAGTAGTGTGCATATTAAGTGCTCCATAAATGAATGAATGAATGAAAGGATGAATGAGTGGATAGATGGGTGGATGAGTAGATGGACATATGAGTGGATGGGTGGGTTGGGTGGGTGTGTGGATAGATGAATGGATGGGTGGGTAAGTGGGTGGGTGGACAGGTGAGTGGATGGATAGTGAGTGAGAGTACTTGGAGAAACACTCACCATATGTCCAGGACTCCCAGGCATGCCCATGGGACCAGGAGGTCCAGGAGGACCTGGAATAAGACAGGATGTCCTCTGGACCAAAACATACAATGCCAGGAAGTCCACCATCAGCTCCTCCTGATAGCCAGCCCTGGTCTCTCTGCCATCCCTCAACCCTGCCCGTCACCCTAGACCCAGACTCAACTTACCCATGGGCCCTGGGGGGCCTGGGGGCCCAGCTGGTCCCTGGGGCCAGTGGCTGCTGGTCTCAGTGAAGGTGTTAGACAGAAATGGGTCCCCTGGGAAAGGAAAGACAATAAGTGAGCAGGGCAGGGTGAGTGGGGCAGTCGGTTTTAAGCTGCCACTTCTGCCAAGCCAGCTTTGACTGCCTGCACTGTGGCTGAGGCCACCAGGCAACTGCTCTAAGATCATGAAGGACCAGGAGACCGGGAGACCCGGGTTCTAACTCCGCCAGAGTCTAGCTGGTGACATCCAGCATGTTCTACCTTGCTGAGCCTGTCCTGTCACATGTTTAATGGAAATAATAACGAAAGCTACCATTTTGTTTTTTTGGTCCTGCCCGCAGCATGTGGAAATTCCCAGGCCAGGGATCAAATCCACACCATGGCAGTAACAACTCTGGATCCTTAACCCACAGGGCCACTAGGGAACTCCCAAAAGCTTCCTCTTTTTTTTTTCTTTTTTTTTTATGGCTGTACCTGTGGCATATGGAGGTTCCCAGGCTGGAGGTCAAATCAGAGCTGCAGCTGCCGGTCTACACCACAGCCACAGCAACACCGGATCCTTAACCCACTGAGCCAGGCCGGAGATCGAACCTGCATCCTCAAGAACTATGTTGAATTCTTACCCCACTGAGTCACAATGGGAACACCATGAAAGCTACCATTTTTGACACTTTCTTTGTGCCAAGCTTCTGTACATGGGTGTCACGGAACTCTGGGACACTGTCATGGTCACTATGCCCACTGTACAGATTAGGAAACCGAGGAACAGAGAGGGAGAATGAATGAAAGAATGAATGCGTTGGTCAAAGATACAACGAGGATGGGGCTGAAACTGACACTCTAAGCTCTGGCCCCCGGCAGCACACGAGGAGGTCAGGCTTCGGGAAGGTAAGGATGCACTTCGGTGCCCAGCTGGGCAGAGGGGGCCGCGCCTCTGAGCACAGGAGCAGGCAGTGGCCTTGGGAGCTCAAGACTCGTGACCTGCGGGCAGGCCTTGAGCTTCCCGGAGCTCTGAGGGCTGGATCCTGGCCAAGGCTTAGCGGGAGGGACCGTGCTGGTGGTTCCCAGCACAGCCTCTGGTGGCCATGCGGATTTGAAGCCCCCGTCCCTGGTTGTGTGATCTCCCCTCCCCGGCACTCAGTTTTCCTCATCAGTGAACAGAGGACAACAGTACCCACTGGAGCATGAGGGGACATGTGGCCTAAGAGTAAGCCTGGTATACAGGGGTGCCTCATAGATGGTCATGCCAGCCTCACCCCGCCCCACGTGACCTGCTGTGACCCCGGGGACTCACCATGCTGGGACATCCGGGCGTAGGGTGGTCCAACAGGGGCTGAGGGTCCAGGGGGGCCAGGTGGCCCTGGGGGGCCTGGAGGTCCCCTCTCTCCAGGGGTGCCCACCGCTCCGGCCTGGCCAGGGCTACCCGGGGGGCCCTGCAGACCTGCAATGGAACCAGGGGGGCTGGTGGGTGTGCAGGGGACAGGACGAGGAAGCCTGGGGTGACAGGTACCGGAGGCCCCAGAGGCCAAAGGCCTCGGTGCTTCATGGCTCTGACTGTCCAGCCGTCTATGAGGGGACAAGCACAGCCCTCCCCTGGGGCTTCAGGAGAGTGGACACTTGGTACACAACAGGTGCTTAGCAGACGCTGATTTCTAGAATGTTCTCTCCTCCCTGCTACAGGCTTCTGCACGATCTGTTCCTCTCTTTGCTCTCCCTTCGCACTGCCTGATTTACAGTTCGGGTCATCCTGCGGCCTCATCTAAGATGTCACTCCTGCTGGGGGGGCCTTCCCCACCCCCACCCCCACCCCCACCCCCACCCAGGCTGGGTCTCCCATACTTGTAACGTCCTCCATAAGAACCCTGGTGCCATGGGGTGGGCGCTGCTGTTTCTCCTCTGCCTAGGCCCACCCTCCCTGGCTTCCCAGGTCTGGGAGCTCCCAGAGGGCAGGGTCTGGTTGACCCACCCCAGCGCCCAGCTTAGAACCTGCTGGGAACAGCAGACTGGGGAGGATGGGCCAACAGATGCAAGAGTTTCAAGGAGCCCAGGACTGAGCGGGCACCACCTCTGGCCACATCAGGATGGGGGGGAGCAAGGCCCAGCCTGGGCCCACCTGCAGAGGGTGGCCAAGGGAGCTGGAGGGGACAGTGCTGTGGGTCCTACTCACCTGGCGGGCCTCTCATCCCCATCGGGCCCCGGCTGCCAGGGTCTCCCTTAGGGCCGGTGGGCCCAGGAAACCCCCAGGCACCAACTCGATCTGGGGAAGAAAGTTCGTCAGCTGGGCAGCTGGAGCCTTGCGTTGGCCCTGCCCCTGCCCCCCCCCCAACCCAGCCAGCACCTACCATGGCGAGGGAGCAGGGGGGCAGGCCTAGGGTGGGGGTGATGCGGGGATCAGTGCTCCCAGCTCCCCAGGGCTCAGAGGTCCCTGGAGACCGTCCCCTCAGGCCTACTGCAGAGCTGGGAAGACTGAGGCCCGTGACGGGGTCAAGCTGGGAGCCAGCAGCAGGGAGGGGCCTGAAATCTCACTCCCCGACTCATTTCCACGTGGACCCACTCACCTCGGAGGCCTCTATCCCCCGGGCTGCCCTGGGCAGCTGGAGAGCCCCAAAGTGGGGCAGAGTCCTCAGGGGCAGCCAGGGTTGGGGGCACTGCCCGCTCGGTGACAGCCAGCACCGCCACCTGTAGAGGAAGAGGTCAGTAGGGATGATGGGTACCAGGGTGTCACCAGGGACAGGCCAGCCGAGGGGCCCAGGTAACCAGCACAGCCCAGCCTGGAGTGGAGACCCAGGCTCACAGGGGCCCAGTACTTCATCAGAAGTGACTGTGGCTCAAAATGCACAATTCATCACATTCCTTGTAGAAAAGTCATCACACACCATCACACACCCATGTCGAGTTCTGTCCCCGTGTTTGCTGGGCTGTGTGCTTTTTGCCTGTGCTTACTTGCATGGGAATACGTATATTCATATGCATTTATGTGCATAAATAATCTGAAACTTCTCTTGGTCTATTAAAGCACCATAGGCTGGAAGGATTGTTGCTAAACTTGAAGTGAACTTTGGAAGGGTCTGACATGAAACAAATGCCAAGGTGTGTACAAAATCAGTTTTGAGAGTTTCCTGGTGGCTCAGTGGGTTAAGGACCTGGGTTTGTCACTACTATGGCTCAGATCACAGCCATGGTATGGGTTCTATTCCTGGCCTAGGACCTTTTGCATGCCACAGGTGCAGGGCCCCAGGTGGGTTTCCTGGGCCCACTGGCCCTAAGGGAGACCCTGGCAGCCAGGGCCCAATGGGGATGAGAGGCCAGCCAGGTGAGCAGTACCCACAGTACGGTCCCCTCCAGCTCCCTTGGCCACCCTCTGCAGTGTAGGGGAGAACCTGAAAGGTCAGTAGTGTCCCCTGAGCCACTGACTGAGGATTAAGAGGCCAGAATGCCCACCGGGGAACTGAGTGGACCTGCCCAGAGAGAAGCTGAAACTGTGAAACTCTCAGAACTACTCCCAGATCTAAGGCTCACGCGGGGTTTCCGTGGGAGGGTGCCTGGGGAGTAGGGTAGGGTTTCTGGGGTGTTCACACCTCATAATGGGGGTTCCACTTGATAGATACATAAGCGGCATCTTTTCATGTTAGAAAGCGGAGGTGTGGTTAATGACTGTTTAGTATTCCACAGAGCCAACCCATTCTGCTGTTCAGTTTTCAAGTTTCCTTCCTTTTTCTTTTTTTTTGTCTTTTTAGGGCCGCACCCGCGGCATATGGAGGTTCCCAGGCTAGGGGTCTAACAGGAGCTGTAGCCGCCGGCCAATGCCGTAGCCAGCGCAGGATCCGAGCCGCGTCTGCGACCTACACCACAGCTCACGGCAACGCCGGATCCTTAACCCACTGAGCAAGGCCAGGGATTGAACCCGCAACCTCCTGGTTCCTAGTGGGATTCGGTTCCGCTGTGCCACGACGGGAACTCCTCAGGTTTCTCTCTTAAGAGTTAATATTTTGGTCAATATCTTTGTATCTTAAGATAAATTCCCAGAGGCAAGAATGTGGGAGGATTGGATATGCAGATGAAGTATAAATGCCTCTATGATTTGAGCTTCGTCTGCGACCTACATCACAGCTCATGGCAACACTGGATCCTTAACCCACTGAGTGAGGCCAGGGATCGAACTCACATCCTCATGGGCACTATTCGGATTTGTAACCTGCTGAGCTACAACGGGAACTCACCATGTTTCTAAATTTAGAATGTCTTACTCTTTAATGGTTAAACCCTTTTTATCTTGAGATAATTTGAGGCGTGCAATAAGCGTTTTTGCTTTTAGGAACAATGAAGACAGCACTATGGGAATGGGGATAAAGGACGAAGGTGACAGGGCAATGAGGGGATCCAGGAGATTGGGGGGTGGGTGGGCGGTGTTTAGGAGTCTCTGGCTGGGATAGGGATGGGGGAGCTTCGTGGTCCCCCTGGAGGGAGTGCAGGCCAGGCTGTCTGTCTGTGAGCAGTCCCTGGAGGGGAAGTAGAGAAAGCCGGGTGGGGGCCGACGGGAGGGTGCTGCCTGCCTGATGGGAAGCTGATCACCCACCTTGGCCTCCAGCACCTTCAGCCGCTCTGTCAGCTCTGCCACTTTGCTGCAGTTGAGACAACCTGCGGGGAGGGAGGAGGCTGGGACAGGGGCTCCAGGTTCCCCTTGGAGCTCAGCCCCTGGGGGCGGGATGGAGGGAGGGGACAGGCACCTGATGACCTTGACCCACCAGATAGCCCATCACAGGGAAGGGGCTGCAGAGTCACAGCCTGTCCAGAGTGGGCCACGCCCTGTGGTTTCTTTTGGCTCCAGAGGCTCCAGAGGAGACTGAGTCCCACAGCATAGACTCATGAGAAATGACTCCTTTCCCGGAAGCCAGGGTAAGAAAGCCAGCTGCTCCCTACCTGAGCGGGGCTGGCCTCAGCCTGCTGGCTCTGGGGACCAACACATCGCAGTCCTGACACTGGGCTGGTCTCAGAGGTGCTACCTTTGACTCTTCCCCCAGAACCACCGCCCAGCTCCTCTGGCCTCCTCAGCGACAACCTTAAGTCACTCGTAATGGCGCCGGGCACCCGCTGAGCAGTCCTCATCACAAGCCTATGGGTTAGGATGTGTCACCCCCCATCCCCTTTCGCAGCTGGGGATGCTGAGCTCAGAGCAAGGGTAGGGTGAGTGCCTAACAGGCAAAAGCCTGGGGTCGAGTCCCAGCGCGGCCCCTTCCGGGCTGTGGGGCCTTGGGCAGGACACGGCCCCTCTCTGACCCTCAGCTCCCCTCTCTCTAAAGTGGTGACGGGAAGTTCCCATGTGGTGCAATGGGCTTAATGATCTGGCATTGGCACAGTTTGCTGCTGTGGCGAGGGTTTGTTTCCTGGCCCAGGAACTTCCACATGCTGGGAGTGCAGCCAAAACTATAAAATATAAATAAATAAAGTAGCCACAGTGATGCTTCCTGGGGTGGGGTGGGGGTGCTGTGAGGTTTAAATGAGTTGATGATGGGAAGCTCCTAACCCAGTGCCTTGAACCCTGAAGATGTTCAGAAAAGTATTATTTATTTATTTTTGTATTTTTGGGGCCACACCTGCAGCATATGGAGGTTCCCAGGCTAGGGGTTGAATCCAAGCTACAGCTGCCAGGCTACGCCACAGCCACAGCAATGCCAGATCCGAGCCGTGTCTGCGACCTACACCACAGCTCAAGGCAATGACGGATCCTTAACCCATTGAGCAAGGCCAGGGATCGAACCCGCAACCTCACAGTTCCTAGTCCGATTAGTTAACTGCTGCACCACTACAGGAACTCCAGAAAGGTATCATTTAAATAAGAAAAGGAAACTGGGGCTTGGACTTGTGTCTGCAAAACTTTGGGGGTCCTGAGTCTCAGGGTGCCTGGGCCCAGGTCAGACTCCCCTTGGGGCCCTTCCCCTCGGGGCCCTTCCCCTCTGGCAGTTTTCTTTCCAGCCTGGGGTGGACAAGGGCTGGGCGCCAATCCTGATCCCCCACTGCTGTGCTTTTAGGACACTGACCACCAGCTCCTCCAGCCTCCCCCTGCCCAGGGGGACCCCAAGCAGCTGCCCCAGGACCCACCTGAGAAGGCCGTGGGCCGAAGTGCCATCCGCCGCATGGCGCTGCCTGACCAGCTGGGCTCCATGAAGCCAGAGGAGCCTGCGGCTAAGGGACAGTGAGGGTGAGAACCCTGCTGATCATAACATCTTGTTTTACACACACCTCCACCACTGCAGCCGCTTTGCGGACCCCTGCTCCTCTTAGTGCAGAGTGAGACAGAAGCCCAGAGAGGTGGGACAGTTTACCTGGGTCACATAGCATGAACTGGGCTGAGCTGGAACAAGGCTGTCAGCCTGACGGGGCTGGGGAGAGAGGGGCTGGCGATGGGTGGAGGCCATGGGTGAGGCTGGGGGCTTCGCCAACAACCCCTGCAAGCTGCATAGGTTAAGATCCTGGAGCTAACAGATGCAAGGTCGGGTCCCAGCCCCACCACCTGCTGACCTGTGTGACTTGTCCTCCCTGGACCTGCCTATCTTCCCCTCTGTAAAATGGGATCCGTGGAGTTCCCGTGGTGCTCAGAGGGTTAAGAACCCGACTAGTATCCATGAGGATGTGGGTTTGATCCCTGGCTTAGCTCGATGGGTTAAAGGATCCAGAGCTGCTGTTAAGCTGTGGTGTAGGTTTCTGACGCAGCTCGGATCTGGTGTTGCTGTGGCTGTGGCATAGGCTGGCAGCCACAGCTCCAATTCAACCCCTAGCCTGGGAATTTCCATATGCTGTGGGTGCCGCCTAAAAAGCAAAAAATAAAAATAAATAAAAATTTTAAAATAAATAAAATGGGATACTAAGGCCTCCACACTTGCCAGGCTAGCATGCAGCCTGAGGACGGCGATGCATGCACTGTGCACACACAGGGCCTGGCATGCAACAGGCACTCAATAAATGCAGTAATGTCGCCATGCACCCTCTCTCTCCCTGACCCACTTGGTAAAAAGACACCAGAGTGGATCCAGCCCCGGTTTTAAATGAAAACCAGAGGGAAGCTGGCTGTCTGGGAGGGCAAGGGGGGCCCGTTCCAGGAGCCTATCCCTGCCACCACCCCCATGAAGAGCAGGCCATCCTGTCCCAGCTGGTCTGGCTTTGGGGGCCTGGTTTTCTGCACAGCTGGAGGGTTGGGCTGGCTAAGCCAGGGGCGGGAGGGGGGGGGGACAGCTGGAGGGCCTCTGGAGCCAGCAGTTGCAACTGCCTCCCCCGCCCCGGGCCTGCCTTTTAAGGACACAAAGTGTCGCCTGGGGGGGAGACAAGACCCAAATAAGGCACGGGCCTGGCCGCTCAGAGCCAGGCTGCGGGTTGGTGCAGGGAGTGGGAGGCTCCGGGAATTGAAACCAATTCAAACCAGACGGGTCCCTCTGGCCAGCGACTCCCCCAGGGAGGCTGCCAGGTCCTCTCTGGGTCCCGCCAAGGGGCTTTGGCTCACACTGGGCCTGGCCCAGCACACCCTTCACGGGGGACCTGTGACTTGCCCCCTCGCAGGGGACAAATCTCACCTGGGGTTGATAAAGGTGGGCTGGCCACCCAGGACTAGGGCAGGATTTGGGGGGGGTTTGCGGGGGAGGGGTCTGCGGGCAGAACAATGGCAATTGGGGGGTTGCCACTGTGAGCTGCGCCTGGTGCTAAGTGCATCACGTGGGCCAGCTCCATCCTACAAGGTAGGGAATAATAATAACAGCTAATGCTTGCTTGGCACTTTCTCTGGGCCCAGGATCTTCTAGGCACATCTCACATATAGTAGCACCTCACTGCTCTCTTGAAACCCCATAAGTGGGTGCTAACATCTCCTCCACTTTATAGATGGCACAGAGAGGCGGGGTATCACTACTCCTCTGTGTCCCGTGCTCAGATAAACAGACGAGTGGATACGAGTGTTTCCTGTTGGGAGGAAAGGAAACAGAGGGGGGAAGTGGCTGGTGGCCCAGCTGAAGGCTGGAGCCTGGATTAGAACCCGGGTTAGTCTCACTAACTGGCCAGGCGCCCGACCAGAATGCTGGTTCCTGAGAAGAGTGGCCTGGGCCAGACCTCCTCACCCTCTCCGCTCCCAGGTGAAGATGTCAGAGGCTACTTGATGACTCTTCAGGAGGTCCACCAAAAGAAGTGGCCGTCTCTCAATGCCACGGAACGCCGCCAGTCTGGGTTTTCTCTGGGATGAAGTTTGGCGGCGTGTCAACCCTGCCCTCCTCCCCCCGACCCTGCTACGGTCTTTGCTGTTTTCCACAGCACTTTCCACCCTCTAACATGTCATCTGCTGTGCCAGCCCCCCAGTCTGATCTTCCGCCACCCTCCCTTGGCTGGAACCTGAGCAGGGATCTTGCCCGTCTTGTGCGTGGCCGAGAAAAGAGCCTGGCACACAGTAGGGCCCAGGCGGCCTCAATAAACCTCTTGATGATGAATGCATGAATCACTGGCTGAAAATGAATTTAAAGCAAGCAAACAAAATAAAAGGCAAAATAATGGGGACAGCTAAACACAACTGTCTTGAGAATGAGCATACATGTAACATTACACTGGGGTGTCCCCAAGTTATTATTCTGTGAGCTTGTGGTTGGAAATTCTTTTTCAACTCACTTGCTTTGGGACATTTCACTGGGAGCCAGAGAGAATCAGAAAAACTAATGAAAACATGGCCTGACCAGCAGTGTAGACAGAACTGGCTCAAATAAAATTGTGAGTTAAAATTAAAAAAAAGGAGTTCCCTTTGTGGCTCAGTGGTTAACGAATCCGACTAAGAACCATGAGATTGCAGGTTCGATCCCTGGCCTTGCTCAGTGGGTTAAGGATCCGGCGTTGCCGTGAGCTGTGGTGTAGGTCACAGATGTGGCTCGGATCCCGCGTTGCTGTGGCTGTGGCGAAGGCTGGCAGCTACAGCTCCCGTTAGACCCCTAGCCTGGGAACCTCCATATGCCGCCGGTGCAGCTTTACATAAAGGCAAAAGAAAAAAATTAAAGAAAAAAAAAGTTTAAGGAGTTCCCTTAGTGGCTTAGCAGTTAACGAATCCAACTAGCATCCATGAGGACTTGGGTGCGATCCCTGGCCTCGTTCAGTGGGTTAAGGATCCGGCGTTGCTGTGGCTGCGGCACAGGCCAGCGACTACAGCTCCAACTGGACCCCTAGACTAGGAACTTCCATATACCGCTGGTGCGGCCCTAAAACGACCAAAACAACAACAACAACAAAAAGTTTAAATAAACAAAAACTATCCAAAAGACCAGAAAAAGGTTGGCTCTGGATTCAGGACTCACAGACATGGTTCCCGACCTCCCTCAAATTCTGATAAACGGACAGAAAGACTTTAAGGGATGAACTGGGTTGTAAATGGCCCGGGGAAGCCTCCTGTAGGCTGAAATGTCACGTCCCTCCCACTGGTTAAGCCAGGGCCTCTGGGAGGGGGCCCCAGTGGGCTGAGAGCCCCCCTCACCCCAGCCTGACGGTCTGTCTTGAAAGGCCCTTCCTCAGCCCCAACCTCACCTTTTCAGGAGCTGCCGGCTAGTCCCAGGACCAGCAACCCTGGCTCCAGCTCCACTCTTGGACCCTGACTATGGGCCACTCTCCACCACCTGGGAGGTCCTCAGCAGCGCTTCCTACACACACACACACACACACACACACACTGCCTTCCCAGAGCTACTGCTTCCATGCCACCTCCTCCAGGAAGCCTTCCTGGACAGACCAGGCAATCCACCAAAGCCGTCTTCCCCCACAAGCTCTCCTCACTCCATCCTGACCTCCAGAAAGCCCCATGATCAGCCCCGCTTCCCTCTAACCAGTGTCTACTGCTCCTTCTCAACGGATCCTCATGAGAATGCTGAGGCCCAGAGAGGAGGGGCTGCCTGTCCACACAGCAGGACCAGGGTGGGGGAAGAGAACGGAAGGGCATGGAATTCAAATACCACCCTTTAGCTGAGAACAGGGGGTGTGAGAAGTTGGCGTTTCTCTGGGATCCACGTCTGACTTTCTGTCCAAGGGGCTTCCTCCTTCACAACCCTTCCCCCAGGCCTGCTGGGTCCAGTGACCACAGGGCGCAGCCTTCCCGGCCCCAGCCCAGCTGTCCTCCTGGGAATTTACTCTGCAAATGTAAATATTTGCTGCTGTTGGCCTGAGCCAGGGTTCGGGGTCAGGGCTGGGGTTGGGAGCTCCAAGAAAGCAGCCCTCTGGGAGGCCCCCGTCTGTGTCTGCTCCAGCTCCTCTTTGGGTAAAACGAGGCTGCCACTCATTTCCCGAGCGTCCCCAGGAGTGGATGGATGGGTGGCGGATCCGGGAGGGTTCATACAGCGTTTAACCTGCAGGATTCCGAGTCTGCGAAGTAAAGCACAGGCTTGGCCCCGCCCCTGGCATCTGGTTAAATGCATGAAGGACGAAGGATGTGCGGGAGGGCCGGCCCTGGACAGCGGAGAGGACGAAAGGCCCACGAAGTGCCGGGCTGGTCCCAGGCTTTTTTATACTGTGTGACCTTGGGCAAACTTCTTCCCTTGCTGTTCCCCACCACGGAGGACAGGGGCTGTAGGGGTCCATGCATGGGGAAGAAACAGGTGTGGACCACAGATGGGGGCAGTGAGGGAGAAAGTGGAGGCTGCCTGGCTCTGGGGGAGCCCATGGGGATAAGGTGAGGGAGCTCCCAGTTGCTCTTTCTTTCCCTTTTTTTTTTTTTTTTTTGGTCTTTTTAGGGCCACACCCATGGCATAAGGAAGTTCCCAGACTAGGGGTCGAATTGCAGCTTCGGCTGCTGGCCTTTGCCACAGCCACAGCCTCAGCAACTCAGGATCCAAGTCGCATCTGTGACCTACACCACAGCTTTCAGCAGCTCTGGATCCTTAACCCACCGAGCGAGGCCAGGGATCCAACCCATGTCCTCACGGATACTGGCTGGGTTCTTAGCCTGCTAAGCCACAATGGGAACTCCCCCCTCTGTCTATCTATCTGGGAGGGGCCAGGACTGAGATCAGCTTCCATCACCCCAACTGCCTGAACACGCTTCTCATGACGTCCTTGGCTGGCACTGCAGCAAAGACTCCGGCTCCGGTCTGACCGATGGGCTTTGACTCTGTTTGTGGCCCTGAGCAATGTACTCCTCTCTGCCAGCCTGTTTCCACATCTGCCCTGCTGGCCCAGGTCACGATGGCAGAATGCAGGTAAGTACAAACCATGGTGCCCAGCACGGAGGATGGTGGCAGCTTCCTCCCCAGGGAGGGTCTCAGGCAAAGACCCTGTGGACTCCAGGTCAGAGGGCCCCCAGAGAAGCCCGGTCATGATGCTGACTTGCTGTGTGATCTTGTGTGAGACTCGCATCCTCTCTGAGCCTCACTTTCATCATCTGGACAATGTGGCTGACCGGTGAGAGACCTGTCTGCGGGGAGCCGCCAGAGGTAGGGGGCTGCCCTACCCTCGGCAGAGCCCAACAGCCCAGGCCACTCGGGGGTCCTTCTCACACAATGCATTCTGGTCTTGGCCGTTCCTGGCCCATTGTTTCTGGTCAGAGCCAGATGAGAGCCTGGGCCAGTCTTCCTCCCTGCCATCCAGCTCATGTCCCGAGGCCTGGAGGCACTGACAGGTGGACGCTTGGCCAGGCTGGCTCCAGTCCCAGCTCTCGCAGGCTGAGCGGCCTCAGGCCCACCCCTGACCTCTCTGAGACTTCATATCTCCATCTGCCAAAAGGGGCCTATTCAAGGCCCTTGCTCTTGGTTGTCAAGAACGTGAAAGAAGACCAGCCTTACTCATCGTCATGGAACAAACACTCCCACTATGCAAGTGGCAAAACCAAGGCTAAGGGCCATGAAGTCTGCCGGCCTCACAAACCTCAGGTCTCGAGACTAGAGGCCTGTTTATTGAGCAGCTGACTGAGAAATGGGGTCTCAGAGGAGGGAGGCAGGTCAGACTATCCAGAACAGGGGGCCGGAATGCAGAAGAAAATATTTACTAAGTAGCTATGGTGGGAGTTCCCGTTGTGGCTCAGTGGTTAACGAATCTGACTAGGAACGATGAGGTTGCGGGTTCGATCCCTGGCCTTGCTCAGTGGGTTAAGGATCCAGCATTGCTGTGAGCTGTGGTGTAGGCTGCAGGCGCGGCTCGGATCCCACATTGCTGTGGCTGTGGCGAAGGCCGGCAGCTACAGCTCCTGTTAGACCCCTAGCCTGGGAACCTCCATATGCTGTGGGTGAGGCCCTAGATAAGGCAAAAAAAAAAAAGGTAGCTATGCTGGAGGCATGAGTCCCTGGTCTTTAGAACAAGGGAGGAGGTGGGCATGTTTCCAGAAAGAGACGGGCTTCAGAGAGGTGAAGGGGCTTGCCCCAGGTCACACAGCAGAGCATAGCTGATCCACGGTTGGATTCTGGAATGACCGGTGTTCCCTCTCCCTCTTCAGCTCACTCTGGGCCCTGCTGCTCCTGGTGATGCAGCATTTTGGCCCCAGGTCATATCACAGCACTGGGCAGACAGAAAGGGAAGTCACCAGCAGGGGAAACAGCTGGGGGAGCCCAGCCTGCAGCCGGCTGTCATAGGAAGAGCAGGGCCTGGCACGGGTCAGCGATGTCCTCGTGCTTCCCCACCCTCTACTCCCAGGGCCCCAGCAGGGGAGTTTTCTAGAATACCCAAGCCTGGGCATCCCTTTACTCACCCTGAGCTCATGGGTGGGGAGGGGCCTTCTCATCCCACCGGGCACCACGTGCTGCCCCCACGGCCTGCCGCGCCCCCTGCTGGGTCCTTACTGCTTCATTTTCTTCCCCCCTGCGACATCCCTGGGAAGCAGACTATAAGATCCTGCCCATTTCACAGATGAGGACATGAGGCTCAACGCAGGAGAGCCCCAGGCTAGTGCAAGAGCACAAGGCAGCTTAGTGCCCGTTAGAGAAGGCGCCCCTCCCTCTCAGTGGGCACAAGACAAGTGCCGCCTGAATCGCAGCCTTCTCCCCGCCGCCCCTCCTCAGGCCCTTACACAACGACTTGCACAATGCATGGGGAGTCCCTGGCCCAAGGCCACACAGCTGGCATGTGGCAGAGCCAGCCTGGCCCACGAAGCCCCCATCCCCAGGCTGGGACCCCAAAGCCCTGCAGAGGGAGAGGTCAGGGTTGGTCTGGCCCCAGGCCTTGTCTCAAACCCCCCGCCTCACTATCGGCAGAGCACCCACCCTTAGCCTGGCTTCTGACGTGTGGCCTCCAGCTGCTGGACTTGAGGGCACGGGCACTGCCCTCACCTGCTCCATGAGAGCCCCACAGACCCGGGACGATCCGCCCTTGGGGGGGAAGCCGGGGACAGAGAGGCCTATGTCTGGGCGGGCCCTGCCTGGCTGCCCCCGGCCCTGGAGACTCACTCCCTCCTCACCACCAGCTCCTCTCTGGCCTCCCTGGCAGCAGCCCCTCCTGGCTGGCTCCCCTCCGGCCCTGGGGCTCTTCTGCCTCCCCCTCTTCCTCCGTGCAGGCTGGGGGGCAGGGTGCGCTCTTCCCAGTCCCCTCTCATCGGTCCCTCCTGGCCCCCCACACCTGCCTTGGCGGGAGCCCCTCTGCGGAAACCCCGTGGGGCATCGGGCAGCTCCCCGTGGCCGCCCTGGTCTTCCTCAGCTGTGCTGGGGACTCTCCCTCGTGGAAACCACCTCCCTGCCCCACCCTGTGCGACTCTGGGCATGCGCCTTCACCTCTCTGAGCCCCCACTGCCCCATCAGTGAACGGGGGCTGTTGCGTGGTGGTGGGAGCTGAAGTGTAAATCCCCCTAGAGGCGCCTCGGAATGGTGACTTGCTGACATCACGTGCCCGCCCCCCCCATTCAGAGGCCGCTTTTCACACCTTCCTGTTTCTGGAGTCAGAGTGCGTCTTTCGACGGATGCTCACTTTACTGTGCCGCCTGGGGGCACTCAGGCCTGAGGGGCTGCGGGCCTGGTTCTCAGGCTGCCTCTAGGCCAGGCCATCCTCTTTTTACGGCCATTCTTGGGAGCACAGCCCTTGGAGCCCCCAAATCTTCCGCTTCCTGGGTGCAGCCGGACAGTGAGGCTGGATGCAGCCTGAACGACTCAGCAGAGGCCGGCACCCGAGAGCAGACGGCTCTCCCAGGAGCCACGCGGCCAAGTGCTGGGGGTGCGGGCTACCGCCTCTGCGCCCCAAGCCACCGAACTGCACGCAGAGAAGGTGGTGGGGTGAGAGGGGTTCCTCCGCCTGGGACCCCACTCCACACGCAGGGGGCCTAGCTGAGTCCTGCCATCCCTGAGGGCCTGGCGAGAGCCAGGCAGACCTGGGTTCGAATCCTGCCCCTTAGGAACCAGATCTCCTCACCTTCAGGATGGGTGTAACTATCCCGGCCTTGCTGAGCCGCTGCCCTAAGCGGCGCTCTGCTTCCCCCCGCTGTTCCCACCTCCCGTGAAAGCATCCCAAGTTTGGAGGAAAGGCCTGGAATGCGCGACCTAAGACGTGAGCTACACAGCACGTTAAAAAATTCCTCTAGGATTCCTGACAGTCTTCCAAGAGGCAGGCGGTCCACACCCATGGGACCGAGGACACCCACAGTGACCGGCTGCGTCTGGCTGGCAGCTCTGTGCGGCGGGCCCAGGGCGCGAGGCGCCGCACCCTGCAGCATCTACAGTCTCAGCTCCCTCCCATGCCCTTGAGGGGAGGCACCTGGCCTGGGCCTGGGGTCGTCCTACCTTCCTCGCAGCTCGCCCCCCTGTGCCCGGGGCAGCACCTCCACTCGCGGGCCGTCACCGTCTTGTACATCACCTTGTATGTGGGTCTCACCACAGTTCTGTAGCTGAAAGGGGGCCCGGGTGGTCTGGCTCAGACAGGGCCTTCTGCCACCTCTCCCACCGTCCATGGGGACAAAGCCGGAGCCTCCAGGGTCCTCAGCCACCTCCAGGGCCCTCTCTCCCCCCGCATTCTGGGACTCAGCCTCTCCATTCCTTCCCCAGCCCCCGGCTGGGGGTGATCTAGAAACCGACTGGACAGGAAGTGCCTGTGAGCTAGACTGGCCTGTCCCAGTGGTGAATGCTCACTGAATGAAGGCATATGGGTGAATAGTGGAATCCCTCCTCCAGGAAGTCCTCCAGAGTGGACCAAGAGCCAAGGGGAGGTACTGAGACTAAGCAATGGTTCCTTTGTCCACCCACCCTTGGGGTCCCAGGCTTCCTCTGCGCTCCTGATGCAACCCCGGCACCAGCCCTTCTCCACGTGGTCTCACTCACCTGTTCCCAGGGCAGCTCATAGGCCAGGGGCAATTCTGCAGGACGCGCTGAAGGTAGGTGCCATTCTGCACATGGCACGAGATGGTGCGGGTCACCACGTATGAGCACCAGTTCCTGAAACAGACCGAAAATGGAACCCTCAGGTGCCACGCGCAGCCCGCATTCTCTCCAGGAGCCCTGATCTCCAGGCAGTGAGGCTCCCGAGATCCCGGTGTCCTTCCGGCCCCGGTGGGGATCTGTTGCTGTGGTTGAGGAGTGGATTCCAGAGCCCTGGAGGGGTGGCTGTGCTGGGGGCTCTTGGGGGTCCTGGGGAATGAGCTGTAGGGGCGCTTCCTCCTCAGCATCTCCTCTCCAAGCACTGCCTCCCGCCACCTACTTGGACAACGGCAGCGGCCCCTCTGTCTCGCCCCTCACTGTCTCCCCAGAGGGAGGGTCGCACAATGGAAACCAGGCCGTGTCCCTCGCTCAGCCCCACCCTCAGCCCGCTGTCTCCTGCGCCCATTCCTGCCATGGATCCCCCCCCGTCCAGGCCTTTGCTCGCACTGGGCGGCGTGCTGCCTGGAGCGCCCTTCCCCCAGTTCTCCTCCTGGCTCCTCCTACCGTCAAAGCCCCACTGTGCTGTCACCTGTCCCCCTGTCCTCTCCCACCTCCACCCGGCATGGAGCAGACCCTGGACCCGCAGTACTCTGCACACCTGTCACGCGGAGTTAGGTGGTGACTCAGGTCTGCCCCCTCCGTCCCCGCGGCATGAGAGAGAGGCCCTGCTCCCTCATCCTCAGGTCCCCTCTGTGTGACAGCTGGAATGTACAATCAACATTCCAGGCCCGAAGGACTGACTTCTCCAAATGGCAACTAATAATCGCCTTGTGCTGCATATATGGAGCACCTACTGTATGCTACAGGTATTGCTATCTTCCCACAGTGAGCCAGGAGTGCCCCCCTCCCACTTCACAGAGGAGTAAACTGAGGCTCAGGGAGGGAAAACAACAGATCACGTCACAAAGCTGGCGCACGGCGGATCCGGATTTGAACCCAGGAATGTGGATGGCTCAGTCTGGCCCCTGACTCCATTCCACAGGCCTCAGCTCCCATCTCCTCCCCATCTCCTGAGCCACGGTCTGTGGCTCTGTGAAGACCTCAGCCTGGGAACCTGCTGACCCTGGGCTATAGGCCACAAAGGAAAGCCTGGTGGGCGGGAGGCGGGGGGCTCAAGCTGAGAAGGGTCACCTGAAACGGTCGTTCCTTTCCCAGACCTGGCAAAAAATGCAGGCCCATGACCCCGTGCAGGGCTGAGGGCCGGTGAGCACCTGGAATGTCATGGCCATTACAGGGGGGCCACCACTGCTGAAACCCAGTCCCCGGCTGTTCCCCCACCCCCACTCAGCCCAACTGAAGGAGAAAGTCAGGGACTAGTCGACGCACTTGCTATGGGGCACTGGGGAGGTCCCCTGACTGTCCTGGGTCCCACTAGAATCAGTCCACAAGGACGACACGACCAAGCCAAAGGCACAGAGGTGGAAAAGCTGGAGAACGGTGACTGTATCAGCCCAGAGACTTGGTGGGAGCTCAACAGAGCCTCTGGCGACCTCACAGCAGAGGCGACAGGTGCTTGTTATAGCACCGTCAGGAACGGCGCAAAACTTGAACAGCCTAAGTGCGAACCCTAGACACGGAGGACCAGAGGCTGTGCTGGAGCCCCAGGTCTCCAAGGGCTCGGTTAAGAGGGAAAAAGTACGTGCAGACCAATAGAGGGAGCAGATTTTTATGAACATAAGAAGAGAAAGCCAAGAGACTTTTTACATGTTTGCACACAGAGAGAGAACTGAAGATATGAAGTGGGGAGAAGCAAACTGCCACTTCTATGGGCGGACCGAAGTGTTCCGTCCACTCTGTTCAACACGCTGGGAGCTGGGCCTTCCACCCACCACTTTATAGCGCCACTTTACAGATGGGAAGACTGAGGCTCTGGGGTCTGGGACATGCCCTGGGCTCCCAGGATGAGCAACAGTCCAGGTTGGAACTCAGGTCCGTCTAACACCAGGGCTGGTACTTTTTTTTTTTTTGTCTTTTGTCTTTTTAGGGCCGTACCCGCAGCATATGGAGGTTCCTAGGTTAGGGGTCAAATCGGAGCTGTAGCTGCCGGCCTGCACCGCAGCCACGCGGGATCCGAGCCAAGTCTGTGAACTACACCACAGCTCATGGCAACACCGGATCCTTAACCCGAGTAAGGCCAGGGATTGAACCTGCATCTTCATGGATGCTAGTCGGGTTCATTAACCACTGAGCCACGACAGGAACTCCAAGGGCTTGTACTTTCAACCACAGGATGGAAATGTTTCTCCAAATGAGCAGGTGGGGATTTTATAAGTTTAAAAAGATGTATTTCAGAGTTCCTATCGCGGCTCAGCAGAAACAAATCTGACCACCATCCATGAGGACACAGGTTTGATCCCTGGCCTCACTCGGTGGGTTAAGGATCCTGTGTTGCTGTGGCTGTAGCATAGGCTGGTGGCTACAGCTCCGATTCAGCCCCTAGCCTGAGCACCTCCATATGCCATGTGTGCAGCTCTAAAAAGGAAAAAAAAAAAAAAAAAGATGCATTTCAAAAACCCCCTGAGGAGTTCCCGTCATGGCGCAGCAGAAACGAATCTGACTAGGAACCATGAGGTTGCGGGTTCGATCCCTGGCCTTTCTCAGTGGGTTAACGATCTGGCGTTGCCCTAAGCTATGGTGTAGGTTGCAGATGCGACTCGGATCCCATGTTGCTGCGGCTGTGGTGTAGGCCAGCAGCTGCAGCTCTGATTAGACTTCTAGCCTGGGAACTTCCATATGCCATTGGTGCGACCCTAAAATGACAAAACCAAAAAAACAAAACAAAACAAAACAAAAACCCTGACCCTTAGAGCTGTGATTTAAAAAAAATCTGTTGAGATCTTCTTTTGGGGGGGGGGAACATAAGCTCCTTTGGGAGACTGATGTGAGCTGTCACTCTTTCCCAGAAAAATGCATAAAACTTGGGGTACAAACTCAGGGGGCCTCGGGGCCCCTAAGCCCATGTGATATCTCCCAGGCTGGTCCGGGGACTCTGTGAGTGGAGAAAGGAGGGAGGGAGCAACCTAGGCAGAGGACAGTCAGAAGCACCGGACACAGGAGGGCAGCCCTGGGCATGAAATGAAGACTCCAGACCAGTGCACAGACTCACACACACACACACGCATCAAACACACCGGTTTGTGTCTTCTCCCTACCTCAGGTCACTGCCTACGAGATTCCCTCTGCCTGGAAAGCCATCCCTCTGCTCCAGCAAACTCCTATTCATCCTTTGGGGTCTTAGTCCTGAGGCCCTGGGCACAGGTGAGGACACCTGCAGGGGCCCTCACAACCACTCACAGTAACCCTGAGCTTTTTCCTCCCCTGAAGATGCTGGGAGAGGATGCTGGTGGGGACCGAGCCAGCACTGGGCTCAGCCCAAGCATCCAGGGGGGCTTGTTGAATGACTGAATGACTGAGAACAGACAAGGCTTGGCAGAGGAGCCAGGACTCAGGCTCCCTAAGGTGGGTGCACTCGTTGGCAGCCCCGCCTCCATCCTGCTGCCCTGGGGAGCTTCTTTTCCAGGGTGTGGTTGGTGATAAGCTTCCCAAGAACCTGGTGAGGCTGGGTGAGCTCCTGAGGGATGGGGAGATGGCAGGGGCTGGGAAGAGGCAGCACTCCTGTCCTGGGCCTGCCACTTCCACCTACTCAGCATCTCCTGGGCCCCCAGAGGCCCAGGGAGGAGAGAAACAGGCCAGACCAGATCGGCCTGGCACCGGCCCCCACCCCCCAAGCCGGGGCCGCCCACCTGCCCTCCACCCCCTGCAAGGAGGGGCCCAGGGGACTTTGTCTCCACGAGGCCCAGGGCTGTGATCCTGTGATCCGGAACAGTGATAGGGGCTAATTGCAGGAGGCAGCCAAGCCGGCTGGGGGCCAAGGGCCGTTATGAAAAGGAGAGGAAAGAAAGACGCACAGAGCTGGGTGCGCTAAAGAGAGCCAGAACCCCTCACCAGAGGCTAAGCTCCAGTCCTGGCCCTGCTGCGTCCTAAGTTGGTGACCCTGGATGAAGCCCTGACTCTCTCTGGGCCTCACTTTGCCCATCTGCAAATGGGGACAGCACAACCTCCTCCCACAGGGAGGTCTCATCTTAGCACGGCAGCGATGATGGCTACTGGTAATTCTTTTTTATTTGCTTTTTAGGGTTGCACCCGCAGCATGTGGAGGTTGCCAGGCTAGGGGTCGAATCAGAGCTACAGCTGCTGGCCTACACCACAGCCACAGCAACGCGGGATCTGAGCCGTGTCTGCGACCTACACCACAGCTCACGGCAACGCTGGATCCTTAACCCACTGAGCAAGGCCAGGGATCAAGCCTGCAACCTCATGGTCCCTGGCTAGATCCGCACCACAATCGGAACTCCTACAGCTAATTCTAGTTCCTGGACCATGACCTGGGCCCCACACTAGGCAGCAGTGGTCCAGCGACTTCCCTGAGGGACACTAGCGCCATACCTTCTGCACAAGGTCCTCCCCTTGACTCTGGGATAGGGACTGTCAGGCTCTGCATTTTACAGAGGGGGAAACTGAGGCCCCAAGAGAAGTCACCTGCCCAGGTCACCCATACAGGTGTAGCACTGGGATCTGACCTCCTGGAAGAGGGCTTAGGAAGAGAACACTCCACTCTCTCTCTCTCTCTTTTTTTTTTTTTTTTTGGTTTTTTTAGGGCCGCACCCACTGCATATGGAAGTTCCCAGGCTAGGGGTCAAATTGGAGCTGCGACCACTGGCCACACCACAGCCACAGCAACACCAGATCCAAGCCAAGTCTGTGACCCACACCACAGCTCTTGTTAACGCCATATCCTTAACCCACTGAGGGGGGCCAGGGATCGAACTTGCATCCTCATGGATACTAGTCAGATTCTTAACCCACTGAGCCACAATGGGAACTCCTCGCCACTCTCCTTGATGTTTGGATTTGCCCAAAGGAAGCCAATATAGCAGAGGGAAGAGGCCTGGGCAGGACACGGGTGAGAGCTTCAACTCTAGAGCCACAGCACTGAGACACTGAGATGGATCATGAAAGGCCGGGGAGAGACCCCGGAGGGGCAGGAAGCAGCCCCAGCAGGGGATGGGGGCAGATGGAGGCAGGGACTTGCCAAGGCAGCTCTGCCCAGCCCCCGGGTACCCTGGTTCCGGGGTCTCAAAGTCTCGACACATTCTTGGGCTTGGGGGTGGCCCCTGGATGCCTTCCCGGGCCTCCCCCTCCCCAGGCACAAAGCCTCTTTTCTGCTGCTGGTCCCTCGGCTGCCAAGGGGCGCCTGGGGCGCCGGGCTGGGGGTGGAGGGAGGGCTGACGGGGCGTGACATCCACATGCTGTCTCCAGTGACGCTGGGACGGGCCACAGGGCAGGTCCTGGCAGCCAAGAACCACAGATTCCTCTGGCCAGAGGTCTCTCCTTTCCCCCACGTAACGTGGGTGACAGCAGGGACTACTGTAGTCAGGCCACGTGCTGGTCCTTCCGGTGGGGAACTGTCTTCAGAACAGGCCTGTGAGCAGGGGACGGGGGTTGGGCGGAGGGGAAAGAAGGGAAGGGTGAGGGAACCCAGGGCCATCAAGTGTCCTGCCCAAGGTCACACACTGAGTGGGTTACATAGCCAGGAATAAAACCCTGCTCTGAGGCCATAGCTCGTAATTCCTAACCACGACTTGCAAACCTTTCCCAGCTCCTGGAACTGACAGGAGCTCCTGGGTGAAAAGAGCACGGGATCTAGAAAATGCCTGACTTGAATGGAGGCGCCACGTCTCCTCTCTAGGCCTCAGTCTTTGTCTCTAAAATGGGAGCAACAGCATTGCCTACAGTGCTTTGGTGATGCTCAGGCCACTGCGAGCCTTCAGGGAACAGACAGGATGACAGTCCCCGGTGACCACCAGAGACCTGCCCACAGCCACCACCCTGCTCCCACAGAGGAAGCCCTGAGGAGAAGGGAGCCCAGGCCAGGAGGCCCTGCTGTGCACTGACTGAAAGGCAGTCCGGCTCTTACGCCTTCTCAGTCATCATCGTGAGCTTGACATTGGGAATTCTGAGTTCAGAGTCTTGGCCAGTATAGCATTTCAGATCCTGGGGGTTTACCTCCCTGCCCTGAGCAGGTCATAACCCCTCTCTGAGCCTCAGCTTCCTCGTCTATGAAATAAGGATCATAAAAATGTGGGCCTCCCATAGCAGTTGGAAAGATTCTGGAGGCAATGGATGCAGGTAAGATGCCAGCCCAGATCAGGTACGCTCAGCATGCATGGTGGTGGCTGTGACATCTGCCATCTGTCAGACCCTGTCTCAGATAACTGTTCCTCTGGCCTCCGACACCTCAGTCACCTCTGCCCTCCAGCCCTGCCCATGTCACCTGCTCTTGCTAGCCCAGCGGGGCATGCTGGCCCCTGACCACTGGGAAAGGGGAATTTCTGAAAAGAAAGAATTGAGGCCGTAGGGGGTGGGGGCCGGGCAAGACTTTGAATGGGTTGAAAAGGCCTGGAGAGGCCTGGCTACTGCGTATTGTCTGCCTCAGACAACAGCAGCGGCTGGCCCTTGAGAGGGGACCCCAGCAGGGGCAGGGCTACGGGCAGGGATTTAAAGCCGGGACAGGGGCCCGGGCAGGTTCAAATCGTGTCATCACGGCCAGAAAGACACAGATTCAAATCGCAGCTCTTCAGTTAACCGCCAGTGAGCTCAGATTACGTTAATTCTCTGGGACCTCAATTTGCTGACCTGCTAAATGGGGACAGGTGGAAGGATTAATGAGGACACCGCATGTAAAGGGCCCCCTCAGCTGGTCCTGGGAGATGCTCCAGAAACACCGCCACAGACACTGTTCCTCGCCCCCAGAGAAAGCGGCAGGACGACAGAGTATTCGCTCCCAGCTCAGTCCCAAATGCCAGGTCCCTGGAGCCCACACTGACCCTGCGTCTGTGAAACTCCACCCCAATCTCCTTCCTTCGAGGGAAATAAATAGCCACGGTACTAAAAAAAAGCCAGAAACAGGGTAAAGGACGGAGGGTCCCCAAAGTGTCAGCTCAAGGGTGTCCTGGGCTTTTCCTGTGTGCAGGGAGGGGCCCGTGGCTAGGGCGTGGGAAGTCTTGGGGTGCCCTCCCTCGTGCCCCTCCCCCTCCCCTGGGGCTCTGGACTAGAAGTGAGGGCTGGGGAAGGCTGTCGGGGGAGTTGACGGCTCCCGAATACGAATGTGTGAAGTAGGGGACTCCCGAACTGCTGGGACCTTCTGCCAGGCAACGGGGGAGGCCCAGGGTCCCTGCCCCCCACCCCCAGGCTGGCAATGAAGGGGGGACCCGGGTCCCTTCCCCATTCCCGGGCTTGCACGGAGGTTGGTGGGTGGCGGTGCCTGGAGTCCGGGTCCCCAACCCTGGGCTGGCAAGGCATAGAGGTGGCGCGGGGTGGGGGAGGGGGCAGCCCTTACCTGCGTGCAGAGAACTGGGCTCCCCCGACGCTCCACGCGGCATTGCCTCCAGGGAGCAGGAGCCCGAAGCAAAGCAGAGCCCAGGCCCGCGGGCCGCCCATGCTGCGCCCGGCGCCCTCCGCGCGCGACGCCTCGCCGTCGCCCCCAGCCTGGCGTCCTCGCCCGCCTGCCCGCGCCGCCAGCCGCCCCGGACGCGCGGATCCCGGTTCCCAGCGCAGCGGCGGGAGGGCGGGCGGGAGGCGGGCGCGGGGCGGGGGCGCGCGTTCCCGGCCTCGCCCGGCCCCTCCGCGCGGCCCCCCGCCCCTTGCGCCGCCGCTGCCAACCCGGAAGGAGCCCCTGGGGGCGCGGCGCCCCCTCCAGGAAGCCCGCCAGGTACCC
Source organism: Catagonus wagneri (assembly GCA_004024745.2). Taxonomy (NCBI): domain Eukaryota; kingdom Metazoa; phylum Chordata; class Mammalia; order Artiodactyla; family Tayassuidae; genus Catagonus; species Catagonus wagneri. The sequence continues at coordinate 5,360,829 of PVHT021183555.1, forward strand.
ACCTGAGCCCAACGCTCTGCACCGCGCTGCCCTTTGGGGGGCAGCGTGCCAGATCCGAGGTGCCCTCTCACGTGGTGCCAACAAGGGAACCGTGGCCAGGCCTTTCTCAGAAGCAGCCAGGACGCAAACCCGTCAAGCTAGGGCTAATGATGCGAGGGCCTCGTTCCCTCTCAACACTTTTGAGGGATCCAGTTCCCAGGGCACGAGGGAGCCATCCGTCCACGCAGCAAAGACTTCCTGAGCAGTCAGCGCCACTGTATGCAGGGCACCTCACCCGCTCTTCACGTCCTCCCTCGGTTTAATCTGCAAACCACTCTGGGTGAGGTGGGCAAAATTATCCCCATTTCGCAGAGAAAAAAAACCGAGGCTCGGGCACTCGTAGTCCCCCTGGGAGAAGACCTGGGCTGACCCCATCAAGTTGGTGCCCACACTTGCCACCATTTTACCGCTGGAGAAACTGAGGCAGAGGTGAGACCGTCCTCTGGCTACAGCGCTCTCCATCAGTGGTTAGAAGAGCTAGGATTCGGGAGTTCCCGTCGTGGCTCAGTGGTTAATGAATCAATCCGACTAGGAACCATGAGGCTGAGGGTTTGATCCCTGGCCTCGCTCAGTGGGTTAAGGATCCGGCGTTGCCGTGAGCTGTGGTGTACATTGCAGACACGACTCAGATCCCACGTTGCTGTGGCTGTGGCGAAGGCCAGCAGCTACAGCTCCTGTTAGACCCCTAGCCTGGGAACCTCCATATGCTGCAGGTGTGGCCCTAGGAAAGGCAAAAAGACAAAACAAAACAAAACAAAACGCTGGGATTCGAATCCAGGTCTCCTGACTTCTGGGAGGGCGTGTCAACTCTTAAGCACAATTAGAGAAGGAAGAGTGCAGGGGCCAGTAGGCCTGGAGCTGAGTCTTCCCACCTGTGACACGTAAGGACTGGCTTAGAGTGGAGTAAGGACTGGCTTAGAGTGGAGTAAGGACTGGCTTAGAGTGGAGTAAGGACTGGCTTAGAGTGGAGTTACTCCCCGTTACTCACCTTGGGCTATGGGGGAGCTTCAGGGGAGAGGGCTGTGAATCGCACGGCGGTGCATGCAAGTCTAACGTGTGTGTGCATGATGGGTGTGTGTGATGATTAGTGTGCATGTGTGTGATGGCTGTGCCTGTGAAAGGAGTGTGTGTTCATGTGGAAGGACCACGGCTCTCATTAGAGGGAACCCAGAACCTTCCAAAACTCCAGGACGGTGCCTGACTGCCTTCTGCTGGGGCTGAGGTGCAGCAGGCACTGTCCTGCCAGCTGGCTTGGCGGTGCACCCGGGGCCTGTCCCAGGGGATCGTGCCGTGGCTTGTCCAGATGCAGGACCTCTGCCGGAAATAGTCCAGCAAGAGGGGATGCTGGCCCCTACCTCTGATTCCTGGGACTGCCTCTCCTAGACTCACCTGGGCTGGGCAGCACCGGGCCCCAGGCTGAGTCAGACAAGGAGGGTGTGCCAGTGGAGGGAGCCCACCCCTGTCCCTCCAGGGGGCAGGCAGTGAGAGCTGGGTTCAAACCCTGCCTCTGCCCGCTCTGCCCATGTTAGCTTGGGCAAGGCCTGCCCCTCTTTGAGCCCCAGTTTTGTTTTGTAAGGAGGACGGTTGCATGTTCCTTATGGGGAGTGGGCAGGAATGAGACATCACGGTAGTGCCCTGGCACCCACGGTGCTTTACGTGGTCCCCCAAACGCTCCCCACATCCTCCAACATCGTCATGGCGCCAGTTTTGCCCCCTAGTGGAGCTGCCTCCCTACCTTCCTTCTGTGACTTTGGGGCGCCTACTATGTGCCATTTGTCTGACTCCCAAGAAAAGCAGCTTTGTGCCTCTCTGATTAGCTTTTGTCTTTACACAACTAGATCAGTGTCTTAATCCCCTAGGTAACTTGTCACTCTCAAGGGGCCATCTCCTGAGAGGACCCCAGGGCCAGCTGAGACCTGGTCAGGTGCAGGGATCAAAACCCAACACCCCGAAGGGCACTTGAAAGGCCTGCAGCTGGAAGGGGAGGCCCTGGGCAGTGGCTTCCATCCTGGGAAGGACCTTTGGTACACGTCCGAGCTGCTCCTGTGATGAATGGCATATGCATTCTTTTATCACCAAACTCATGGGAACTCCAGGCCACTGAGGAACTTCTCTAGCCATGGACACTCCCAGGAAAAGCTGTTATCCGCATGTTGACATCAGAGGGGATCCTGTCCTTATTGAGGCTGGGGTCCCTTGGTCCATGTATCTACACAGCTAGAGCTCAGAGCAATGCAGCCAGGTGGTTACCACAAGGCTCAGAACCCCACAGGCCTAGGTGTCATTCCAGACCAACCACTGGGTACTGTGTGACTTGAAACAAGTCACCTGCCGTTTCTGAGCCTCATTTCCCTGCCTAAGGGGGGGGGGGAGGCAGTTTTAAGACATGGAAGCAAACTAAATGTCCAGCAACAGATGAGTAGATAAAGAAAATGTGATACATATATACACAATGGAATACTACTCAGCCATAAAAAAGAATAAAATATTGCCATTTTCAGTAATATGGATGGACCTAGAGATTATCACACTAAGTGAAGTAATTCAAAGACAAATATCATATGATATTATTTATTTGTGGACTCTAAAAATAAACGTATTTACAAAACAGAAACAGACTCACAGACATAGAAAACAAATTTACAGTTACCAAAGGGGAAGGGGGGAGGAGGGGTAAATTAGGAGCTTGGGATTAACAGATACACACTTCTTTATATAAAACAGATAAGCAACAGTGTCCCACTTATAGCACAGGGAACTATATTCAATATCTTTCTAAAAACCTACAATAGAAAAAGATCTGAAAAAGAATCTATCTATCTATCTATCTATCTATATCTATCTATCTATCTATCTATCTATCTATCTATCTATCTATCTATCTATATAACTGAATCACTTTGCTGTACCAATAAAACCATAACAGAAACTAACATAACATTGTTAAATCAGCTATGCTTCATTTTTTTTTTTCCTTTGGTTTTTTAGGGCCGCACCCATGGCATATGGAGGTTCCCAGGCTAGGGGTTTAGTCGGAGCTATAGCCGCCAGCCTACACCACAGCCACAGGAACACCAGATCCTTTAACGCACTCAGAGAGGCCAGGGATCGAACCTACGTCCTCATGGATCCTAGTCAGGTTCGTTAATCACTGAGCCAAGATGGGAACTCCTCAAAAAAATTTTAAAGGCAATTTTAAAGCTTTGGGTCTCCGTTTGGTGGTCCTGGGACACAGTATGAAGCCCGCTTTTAAGGGCACACTTTCCTGGTGGATGTCGGCCTACTTTCTGGCTCTCTTTCCTCCCAGAGCAGGAAGGGCAGGAAATGCCGCGAAGACCTGGGTTTGGTCATTTGAGGTTTCAGTGTTTGCTGGGATGTGGACGAGAGGGGCCCGCAGGCTCGCGGTCCCTGTGGGCGGAGCCTCCTCTCTGGGGGCCTGATCTTCGCCGCCGCTGAGACCAGACCACAGCCGCCAGTAACGACAGCAGCTTCCGGTCTGAGCGCTGACTGTGTGCCAGGAGCTGTGCTAAGCATTTTGCTTGCATTGTTGCCTGCTCTCCTCTCCCTTTGCTTTATTATCCCCAGGTGTGTGTGGGGCTCCCCGAGGCCCCCTCGGGCTGGCGAGTGATGGGTGCCGGCCTGAGCGCTTACACACCAGCCACACTCACACTGCCGCCCTCTGGTCCAGCCTTGCAGGGGGCTTCTTTGGGCAAAAAGAGAACTCAGCTCAGATTTAAACTCCTGTCTGGGGGCTGATGAGGTGAGAGAGAGCACAGGCACCCACACACACCCGTGTGGGCTGCACAGAGACACGGGCTCGGACGCTCACGCACGTACCCTGCCCCGGAGCAGGCCGTGGGGTCCAGGAAACACAGCCCTTCTGGTGTGGATTCACTGACACATCCACCCGGCCCAGTGCAAACAGGAAATTCTCATTCCCAGCAAACAAACGTTGAGTTGCAGCCTCCCTTCCGCGTCAGCCCCCCGGGCCTCATTCCTCCTCCCGTGTCCCAGGCATCAGCCTCTGTGGCTGGGGGTGCCCATCATATCAGCCCTGCTAGCACACCCGCCCATGAGAGTGTGCCTCACTTGATTGGCACCCGTATCCCCCATTCTATGGGGGAGGAAGCAGCCCAAGAGGGCTAGAGGTACCCAGAACCCATGGTGGCAGCTCCCAGGGGCCCAGGCAGCGATGGTGGCCTCGGAAGTCTCTGCCCAGACAAAGGGCAGGGCTGGGGAGCCGGCCTTCCAGGTTAGGGAACAATGCCTGTTTTCTGTGCCTTTGATTTGGAGGCCTGGCCCGGCAGGGCCCTTGGTCCCAGAGTGGGGGGCACCCTGTTGGGTCAGGGGTGGGGGTTACTGGGGGATCTGGAGAGCCTGCAGCTGCCCAGCCAGGCTGTTTATGCTCCTTGGAGCTGCCCTTCTCACCCAGCTCTTTTCTTCCTTGGGGAGCTGGGACTGCGGCTGGAAGCGAGTGATAGAAGGAAGGAAGCTGTCAGAAAATCATAAATTTGGGCTCCTGGAGGGCCTTCCTGCCCTCCTTAGGAATCCTCTGGGGGTTGGGGAGAGCGACAGAGTGGCAGGGTGGGGTACAGGCAGGCGAAGCAAGACAGGGAGCCTGTATCTGGACTTAGGAGACCTGGATGTCTGCATGGTCTCTGCCAGTCCCTTCTCTCTGGGCGTCAGTGTCCCCATCTGGAAATGGATGGGAAGGATACAAGACTTGGGGACTTTCCACAGACTTTGAAAAAGTTATGATTATCAAAGGGGACAGGTGGGGGTGGCGAGGGATGGACTGGGAGTTTGGGGTTGATGTATGCACATTGAGGTATATGGAGTGATTGGCCAGTGGGGACCGGCTGCCTAGCACAAAGATCTCTACCCAGTATTCTCTGATAATCTAGGTGGGAAAATATTCTGAGAGAGAACGGATATGTGTATATGTATGACTGGGTCACTTTGTGGTGCAGCAGCAATTATCGAAACCTTGTAAATTAACTCTACTTCAATAAAACTTCAAAAAAAAAAAAAAACTTGGAGACTTTCCTGTGACTATGCTTTGTTGACTAAGAAGAAATGGACAAAGAAGAGTCCTGCCCCTTAACAATGTTTGTCCCATTTCCCTTTTTCTGTTTCCTTCCCCCCAAATCCCCTCCTTTCTGCTCCCCACCTCTGCCCCACCTCCCTTCTTTGGGGATCCCTTAATATGCTTCTCTTTCCACATCTCTCCTCCTGCAAAAATGGACTGATGAGGTTTCCTTCAGCAGCATCCACCTAGCTGAGGGGTAGAGAGAATAGCTCCTGGCTCATTTATACTAGAGTGTTAATGACTGATACATTTCACGTTCCTAAATCACTGGTAGTGGGACTTCTGGCTGGTAAGGGGGATGCTTGGTGACTAAAAGGTTTAGGAAAAAAATCTGCCAAGTGAAAGGACTTTCTGGGTGGGAAGTGTCCATCTCCCAGCCATACTAAGGTGAAACCCACCCCCTGCTGGACACATCTGGAATGGCGGCCACAAGTCCCTGAGGATTAGCTTTATCTGGAAGTTGCAAAGGGCAGGCAAGAGGAGCCACTCAGAGCAGAGACTCTGGAGCTGCCTGCCAGCCCTGCCAGTCCCAGGAGGTACCTGTTGGGCCAGGAGCATGTGGGCCTGCCCCATCTGACACCCCCAGGATGAATGGCTACCACCTCTGAGGAAGTGATTCTGAGGAGGAAGAGGAGAGGAAGAGAGAGACAGAGATATGGAGAGATACTGAGAGAGAGAGAGAGAAAAGGAGCCAGCAAGCCAGAGATGGAGGGAGACAAGTGAGTTAGGCATAGAGAGAGGCAGATGGAAAGATAGGGAGACAGAGAGACAGACACAGAGAGAAGAGTACTCGAGGACGAGGACCCCACGTTGTTGGTCTCAGCTCCTGTGGGGACTGGGCAGAGAGGGCAGGACCAGGGTGCCAGCCCAGCTACCTCTTCTTCCGTCTGCTGCCCACGCCTGGCACCCGCTGACCAAGGGGCTCTGGGTGGCCTTGCTGGGATAAACCATGCATGGGCAGAACCATCAGGCTGATGGAGCCACTGGGCGCAGGGGAACTGGATTTCTAGCCCACGGCTTGGCCTGGGAGTCTTCAGTGGATGGACAGCATCGGGGGGAGGTACCCGCCTTGAGCTCCTGGATCCCAGGCTCTCCCGCCCCGCCCTCCTTCCAGCCGTGGGGCTGAGTCTGGCTCCTCTCCATCTACCCAGCTGCTCTGTCCCTTCCAGCCTCCCCACCCCTCACGGGATGTGGCCTCAGTCTCCTCAGTGGCCTCTTCCTTCCACTCTGACCCTTCTGGTCCTTTGGGATCCTCCCAATGGCGAATGGGTGCACTTCCCTGTGAGGGAAAACTTCAGTGTCCCTGCTGCCCTCAGACTGAGGACAGAATGTGGCCTGATTTGCTCATCCTCCCTGTACCCCAGACCTGGGACACCAAAGCAAGTCTCCCTTCTCCCCACCAACCCTGTGCTCTCCAGCTGGCTTCAGGGCTTCCTCATCCTGTCCCCTCTGCTTGTCAATGTTCATACCCCTTCCACCTCAACTCAGCTCCCCTCCCTGCCTCCAGGCAGGTGTCACACCCCCCCAAGACTGGGTCATATGTCCGCTGGGTTCCCCACGGACAGCATTCTGTGTGGCAGCCATCTGTTGACTCATCTGGTTCTCCTGGTAGATCATAAATAGATGCTGGGCCCTTTCTGTAGTCTTCCTTTCCTTCTTCCTTCCTCCTTCCCATCCGTTCTTTCTCTCCTTTCTTTCTTTCTTTCCTTCCTTCCTTCCTTCCTTCCTTCCTTCCTTCCTTCCATCCATCCTTCTTTTCCCACACCCGCTGCATACGGAAGTTCCTAGGCCAGGGGCTCAATCAGACCTGCAGCTGCCAGCCCACACTACAGCCACAGCAATGCAGGATCCAAGCCACGTCCGTCGCCTACACCACAGCTCATAGAAATGCCAGATCTTTAACCCACTGCGTGAGGCCAGAAATCGAATCCACCTCCTTATGGATACTAGTTGGGCTTGTTACCACTGAGCCATGATGGGAATTCCTCTGTAGTCTTTATAAGGGTACTAGGAAAGATAGATACTCCAGAAGTCATAAAGGATATATTTGGGCACATGAAAATTTCCACATAGAAAAAGAGTAAAATGATTAACTGTGGAAAAAAATCTGCAACATATCAATCAGATAAAAAGACTAATTTCCTCCATATGTAAAGAGCTCTTACAAATCAATAACATCAATCAATGACCAAGTAGAGAAATTGACAAAAATTATGAACAGACAACTCAGAATGAAAAGGCATCCAATTTCACTCAAAAGAAAAACTATGCAAGTGAAACCCACAATGAGATAGCACCTCTGAACAAGCTGTACTCTAGGACGCAGTCCCCGTCTTGCTCTCCCAGGAAGTACCTTGTGCCCCTGTCCTCAGCAGGCCTGGCCCAGGGCTTCTGGTTACTTGTGACACATCTGAGTGGAGGCTATTCAGAGAGGTGATGGGGAGGTGGGGGCCCTGGCCAGAGGGAAGGGCCTGCTCCCAAGTTAGGCTGGCAGAGAGTCAGGGTTGCCCCCCCATGTCTGCAGGCTGCAGCCACAAGAAGCCGACATTGGCTGTGTCCTCCCCTGATCCCATGGAAGGGGGCAGAGGAAGAGAAGGGGAGGGAAAACAGAGACAGGGAAGAAGAAGATGAGAGAGAGAGGGAGGATAAGAGAGAAAGAGAAAGAGAATGTTGGAGACAGAGAGGTAAATACAGAGAGACAGAGAGAAACTGAGACCTAAAGTCTCAGGCCTGACATGGACAGAGAGAGACTCAGAGTGGAGCCCCCCGGGCAGACAGACGTGGAGAGAGCAGAGAGACCAAAGGTGGAGGGGGGAAGGGGGTGCGCGGGGCGGGGGAGGGCAGCATTGACTTGCTGAGGGAGAATTTTCAGTTCTGCTTCTGTCTTCCTCACTGTGTAACCTTGGCCTTCCCCTCTCTGACTCTCAGTGATTTTGCCTGGAAAATGGGGATAGCAGCACTTGTCTCAGGGTAGGTTGCTAAGAGTAGCATTTAAATGAGCTCCTTACCCAGCGCCTGGCACCTACTGCTCAGGGAAAAGTGCCCACATGAACCTGAGGCACCGTGTACGTAGTTGCCGGATGAGAAGTCTGAGCAGCCTAAAGATCTGGCAGACAGAAGAGTCAGTCTTTGGCAAAGAGAATATTGAGGAAGAATCTGCATGAAATGCCTCTGTTAGCCAAACTCTTGGGCTAAAGCAAAGAAAACCCATGTCGAAATTCAAAACTCTTCCCTAGGAGGGCTATTGTATTGACTCAAAACTAGACTGAATTGTTTATTTACTGTTATCTTTCTTTTTTTGTCCTTTTTTTAGGGCCGAATCCACAGCATATGGAAGTCCCCAGGCTAGGGGTCCAAATGGAGCTGCAGCCACCGGCCTACACCACAGCCACAGCAATAACAATGTGGGATCAGGGCTGCGTCTGCGACCTACACCACAGCTCACGGCAACGCCATATCCTTAACCCACTGAGCAAGGCCAAAGTCAGGTTTGTTAACCACTGAGCCACGATGGGGGAACTCCAATTTACTGTTATCTTGACTGGCTTTGCTGACCCAGGGATCTGGTTCTTTGTAGAACCTGAGCTGGTTTTAGTTGTACTCTGCCTGCAATTAGGAAGCTCTGTCACTTGGTGGCGTCTTGGGTTTGAACCTGCACAGAAACGATCCACTTCTGAACCACCTCTAGTTTGAGAATAGCAAGGGATACAGAGACAGACTTTAGTTGTGTGGAAGAGAGTGCTGTGATCACTTAGCAGGGTCTGCTCCAGGTGAAGGAGTGGGAGGCAGTAGCTTCTGTGCCAGGCATCCGCCACCTCTAGACTGTGCTTCTAAGTAGACAAGTATGTGTTTCTAGTTAATGATGCTTTTTAGAATAAGTGGGATTCTTCTTAAGACATTTCAGCATAAATATTAGAATTACTAATCATTATTTAAGAAGGGATGCTTATAAGAATTATTTTTCCCAATAAAGAACATGTAGTTTGGGAATGGATCTGCAGCAAGATATTTAAGAAAGCAAACATGAAGATTCAGCCTTTCTTACTGATCGCAAATGGTCTAAGAATTTCCGTTTTCTCCCCCCACAATCGTTTAAAAGACGCATTTAATGCTTTTTCTTACCTGCTTGTTCCTATGTGTTCACAGACAACTCTCGTTCCTGGAGCTGAGGTATTCAGCCTCCCTCCGGTCTGCGGCTGTCTGCTCTCTCAGCCTCTGTCTCAGTTGAGCCTGTTCTTGGAAGAAACTATAAAAGAACAAAAAAGACCTTTTTGGCTGCACTCTTCTTAAGAATTGCTGGGTTTTAAAAAATTCTTCTTTTTCATCAGTAATCCCCTCAAAGCTTTCTTAGAATTTTTTTAGTGAAATATTATAATCATATTGTATCATGAAATTTTTTTCATAAAGAAAATAAATCACTTGTAATCTATACACCTTGATAAAATGGTTCCCCAGGTTTTTGTTTAGGGCTTGAGCCTCCCTTCCTTGAGTGCCCTTTTTTTTTTTTTTTTTGCCAAAGAGAAATTCCAGCCCCCTTGAAAACTTTGCCCCCACCTCCAGGCAGCTGAAAATTCTCCTTCTTTCTTAGCTGTTAGCTAAATGCTTAGCGGTCTGCCCTTTGTAGTTAAAGCTGGTTTCTTTTCTAATCTGCACTGAATGGTTCTTTACTGATAGTCACATGAGGGCTCAGAGGAGGCTGGACCCAGACTGTCTTCTGTAAGGGTCAGGAGCTGTCACAGTTTCCACATACATGGCCACCCAGTCACCATCCATATAAGTAAACAAGAGCAAAGGGAGGTTTGCAGGGCTGGATACCAGCTAGCTTTGTTTGTGGGGACTATGGGTGTATCTGTATTTTCTTGCTTCTACTTTGTTGCTTTGGTGATCTCTAAACACCAAAATTTAAAATATAACTTATTTAAAAAAACCGCATTCACCACTCCTAGGTATAGACCCAAGAGAAATGGAAACATATATCCATACAAAAACTTGCACACAAATTATCATTATTCGTAATAGCCCCAAAGTGGAAAGAACCCAAATGTCCACGCACTGATGAATGGATAAACAGTGGTCTATACAAAAAATGGAATATTATTCAGGCAATAAAAGGCATCCATGCTATAGTGTGGATCAATTTTGAAAATCTTACACTAAGTGAAAGAAGCCAGACACCACGGGCCAATATTATATGACTCCATTGACATGAAATGTCCAGAATAGGGAAATCTATGAGGACAGAAAGCAGGTGCATGGTTGCCTGGGGCTGGGGGGGTGGTGCAGTTGGAAGCAAATGGGTCATGACCGCTCATATGTATAGGATTTCCTTTGGGATAATGAAAATGTCCTAAAATTGATTGTAATGATGATTGCACAACTCTGAATATACTAAAAACTACTGACTTGTACTCTTTAAATGGGTGAATTGTATAGTATGCAAAAGACATCTCAATAAAGCTGTTATACATGAAACATGCACATTTGAACAGAACTTAAGATTTTTAAAGGTGGGAAAAAAGTGCTCTCCTGGACTCTGGGGAAGGAAGATGGGTGGGAGTGGGAGGCGGGAGGAAAGGTCCAGCCGTGGACCACCCGTAGCCATGTGGCAGGCAGCAGCCATTCTGTAGGGAGAAAGATGGATATGGGTGAGGTGGGCCCTGCTCTGGCCGGGCTCTCAGTCCGGAGAGCAATGACAGGTGAACCCAAGTTATAGCCCACGGCGGTGATAGGTGGTGGGAGCTCAGGCCTCTGACTCAGCTGTCAAGGCAGGTGGAGGGGTGGGGGCATCTAAACTGGGATGTGGCCAACGAGCAGAAGTCATCCAGGTGAAGCCCAGGGGAAGGGTCCCAGGTAGAGCATGCTCGGACCCCTGCAGGAACCCAGGGCAGGTCAGTGTGGTGGGAACGGGGTTGGTGTCTGAGAGGTCAGCAGGGCCAGGCCGAGGGAGCTTCCTGAGGCTCTGGGAGCCTGTGAGATTTCAAGTAGGGAGGGACTAGGGTCTGGTCTCTGCTTTTGTTTGTTTGTTGCTTTTTAGGGCCATACCCACGTCATATGTGGGTTCCCAGGCTAGGGGTCCAATCGGAGCTACAGCTGCCGGCCTACACCACAGCCACAGCAACACGGGATCCGAGCCGCGTCTGCGACCTACACCCCAGCTCACGGCAATGCTGGATCCTTAACCCACTGAGTGAGGCCAGGGATCGAACCCACAACCTCATGGTTCCTAGTCAGATTCGTTTCTGTTGAGCCACTATGGGAACTCCTGGTCTCTGCTTTTGAAAGATTCCTCTGGCTGCAGGTGCTGGAGACTCGAAGGGAGGGCAATTGCAGTGGCCCAGATTGGATGATGGTGGCTGGGGCTGTGAAGCAGGGCTTGAATGTATACACTATATATACAAAGTAGATATACTATATACAAAATAGATAACCAACAGGGACCTACTGGACAGCACAGGGCCCTCTACTCAATATTCTGTAATTACCCATATGGGAAAAGAATCTGAAAACGAATGGATATGTGTCGGGCATAACTGAGTCACTTTGCTGAAACTAACACGACATTGTAAATCAGCTCAACCTCAATAAAAAAGGAGGGGTTGAACTGTGACCCCCAAAACATATGCTCATGACCTGGGACCTATGAATATGTCCTTATTTGGAAAAGGAGTCTTCATAGCTGGAGTTAAATTAAGGATCTTGAGATGAGAGTGTCCTGGATTACCTGGGTGCACCCAAAATCCAATGACAAATGTCCTTACAAAGGACACCCAGAGGAGAGATGGAGAAGAGGAGCCCACATGAAGACAGAGGCAGAGATGGGAGATGGGAAGAGGGATCCAGACACGGCAAGGAATGCTTGGGGCCAGCAGGAGCTGCAGGAGGCAGGCAGGATCCCCCTCTGGAGCCTTGAAACAGAGCCCTGCTGACACCCTAACTTCTGGCCTCCAGACGTGTGAGAGGAGAAATCTCTTGTTTTAAGCCACTTTGTGGTACTTTGTTACAGCGGTCCCAGGCCACCGACATAGGTAGTCTTGTGGAGATGGAGAGACGGCACCAGATTTTAGAGATTTTTAGGAGGTAGAAACAACCTCCCCAGCACACCTCCACTCCTGCCTGAATTCGCAGGCACAGCCATTTTGTTTTTTGTTTTTTTTTTTTCTTTTTACAGCCACACCCCGGCATACGGAAGTTCCGAGGCTAGGGGTAGAACTGGCGCTGTAGCTGCCAGCCTACACCACAGCCACAGTGACATGGGATCCGAGCCGTGTCTGTGACCTGCACCAGAGGTCATGGCATCACCAGATCCTTAACCCGCTGAACAGGGCCAGGGATCGAAACCACATCCTCACACATTTACTATGTCAGGTTCTTAACACACTGAGCCACAGCAGGAACTCCCCAGGCATTGCCTTTTACACCAACTGCAGTAACTTGAGCCCGTCACGCCTTTAACTGAGAGCTGTGGTGCCCACCTGTTAAATAGCATAACAGCCTCCCTGCAGCTAAGGGTGGGGGAGCGGATAGGCCTCGGGCCTGGCACACAGCGAGCATTCGGTACATGTCGATGATGGTTATAAATTCACAAAACCTTAGAGAATATACGAACTACCATTTCACTTTGCTAACATCCTGACTCTTGGAACTTTCCCCACTGGGCTCCAGGGAGACCGGGAGGGGTAACAGCATCATGGGTTGAGCAGCGTCCCCCTCAGAAAGGTTGAAGTCTTACTCCCTTGGACTGTGACCTTATTTAGAAATAGAGTCTTTGCAGATGAGGGAGTTAAGATGAGGTCATCTGTGTGTGGGGGGGGTGCTCATCCAGGATGGATGACCGTGTCCTCACAAAAGGGAAAATCTGGACAGAGACGGACTGAGGGAAGATGACGTGAAGACGCAGGGAGAGGCCACCTACAAGTTGAGGAGCCCCTGGGGCCCCAGAAGGTAGGAGAGGGCAATGGAGGAGATTCTCCCTCGTGGTCCCCAAAGGCGCCTGCACTTCAGCTTCAGACTCCCAGCCTCCAGAGCTGTGAGACCGTAAGTGTGTGGTGTTCGAGCCCCACACCCCCATCTGTGGTACTTGGTTACTACAGCCCCTGGGCACTAATACAGGGGCGAATGAACCCAGTCTGAGGAAACTGGGCCTCCCGGGACCTGTGGGGGTACCTGGGGCTGGTGTCAAGGTCCTGCCCCCAGCAGTCGCTGTCCAGGCCTGTGGTCAGGCTTGGCTGCTTCCCCACGCCGCACTGTCCCAGCAGGAGGGCACCAGGCACTTCCAGGACAGAAGTCTGGGATGCATTTGGAAACCTTGGCAGAAGGGTTTCAAATTCAGCCCCAGCTTGGTCAGCGGGGGAACCACCAACCACCATCTGGATCCTGTTTGCTGGGTCCTGGCAGGGGAATCAGAGCAGAACTGTGGAAAGTAGGCAGGGAGGGGGCGGCTCCCTTCTCAGCCAGGGCTCCTGGTGGGGAGACGGCAGGTCCTGCCTCTGGTCCTGGCCCTGCACTTACTTGCCGGGTGACCTCAGGCCGCTGGTGTCACCTTTTTTTTTTTTTTTGCCTTTTTGTCATTATTTTTAGAGCCGCACCCGCGGCATGTGGAGGTTCCCAGGCTAGGGGTCTAATCGGAGCTGTAGCCACTGGCATACACCACAGCCACAGCAACGCAGGATCCGAGCCGCGTCTGCAACCTACACCACAGCTCATGGCAACGCCGGATCCTTAACCCACTGAGCAAGGCCAGGGATCGAACCCACAACCGCATGGTTCCTAGTCGGATTTGTTAACCACTGCGCCACGACGGGAACTCCGGTGTCACCTTCTTTATCTTGGTCTTCTTACCTATTAAATGAGGATGATAGCAGAAGTTACCTCCAAGAGTTGCTGCCAGGTTCCAGTGGAAGAATGGGAACAGCAGGATGCTGGGTAAAGGGGAATTTTAGATACTTTTTTCACTTAAAAAAAATTGTGGCAAAATAAACATAATTTAAATTGACCACTTTCACCATTTTAAAGCGTACGGCTCAGTGGCATTAAGCACATTCATATTGTTGTGTAACCGTTACCACCATCCATCCCCAGGACTCTTTTCATCTTGCAGAACTGAAAGCCTGTCCCCATTAAACACAAACTCCCCATCCCTCCTCCCCCCCAGCCCCTGGCAACCACCCTTCTACTTTCTGTCTCTGTGAATTTGGCTACTCCAGGAACCTCACATAAGTGGAATCATACAGTGTCTGTCTTTTTACGACCCGCTAATTTCACTCAGCATAATGTCCTCAAGGTTCATCCATGACGCAGCATGTGGCAGAATCTCCTTCGGATTTTATTTTTCCTGAGAAGAATATATTGTGAGCAGCTCTGTGAGATGCCAAGCTCCCAGCCCCCCTACTTCGTGGTCCAGGCTCAGGCGGGTACAGTGGGCCCGGAAGAAGGAGGCTCTGGGCCGGTGTCTGTTCTCAGGCTGCCTGCCTCCTGATCTCTTGTCTGGAGAGCTGAGACGGAGCATTTGGGGGGGGGGGGCAGCTGGAGTTCCTGACCCATTCCTTTTTGAGTTTCTAAAGTTTCTAGGAGATCCCTGGGTCCCAGGGACCTGCCCTGGGTTGGGGTGTGTGGGGGGGGGATGCTGGTTCTGGGTCTGCCCCGGGTGGGGCTAAGAAAACACACGCTATGTGTACAAACCTATGTGAACTAAAAAAGAGGACTGGCTAAATGCTGAGGGGACCCAGGTTAACTTGGGACGCTCAGCCAGCATTTGACCTGGGTCCTAGAAATCTAAGGGCTTCATCTGAGTTCAGGTTCTGCAGTAAGTATGACCAGGCTAGACCCTGCCTGAGGGAACCCCGAGGTTCCCAGACACAGGATGGAGCCCCTGGCCTCTGGGTCACCCTCAGCCTCCCACAGAGCCGGGTTTCCACGTCTCCCTATAGCCTCCTGGCTCCGCAAGGCCCGATGGAGCCTCTCTCCTAGCACATGAGTGGCTGTGGGTACCACTCTGAGATAGAACTGTTAGGGGACCACTGATGGAAACTGGCCACCTTGACCAGGCATGATACTAGCCACTGGCAGGAGCTGTCTCACAGCAGGAGACCCTGATAAGGACCAGGGTGCTGCCCTGAAGACCAAGTGGGAGGATTTGGGAGGGACCACTAACCGCCCAACATCCTTGATGCTGGAATCATCTTGGCTGAGAGGCGCACTCACCACCAGGAAGTAGGCTGAGCCCAACCAAACATGGGCTGAAAAGACGACTGGCCAGAGACCACCTGGAAACTAACCCCATTCCCACGAAACCTGAGACCGCGAGCCACGTGGCGGAGCAGCTCTCCTGGGTTCCCTTACCCTGCTGTTCTCCGCCAGGGCGCCCCTTCACCATCAAGTCTTTTGCTTTGTCAGCACGTGTGTCTCCTCGGAAAATTCACTTCCAAGTGTTAGACAGGAGCCCACGCTTGGGCCCTGGAAGGGGTCCCCCTTCCTGCAACAGAGTGGTTCTTGGATGAGTGGCAGACTCAGAAGGCCTGGGGCTCACCCCTCTGCACAGCAGTCTTCACCGACCGACCGGGGCGGAGGGTGCAGTGGGAGGGGACCAAGCACGGGGCTGGAGCTCAGACAGACGTGCGCCACCCAGGCCTTGAGCAGGGGACCTCAACCTCCTTTCACCAGCCAGTCTCCCCACCTATAAACTGGAGATAATAACACCTGCGGCCCCCTGACGGGGCAGGCGAGGACTCAGTGGGGTGATAGACAGTGTCCAGCCTGTGCCTGGCGCGATTGGAGGAAATGGCCCTGTCACTGTTTGGCGAGAAGACAACTCCCCGGGCGGAATGTGCGTCAGGACTTCGCCCCCTGGAATGGAATGCCTTCCTTTTTTTTTTTTTTTTTGGATGTGTCAGCTCACTTTCTAGCCACTGGCCTCTTCTAGAAGTTGCACACAGATAAAAGGTCCCAGTTAATGAGGATTCTAGTTAAAGTTTTAAAATTCACAGCAAGCCCACTCCGCATAATAATGTATTAGAAACACAACAATCCTTTAATCTAGAAGGAATTAATTGCCGGGCCCAGAAATTCAGGGCACACTGACAGAATCCTTAATTTCTTGAGTTGATGGTTTCAAAAAGCAACTGATTTTAGACTGGCTCCTCTCTATGCGTCAGTAAGACTCCCACAGTTCCGACAAAGGGCGAGATTGTCTCGATGTCTTACTCAGTAAGAATCATGTACGTGGGGTCTGAATTAATGTCAGCTCTGAATTTTTCCTGCTGGGTGGAACGTGGCTGATTTGAATCCCCAGGAGATTCAATGCCGGCTCTGTGGCCCAGGCATGCCAAGCCCCACATGGGGAGTGGCCCCGCTCATCCCACAAACACTTTTGCTGGGTGTCCACTCAGAGCCTGAGCTCAGGTTCGGTGTCCTGAGCGCAGAGGAAGGAGAAGACCCCCCAGCGTGCAGACAGATCCTAGACAGACCCACGGTCAGACAGCCATAGCCGCACATTGTAATGAGGGAACAGGAGAAGGAAGAGTGGGATTTAATTTAAAGGCAGGGCTTGGGGGTGGGGGGTGACTGCAGGTCCAAGAAATGCTTTGTAAGCCACAAGCTGAAGGATGAGGGCAATGAACTGGTGAAGCATGAAGAGACTGGAGCTGCTGGGCCAGGAAACGCCTTGTGCAAAGGCCCTGAGGTAGGAATATACAGCGATAAAAGCCAGGAGCTATTCTCAAGGAGCTTCTAGTGATGGTGACACATGAGGGAAACAAAGAAAAATCATTCTCATCATCATAGGCATGGCTCAGATGCTTGGGCGAGGTCTGTATGCCTGGGGGAGTCAGAGCTCCACACACCCCTGGCCCTCCAAAGGCCCATCTTTGATGCAAATAGGAAAGCAGGAGACAGTACGGGCTTTGCCTTCTGACACCAAGGCTTCCAACCCTCAACACAGCAGTCTCTTTCTTTTAAAATTTATATTATGGGGAGTTCTCATCGAGGCTCAGCAGAAATGAATCTGACTAGCATCCATGAGGACGCAGGTTCCATCTCTGACCTTGCTCCAGTGGATTAAGGATCCGGTGTTGCTGTGAGCTAAGGTGTAGATCGCAGATGTGGCTCAGATCTGACATTGCTGTGGCTGTGGTGTAGGCCTGCAGCTACAGCTCCAGTTTGACCCCTAGCCTAGGAACCTCCATATGCCACGAGTGCGACTCTAGAAAGCAAAAAAAAAAAAAAAAAAAATTATATTCTGTTACGGAGTTCCCATCGTGGCTCAGGGGTAATGAACCCAACTAGGATCCACGAGGACATGAGTTCGATCCCTGGCCTTGCTCAGTGTTTTAAGGATCTGGCTCAGATCCCATGTTGCTGTGGCTGTGGTATAGCCTGGCAGCTGCAGCTCTGATTCTACCCCTAGCCTGGGAACTTTCATATGCCGAGAGTGGGGCCCTAAAAAGACAAAAAAATTGTATTATGTCATGTAGCTTATGACATTATTTATTTTAAATAGTTTTGATGAGGTGTAATTGACTATAATAAGCTGTACACAGAGTAGACGATCTGATCAGATTTGACATGTATCCACACCTGGAAAACCAAACCCCCCATCACGATGATGAACTTCTCCACCCCTGCCCCTGCCAAGCTTCCTTGTGCCCTTGGTAAGCCCTTTCTCCTGCCCCTTCCCTGATCCCTAGGCAACCACATATCCGCTTTCTGTCACTACAGATGCTTCTGCGTTTTCTAAAATTTTATATACTCTGTACTCTTTTGGTCTGGTTTCTTTCACTCTACATCATTTTGTTTTGTTTCTCGGCTGTGCCTGAAGCATGTGGAAATTGCCCCAGGTCAGGGATCGAAACTATGCCTCAATTGCAGCCTGCGCCCCAGCTGCGGCAATGCTGGATCCTTAACCCACTGCACCACACGGGAACTTCCAGAGTTTTGAGAGTTTTTATTTATTCTGGATACAGGTCTTTTATTACATATGTGATTCACACATATTTTCTTTCAATTTGTGACTTGTCTTCTCATTGTCTTGACATTGTCTTTCAAAGAGCAGATTTTTTTTTTTTTTTTTTTGCTTTTTAGGGCTGCACTCGCAGCATATGGCGGTTCCCAGGCTAGGGGTGGAGTCGGAGCTACAGCTGTCAGCCTACACCACAGCCACAGCAACACCAGATCCGAGCCGTGTCGGTGACCTACACCACAGCTCACGGCAACGCCAGATCATTAACCCAATGAGCAAGGCAGGGATCAAACCTGCAACCTCATTGCTCCTAGTTGGATTCGTTTCACTGCACCATGCCGAGAACTCCAACAGCAGATGTTCTTAATTTTGATGAAGTTCAGTTTATTCTTATTTGATTTGTGGATTGTGTGTTTTGTGTCAGCCTAAAAAAATCTGCCTAACTCAAGAGTGCAAAGATTTTCTTTTCCTATGTTTTCTTTTAGAAGTTTTATAGTTTTAGGGGTTTGAGCTATGGCTGAAATTGGCCAGACACCTCAGGCTCGGGGCTCCTACAGCAGCACCTGCACGCCAGGCTGCAAGTACGCCCCACCGAGGGGGATGCTGCAGCCCAGTGGGTGGAGGTTCAGAGGGGATTAGTGATCTATGTGTGCTTTTTCAAGGGAGCTGATAAAGAACTTCTTCCCAAAATGGGACAAAGTCTAAACTTCTGGGTTGGCATGAAGCTTCTCCATACTCCTTAGGAGTGAATGGATAGAGGGACTGGAGCTCAACTTCCCTCCCAAAAAACAAAAAAACTACAACCAAATGCCAAGCAACCTTTAACCAAATGGACTGTAAACTTCCAAAAAAGATATTCTACTCCAGAAGACAAAGAGAACACATCAAGAGGTAGGAGGGCTGATTACGTGATAGAAGAAATCCCATACCTCCCGGGTGGGAAGCCCTACAGACTGGAGAGTCACTGTATCACAGAGACTCAGCTACAGGACTGAGAGTTCTGAGCCCCACGTCAAAACCCCACGCCTGGGGATCTGGCACAGGGAGAAAGAACCCCCAGAGCATCTGGCATTGAAGGCCAGGGGGGCTTGTGTGCAGGAGCTCCACAGGACTGGGGGAAACAGTGACCCCATTCTTGAAAGGCACACACAGGCTTTCACGTGCACTGGGTCCCAATGCAAAGCAAAGTCTCCATAGGAATCCGGTGGAACCTGACTGCAATTCCTGGAGGATCTCCTGGGAAAACAGGGGTGACTGTTGTAGGGGAAAGGCATTGGAGATGAAGCTCTCGGGAACATATATCAGCCTGCATTTCTCTGGAGGTGGCCATTCCTGGGAAAATCTGGTCCTTCCCATCAGCGCTGAGAAGCCCCAGGCCAAACAATAATCCAGGTGGGACCACAGCCCCGCTCATCAGTAAACAGGCTGCCTAAAGACCCCTCAGGCACACAGCCAGCATCTAATCTCATCCAGAGACAAAGCCCCACCCATCAGAGGGAGAGGAATCAACCCCACCTACCAGTGGGCAGGCACCAATCCCTCCCATCAGGAAGCCTACAGCAAGCCCCCTCCATACCAACTTTAGCCACAGGGGAGGCAAACACCTGAACTAAGAGAGGCTACAACTCTATTGCTGGCAAAAAGGCCACCACACCAAAAACCTATAAAAATGAAAAGACAGAAAACTATAACTCAGATAAGGGAGAAAGAGAAAAGCCCAGAAAAACAGCTCAGTGATGAGGAGATTATCAGCCTCCCAGAAAGAGACTTTAGACTGTTGATGCTGAAGATGATGCAAAACATTGGAAATAGACTGGAGGCAAAGATTGATAATTTACAGGAAACACTGAGCAAAGAAATACAAGATGTAAAAATTAAACAAGAAGAGATTCAAAATACAATAACTGAAAGAAAAAATTCATTAGAAGCAGCCAACAGTAGAATACAGGAAGCAGAAGACCAAATCAGCGAGGTGGAGGACAGATTAGTGGAAACCACTAATGCAGAAGAGAAAAGAGATAAAAGATTGAAAGGAAATGAGCAGAGTCTCAGAGAACTCTGGGATAATGTTAAACGCACCAACATCCATATTATAGGGGTGCCAGAGGGAGAAGAAAGAGAGAAGGGTACAGAAAAAATATTCGAAGAGATAATAGCCGAAAACTTCCCTAATATGGGAAAAGAACCACTCAGTCAAATTCAGGAAGCGCAATGAGTACCATATAAAATAAACCCAAGGAGGAACACCCCGAGACACATATTAATCAAAATGACCAAAATTAAAGACAAAGAGAAAATACTGAAAGCAGCTAGGGAAAAGAAACAAATGACATACAAGGGAACCCTGATAAGGTTATCAGCAGATTTTTCAGCTGAAACTCTGCAGGCCACAAGGGAGTGGCATGATATACTAAATGTGATGAAAGGGAAAACTTCCAACCAAGATTACTTTACCCAGCAAGGCTCTCATTCAGATTTGAAGGAGAGATCAAAACCTTCACAGATAAGCAAAAGCTAAGAGATTTCTGCAACACTAAACCAACTTTACAACAAATACTAAAGGAACTTAGGCAGAAAAGAAAAGGCCACAACCAGAAACAAAAACACCACAAATGACAAGGCTCATCAGTAAAGGCATATACAGTAAAGATACTAAATCATCCATGCACAATTATGCTACCAAAATCAGAAATCATGAGAAGAGAGCACAAATGCAGGACATTGGAGACGCATGTGCAATTAAGAAACCAGCAACTTAAAACAATCTCATTTATATATAGACTCCTATATCAAAACTTCAGGATAACTGCAAACCAAAAATCTGCAATTGATACACAAACAAATAAGAAAAATCAACTCAAATACAACATTAAAGAGAGTCATCTTGTGAGAGGAGAAAACAAGAGAATAAGGGAAGAAAAAAGAGCAACAAAACCCCCAAACAGTTAACAAGATGGCAATAAGAACATACATATCAATAATTACCTTAAATGTTAATGGACTGAATGCCCCAACCAAAAGACGTAGACTAGCTGAATGGATATAAAAACAAGACCCATATATATGCTGTCTTCAAGAGACCCACTTCACTTCTAGGGACACATATAAACTGAAAGTGAGAGGATGGAAGAAAATATTCCATGCAAATGGGAATCAAAAGAAAGCCAGAGTAGCAATACTCCTATCAGACAAAATAGACTTTAAAATGAAGAACATTTTAAGAGACAAGGAAGGGCACTACATCATGATCAAAGGATCAATTCAAGAAGAAGATATAACAATTTTAAAGATCTATGCACCCAACATAGGAGCACCACAATATATAAGGCAACTGCTAACAACCTTAAAAGGAGAAATCAACAATAACACCATCATAGTGGGGGACTTTAACACCCCACTTACAGCAATGGTCAGGTCATCCAGACAGAAAATCAATAAGGAAATAGAGGCCCTGAATGAAGCGTTAGATCAGATGGACTTAATAGATATTTATAGGACATTCCATCCAAAAGCAACAGAATACACATTCTTCTCAAGTGCGCACAGAACATTCTCTAAGATTGATCACATCCTGGGCTACAATCAAGCCTCAGTAACTTTAAGAAAATTGAAATCATTTCAAGCATCTTTTCTGACCACAATGCTATACGACCGGAAATCAACAACATGAAAAAAAGTCAAAAAAAATACAAACAAGTGGAGACTAAACAACATGCTACTAAACAACCAATGGATCAATCAAGAAATCAAAGAGGAAATTAAAAAATACGTAGAAGCAAATGACAACAAAGATATGACACTCCAAAACCTCTGGGATGCAGCAAAAGCAGTTCTAAGAGGAAAGTTTATAGCAATACAAGTCTACCTCAGGAAACAAGAAAAAGCTTACATAAACAACCTAACTTTACATCTAAAGCAGCTAGAGAGGGAAGACCTGACAAGACCTAAAGTTAGTACAAGAAAAAATCATAAAGATCAGAGCAGAAATCAACGAAATAGAAACAAAGAAAACCATAGAAAAGATCAATGAAACTAAAAGCTGGTTCTTTGAAAAGATCAACAAAATTGATAAAACCTTAGCCAGACTTATCAAGAAAAAGGACACAAATCAATAAAATTAGAAATGAAAAAGGAGAAGTTACAACAGACATCACAGAAATACAAAGGATCATAAGGACTACTATATGCAACTACATGGCAATAAAATGGAAAACCTAGAAGAAATGGACAAATTCTTAGAAAAGTACAATCCTCCAAGACTAAACCAAGATGAAATAGAAAATATGAATACACCAATCACAAGTTCTGAAATTGAAACTGTGATTAAAAAACTTCCAACCAACAAAAGTCCAGGACCAGATGGCTTTATAGGAGAATTCTTTCAAACATTTAGAGAAGACCTAACACCTATCCTTCTGAAACTCTTCCAAAAATTGCAGAGGAAGGGACACTCCCATACTCATTCTATGAGGCAACCATCACCCTGATACCAAAACCAGACAAAGATAGCACACACACAAAAAAAAATTACAGGCCAATCTCACTGATGAACATAGATGCAAAAATTCTCAACAAAATACTAGCCAAATGAATCCAACAATACATTAAAAGGATTGTACATCACGATCAAGTGGGATTTATCCCAGGGATGCAAGGATTCTTCAATATCCGCAAATCAATCAGTGTGATACACCACGTTAACAAACTGAAGAATAAAACCCACATGATCCTCTCAATAGATGCAGAAAAAGCCTTTGACAAAATCCAACACCCATGTCTGATAAAAACCCTTCAGAAAATTGGCATAGGGGGAACCTACCTCAACATAATAAAGGCCACCTATGACAAACCCAGAGCTCACATCATTCTCAATGGTGAAAAGCTGAAAGAATTCCCACTGAAATCAGGAACAAGACAGGGATGTCCACACTCACCACTACTATTCAACATAGTTTTGGAAGTCCTAGCCATAGCAATCAGAGAAGTAAAAGAAATAAAAGGAATCCAAATTGGAAAGGAAGAAGTAAAACTATCACTATTTGCAGATGACATAATACTATACCTAGAGAATCCTAAAGACTCTACCAGAAAACTGTCAGAGCTCATCAATGAATCTGGCACAGTTGCAGGATATAAAATTAATACACAGAAATCAACTGCATTTCTATATACTAACAATGAAAGATCAGAAAGAGAAATTAGGGAAGCAATCCCATTTACCATCGCATCAAAAAGAATCAAATACTTAGGAATAAACCTGCCTAAAGAGACAAAAGACCTGTACTCTGAAGCCTATAAAATGCTGATGAAAGAAATCAACGATGACATGAACAGATGGAAAGACATGCCATGCTCTTGGATTGGAAGAGTCAATATTATCAAAATGACTACACTACCCAAGACAATCTACAGATTCAATGCAATCCCTATCAAATTACCAAGGACCTTTTTCACAGAACTAGAACAAAATATTTTAAAGTCTGTTTGGAAACACAAAAAACCCAGAATAGCCAAAGACATCCTGAAAAAGAAAAATGGAGCTGGAGGAATCAGGCTCCCTGACTTCAGACTATACTACAAAGCTACAGTCATCAAAACTGTATGGTACTGGCACAAAGACAGAAATATAGATCAGTGGAACAAGATAGCCCAGAATTAAACCCACGCATCTATAGTCAACTAATCTATGACAAAGGAGGCAAGAATATACATTGGGGAAAAGACAGCCTCTTCAATAAGTGATGCTGGGAAAAACTGGACAGCCACATGTAAAAAAATGAAATTAGAACACTTCCTAACACCAGGCACAAAAATAAACTCAAAATGGATTAAAGATCTAGATATAAGACCAGATACTATAAAACTCTTAGAGGAAATCATAGGCCAAACACTCTCCGACATAAATGACTGCAACATCTTCTCAGATCCATGTGTCAGAGTAAGGACAATAAAAAGAGAAATAAACAAATGGGACTTAATTAAACCTCAGTTTCTGCACAGCAAAGGAAACCCTAAACAAAACAAAAAGACAACCCACAGAATGGGAGAAAATATTTGCAAATGAATCAACTGACAAGGGATTCATCTCTGAAATTTACAAACACCTCCTAAAGCTCAATACCAAAGAAACAAAC
>PVHT021183555.1:5386042-5585880 GCA_004024745.2 Catagonus wagneri
ATGGAAACAACCTAAATGCCCATCGACAGAGGAGTGGATACGGAAGACATGGTACATACACACAATGGAATATTACTCAGCCATTAAAAGGAACGTAATAACAACATTTATAGCAACATGGATGGACCTAGAAATTATCATGCGAAGTGAAACCAGTTAGACAATTAGCAACATCCAATGCTACCGCTTACATTTGGAAACTAAAAAGACATAACGAACTTCTTTGCAGAACAGACAATGACTCATAGACTTTGAAAAACCTGTGGTTTCCAAATAAGACAATCTGGGGGGTGGGGTGATGCACTGAAGGTTTGGGATGCAAATGCTATCAAATTGAGTTGTGATGATTTTTGTACACCTATAATTGTAATACAATTCATTAAGCAATAAAAAAGGAAGTTTTATAGTTTTATGTGTTACATTTAAATTTACGATCCCTTTTTTTTTTTTTTTTTTTGGTCTTTTTAGACACCTGCAGCATGTGGAAGTTCCCAGGCTAGGGGTAGAATCAGAGCTGTAGCTCCCAGGCTACGCCACAGCCATGGCAATGCTGGATCCTTAACCCACTCCGAGTCCTCATGGGTACTAGTCAGGTTTGTTACTACTGAGCCACAATGGGAACTCCCTATGATTTTGACTTAATTTTTTTATATATAGTGCAAGGTGTGGATCAAAGTTCCTTTATTTAAAAAAATTTCATATGGGGGAGGTTCCCATTGCGGCTCAGCAGTTAACGAACCCAACTAGCATCCATGAGGATGTGGGTTTGATCCCTGGCCTTGCTCAGTGGGTTAAGGATCCGTCTTTGCTGTGAGTTGTGGTGTAGGTCTCAGGTGCAGCTCGGATCCTCCGTTGCTGTGGCTGTGGCGTAGGCTGGCAGATACAGATCCCTGGCCTGGGAACCTCCATATGCCATGGTTATGGCCCTAAAAAGACAAAAACAAAAACAAACTTCATATGGATGTCTGTATTAGATTCTGGAGCATGCCATAACAAATTACTTGGCGGCATTAAACAACAGAAGTTTGTTCTCTAACAGTTCTGGAGGCCAGAAGTCTAAAATCAAGGTGTTGGCAGGGCTGTGCTTCCTTGAGGGCCTCTAAGAGAAAAATCCCCTCCTAATGTAAACTTGTACAATCAGTATGGAAAACAGTATGGAGGATACTCAGAAAACTAAATAGAGAACTACCATATGATCCAGCAATCTCACTCCTAGGCATATATCTGGACAAAACTATAATTCAAAAAGATCCATGTGGGAGTTCTCATCGTGGCTCAGTGGTTAAGGAACCTGGCTAGCATCCATGAGGATGCAGGTTCAATCCCTGGCCTTGATCAGTGGGGTAAGAATCTGGTGCTGCCGTGAACTGTGGTGTAGGTTGCAGATGTGGCTTGGATCTGGCAGTGCTGTGGCTGTAGTATAGACTGGTGTCCTCAGCTCCAATCCAACACCTAGCCTGGGAACTTCCATATGCCATGGGTGTGGCTCTAAAAAGACTGAAAAAAAAAAAGATACATGCAGCCATATCTTCATTGCAGCACTATCTACAACAGCCAAAACATGGAAGCAACCTAAATGTTCATTGACTGATGAATGGATTAAGAAGATGTAGTATATATATATACAATGGAATACTACTCAGCCATAAAAACAAATGAAATAATGCCATTTCCAGTAACGTGGATGCAACTAGAGATTCTCATATTAAGTGAAGTAAGAAAGAAAGACAAATACCATACAATATCACTTATATGTGGAATCTAAAATGTGGCACAAATGAACCTATCTACAGAGTAGAAATATACTCATAGACATGAAGAACAGACTTGTTGCCAAGGGGGAGCGGGGAGGAGTAGGATGGACTGAGATTTTGGGGTTAGTAGATGCAAACTATTACATTTAGAATGGATGAGCAATGACGTCCTACTGTACAGCACAGGGAACTATATCCAGTCTCTTGGAATAGAACATGATGGAAGATAGTGTGAGAAAAAGAACATATATTTATATGGTATATGATATGACTGGGACAGTATGCTGTACGGCAGAAATTGGCACAACATTGTAAATCAACTATGCTTTAATTTTAAAAAAAAGGGAAAATCCCTTCCTCATATCTTGTAGTTTCTGGTGGCTGCCTGGCTTTCCTTGTTCACATCACTCTTATCTCTACCTCTGACTTCATCTCTCCTTCTCCTTATGTGTTTCTCCTCTGTGTGTCTCTTATGAAAATACTTGTCATAAGATTTAGGGCCCACCCAGATAATCCAGGATTATCTTTTCATTTCAAGGTCCTTTACTTACAACTGCAAAGATCATTTTTCCAAATAAGGTAACAGTCGCAGGTTCCAGGAATTAGGATGTGGAGTAGGGAGAGCATTCAGTACACTATAAATGTTTCCGCACCATTTGTTGAAAATATTACCTTTTTGGAGTTCCTGTTGTGGCGCAGCAGAAACAAATCCAACTAGGAACCATGAGGTTGTGGGTCTGATACCTAGCCTCACTCAGTGGGTTAGGGATCTGGCATTGCTGTGGCTGTGGCATAGGCCAGCAGCTGTAGCTCCCACTGGACCCCCAACCTGGAAACCTCCATGTGCTGCGGGTGCAGCCCTACAAATACAAAAAAAAAGGTAAAAAATAAAAATAAAAAGGGCTATTCTAAGTCTTTCGCATTTCCATATAAATTTTAGAAACAGCTTATCAATGTCTACCAAAAGACCTGCTAGGATTTTTACTAGGTTTATGTTGAATCTATAGATTTATTTAGGTAGAATTGACATCTTGACAATATTGTCTTTTGAACCATGAACATGGCATATGGCATACCTTTCCACTTATTTAGACTTTAAAATTTTTTCACAACATGGAGGGGAGAGGGAGTGGGATGGACTGGGAGCCTGAGGTTAATAGAAGCAAACTATTGCATTTGGAGTGGATAAACAATGAGATTCTGCTATATAGCACAGGGAACTATATCTAGTCACTTGCGATGGAATGTGATGGAGGACAATGTGAGAAAAAGGATGTATAAATATATACATGACTGGAGTTCCCATTGTGGCTCAGTGGTTAACAGATCCGACTAGGAACCATGAGGTTGCGGGTTCGATCCCTGGCCTTGCTCAGTGGGTTAAGGATCTGGCGTTGCCGTGAGCTGTGGTGCAGGTTGCAGACGCGGCTCGGATCCCGCGTTGCTGTGGCTGTGGCTGTGGCAAAGGCAGGCAGCTACAGCTCATGTTAGACCCCCTAGCCTGGGAACCTCCATATGCCGTGGGTGTGGCCCTAGATATGGCAAAAAGACTAAATAAATAAATAAATAAATAACCGACTGACTGACTGGGTCACTTTGCTGTACAGCAGAAAATTGACAGAACATTGTAAACCAACAATAATGGAAAAAATAAAAATCATTAAAAAATAAAATAAAATTTCTTGCAACAATGTTCTTAACAATGCTTCATGCTTTCTGTTGTATTTATACCCAAGTATATCATATTTTAATGCTATTGTAAATACTTAATTTTTCAAAAATTTCCAACAGTTTGTTGCTAGTAATACTACTGATTTTTATATATTGAGTTTGTATCTTGCATTCTTATTATACTCACTTATTCTTTTTTGTAAATTCCATCGATATTCAAAATAAACATGTTATTTACAAATAGAGGCAGTTTTTCTCCTTTTGCTCAAATACAGATGCCTTTATTTCTTTTTATTGCCAGATTATATTGGCTACACCCTCCAGTACAATGCTGAATAGAAGTGGTAACACTAGACAGACCTGTCTTGGTTATGATCTTAGGGGTAAAGCATTCAGTCTTTTATCCTTAAAAATGACGTTAGTGATAGGGATTTTGTTGTTGTTGTTTGGGGATTTTTTGTAGATGTCCTTTAATAGGTAAGGAATTTCCTTTCTATTCCTGTTTTGCTTAAAGTTTTTATCAGGAATGAATGTTTTTCTAAATTTATTGAGATGCTCTTACAGTTTTTAAGCCTCTTAATATGGTGAATCATACTGATTGACTTCCCAATGCTAAATCAACTTTGCACTCTAGGGAAATCCCACTTGATTGTGATGTATTACACTTTTCATACATCCTATATTTGGAGATGGCTTCTGCAATGATGGTAGGAGGAGCTGGGTGGCCATTCTCCCCAGAGAAACAACTATAATTGATAAAAATTGTTTGTAAAAATTTTTTCTTAAACTCTCTGGAAATTTCCCTAAGGGCATAGAGCAAACAAAGAAACATTTATTAAAGAAGCTCTACTAAGTCTCGGAACAGCAAGAGTCTTTGGCGTTTGAGATATGGCGCATTCCCTCCCTCCCCCACTCATTTCACCTCAAAAAGAATCAGCAAACGTGAGGACAGATGGACAGAGATTATACAGTCTGAAGAACAGAGAGAGAAAAGAATGCAGAAAAGTGAGCAGAGACCTAGAGAAATGTGATACACCGTTACATGCACCAACACACGTATAATGGGAGCACCAGAGGAGAGAGAGAGAAAAAGGGGAAGAAAAACTATTTGAAGAAAAATGGTTGAAAACTCCTCAAATTTGATGAAGACATTAATCTACAAACCCAAGATGCTTAACAGACTCCACGAAGTAAAAATGCAAACAGATCCACACCCACACACATCATAGTAATGATAGGGATAGAGTAGGATAGCTACATGAGTAGTTGCAGAAGTCCCAGCAGGGAACCATAGATAGAGGGCGAACACTAGGGAGCTTTGGGAGAACACTGCAAGTGAATGATCACTCAGGAAACCCATCAGAACATCGTGGAATGAAGCCAGCTTGCTCAATTATAAAACAGTAAATAAAAGCACAAGATATGTCTCAGGTCACTAAGTGAAAGAGAAAATGAGGCCTGCATTCAAGGTTAGCAAGATAATGATCCTTAGGACCAAGGACAGGAATTTAAGGGAAAGATGACATTCCAAAGTAGGAGACTCATTAAACCTGAGATGCTTCAACATGTTTTAGCTTATGTTACCACCCTTTTGCTGAATTTTTTTTTTTTTTTAGGGCCACACCTGTGGCATATGGAGATTCCCGAGCTAGGGGTCTAATCAGAGCTGTGGCTGCCAGCCTATACCACAGCCACAGCAATGACAGATCCGAGCCGTGTTTGTGACCTACACCACAGCTCATGGCAAGGCCAGATCCTTAACCCACTGAGTGAGGCCAGGGATCGAAACTGCATCCTCACGGATACTAGTTGGGTTTGTTACCACTGAGCCACAACAGGAACTACTCCAAGAAATTCTTAAAAATCAACAAAAATGAGTCATCCTATACAAGAGGACCCTAATAAAATTGGTAGCTGATTCCTCATCAGAAATGATGGAGCCAAACTGATAAAAAGGAAAAATAAGTCAGCCTAGAATCTTATAGCCAGCAAAAACAATCTTTCAAAGCTGAAGGTGAAATAAATGTAGCTCCATCCATGCACAACAATGTAAATCAACTATCCTTTAATAAAATGATGAAAAAATCTTTAAAAAATATTAAAAGATATTCCCACAAAGAAAAAATAAAGCAAATTTGCCAAAATTTTGCTAAGAATTTTTGTTTCTATGTTGGTAAGTGATATTGGAGAGCAGTTTTTCTATTCTTAAAATACTACTGTCTGGTTTTGGTATCAATTGAATTAACGGCCTCATAGAACGAAGTGGGAAACATTTCTTCCAGTTCAATTTTCTGAAAGTTTGTATAGAATTGGTATTTTTTTTCTCAGATATCCGATGGGATTTCCAGGCCCAGTGAAGCCATTTAGGTCTGAAGTTTTGTTTGTACGAAGAGTTTTAAATATAAAATAAAAGTCTTTAGTAGATAAAGAGGTATTAAGGGTATTTCTTAGTTCTTGAATGAATTTTGGTAATAAATTATGTCTTTTCAAGGCATTTGTCCATTTCATCTATATGGCCAGTTTTATTGGCATAAAGTTGTTTCATCTTTTAAATATCCATAGATTCTACAGTGATATAACTTCTGTAGTAGGTCTTCTCTCTTTTTCTATTGGCCAGTCTTGCTAGAGGTTAATCAATTATACTGATCTCAATCAGCTTGTTTTCCCAGTGATTTTCTCTATCGTTTTTCTGTTTTCCATTTGTTTGATTTCCACGGCTTTTTCCTACTTGCTTTGGGTCTCACTAACCTCACGCTCCTCCTCCCCCAACCCTGTCCTTTTTTTCCTCCTCCTACTCTTCTTCTTCTTCTCTTTCAGTTTCTTAAGGCAGGGGCTCACTCCAATCCTTTAAAATTCATTGAGGTCTGTTTTATAGCTCAGAATAGGGTCTATCTTGGTAAACGTTCCATGTGTATTTACAAAGAATGTGCATTCTGTTATTTGGGAGTAGGAAATTGTATAAAGTTGTCAATTAAGTTGAAAAGAATGTGGAGAGACTGTTCCACCAGACCAGACAGTGAAGAGAAGGTCAGGGGTTGTTGCAGAAACCGTAGGAATATTTCTCAGAGGCTGAGGCTGTGTGGAGATAGTCTGTCCAGGGTCTGTGGGCAAACACCTGGCTCCGGCAAAGAGAAGGCCAGAAAGGAGGTGCAGGTTCAATGTCATCTTGGCCCTGGGCCTGCCTGTGCTACGGTCCTCATGGCTGCCTCCTTGGCTCTCTCTCTCTCACAGGTCCCCTGCGCTGGGCTGGGCCAGTACCCAAGTTCCAGTGTTCAAGCTCCTGCTGGCCCCAGGCCTTTACATGGCGACAGGGCCTCCCAATGAAGCTCTGGCCACAGAGATCCATCCTGGACTCTGTGCCTACTCTGGTGGGGTACAGGCACTGTATGTTTGGGTCTTGGCTCCTCTACTTCCCAGAAAGGTGCCTGTGGCAGGCAGCCTAGCCAGAGCCTCACTCTCTTCCTCTGATCATGGGTCCTGTTCCCACACTCAGTTCTTTTAGGCTCCTCTCCACTGCAGGCAGCCCCTTGGCTCAGAAAAAACCAGGCTCTCATCCCCTGTACAGGCTGAATGGCGCCCACCCCGACATCCATATGTTGATGTCCTAACCCCCAGTATCTCAAAAAGTAACCACATTTGGAACTAAGGTCTTTAAAGAGGTGATTCAGTTAAAACAAGGCCATTAGGGTAGATGCTTATCTGCAATGAATGGAGTCCTTATAAGAGGAAATTTGGACACACAAAGAGATACCAGGGGAGCACTGCATGCGGGGACAGCTCTGGGAAGAGGCAGCGAGTGGTTGGCCATCAGCAAGCCAAGGACAGGGCCCTCAGGAGGAATCAAACCTGCCAGCACCCTGATCTTGGACTTCCAGGCTTCAAAACTGTGAGAACACAAATATCTGTTGTTTAAGCCATCTAGTCTGTGGTATTTTGTTATGGTAGCCCTGACAAATTAACACTCCTCATCCACTCACCACACACACACACACAAGCTTTTGTATCCACTGAGGTAGTGGTCCAGCTGTACCCTCAGCCAGTCTGCAGAGCTGGGTGCAGATCTTTTTAGCTCCTGGCAGAGCCAAGAGGCCACAGCCTGAGGATCTGAGGGCTGAAGAATCCAGCCACTAAAAGAGGTTGGAGCAGAACCTGTTTCCTCCACACCTGGATCTTCTAAATTCTGAGAAACTCTATATTAGTTATCTGTTGCTGCATAACAGATTAACCTAAAACCTCAATACATACTGATTTATTCTCACAGTACCTATGGGTCAAGAATTCAGGAGCAGCTTAGCTGGGCAGATCTGGCTCTGGTCTCTCATGAGACTGAGGTCAAGATATTGGCTGAGACTAACATCATCTGAAGACCTGACGACCTGAAAGCCCCACTTCTCTCTCTCTCTCTTTTTTTGCTTTCTAGGGCCACAGCCGCAGCATATGGAAGTTCCCAGGCTAGGGGTCGAATTGGAGCTACAGCTGCCCTGGACTATGCCACAGCCACAGCAACGCAGGATCTAAGCAGCATTTGCGACCTACACCGCAGCTTAAGACCATGTCGGATTCCCTGCCCCCTAAGTGAGGCCAGGGATCGAACCCGCATCCTCATGGATACTAGTCAGATTCGTTTCTACTGCACCACGACGGGAACTCCTGAAAGGCCCACTTCTAAGAAGGCTCTGTTCACATGGCTGTAATTTAAAATTTTCAAGTAGCCCCTTTAAGTAGCTAGCTGCCTCTCACTCATGCTCTATTTGCCCCTGTAATGCTGGGTCAGCCCTTTCCTCTCCACCCTGACCTTCCCCCCAGCCCCCCAGCCCCCCAGTCCCCCAGGAACTCATGCCGGTAAATATTGCCTACCAACCTCCTCTCCTGTGGGAACCATTACTTCGGCGCTCCTCGTGATGAGGCTGTCAATCACAGAGCAATGCCCACCCCCTGGATATCACATGACCCAAGACTGGGCCAATCCTAGCAGCAACGTTTGTGCGTGGAGACTGCCTGCACTCAGCAGGCAAAGTCAAGAGGCAC
Source organism: Catagonus wagneri (assembly GCA_004024745.2). NCBI lineage: Eukaryota > Metazoa > Chordata > Mammalia > Artiodactyla > Tayassuidae > Catagonus > Catagonus wagneri. The sequence goes on from PVHT021183555.1 coordinate 5,394,496, forward strand.
GCCCTGAGACAGAGCAGACCCAGTGATGACGTGGGGGCTCCCTGGATCCCACTCCATCTGAAAATGTCACCTCCTATATGAGAGTCAAGTGGACTTCATTTTCGGCCTGTCATTTCTTCCCTTCAAGGGTCCTAATTCCTATCTGAGATGGCCATCAGATAAAGCAACTTTCTGTGACCCTTTGATACAGAGCAATTCAATTCTTTGCTAGAACTAGCCTCCCAGGGCCTCTTGCAAGCAAAAGGTCACAAACTATTTTCCTAAATAAGAGACACTACCTCACTCCTTTCTAGGACAAATTCTGGCTGTTCCTATAGACTCCAGGAGCTTGGAAGTCATTTCTGGACTTCTTTTATATTCTCTTTTCCTTTTCCATCGCTCTGTTAACATCCTGGGGTGAATGAGCTGGGGTGGGGGGATGGGTGGGCTCCAGGCACTGCGCAGCCTCTAACTCAGGTGGGTGGGAAAGGGTTGGCTAGGGAGGGAGGTATGACATATAGCTGGAGGCTGGTGGGTGGGGGCCACTGGGTCACATCGCAACATCATGTCTTACAGAATTTATTCTCAATTAAAAAAAAAAAAACCTCTCAACAGCAAGCATCTGTTTCCTCTCAATCTGGCTGCCTGAGCAAGTGGAGCCTGAAACCAGTCCCTCCTAAACGATTATACCTGAGAACATTAAGGAGCAAGACACTCCTGAGCTGACACCCCCACCCTTCTTCCTCCATATCCACGTCCTGTTTCCTGGCTACCCCCATCAGGCTGAAAATCAGCCTTGGGAGGCAGAGTCATTATGCTGATACCACTGGACATAAGGCTGGCAACATAATGCATGGGGCCCAATGCACAATGAAAATGTGGAGCCCCTTCTTTGAAAAGTATTAAGAATTTCAAAATGGTGACTGCAGAGCTGAGCACAGGAACCTTCTGATTATGGGGCCCCCTGTCACTGCACAAGCATGAAGCAGGCCCTGCTGTCACCAGTCCCCATTGTCTTAGAACTCCCCAGGGCCCTGTGTTTGCTTTTCTCCTCCATTCTTTAGTTTGGTTTTCCAGCTTCCCTTTGCATCGTCTTTTTTCCTGGAGAGTTGGCCAGGACTCTTGGCTGATGTGGCCTCCTCCTGTCATCTTCAGGGCTATTGGGTTTCCCTTAACATTCATCTGGAAGATTCTGCCTCTTACTCTGGCACCATCTTGTCCCTCTCCTGCTGTGGCTGGATTGATGTCAGGGACTTGAGCCACATGGGGCTTGGTTGCAAACCAGAACACTCTCTCCCTTCTACTTTTTCACTAGTGTTTGTCATGCTGGGCCAGCCTGCTTCTCCAGCCTCACTCTGTGTTGCTCCCCCTTCATGCTGAGCAAAACCCACATTAGATCTCCCTGAGGCATTTCAGGCCCTGACATGCCTATGAGAATTTGAATAGTTGTGGCAGAGACAATGCTGTGGATTCACCATTTTCATTTTTCACACCCTTACCCGTGGGAGGACTACATTTCCCAGAAGCCGTTACATCCTGCTGAGCCCATTGGTGACAGCCAATGGGATGTGGGAAGTAGTGAAGTACCATGAAGGAGTACACTCCTGGGACTCACCTCTAAAATCTCCTGGAGACCCTCTGCTCACACTCACTCCCTGACTGTTTGTGACACTAAGGGTGCCTTGAATCTACAAGATGCTGCAACTAAAGATGACACTAAAGTCCACAACCAACTTTGCATAAAGAAACATGCTTAGAAACTGGGTGATGCCGTCTACCCAGATAGAGGGCCCAGGAAACATGCCAGAAGATCAGCTTTTTTACCATTTTCCCAGTCCAGGGCTTGCCACCAGCTTCTGTTTTTTGTTGTTGTTGTCTTTTTTTTTTTTTTTCAGGAAGCTCCAAGCAGTGGTGGAAAGGACACTGACTGTGGAGGCAAAGTCATGACAGCAACATGGGCATGAAGTCTGCCCCTGGGCCTCAGTTCCCCACTGAGAAGATGGAGGAGGCTGATCTTCAGAGATTCCCCCAGGGCTTCTGGGACCTGGGCTGAGAGCTGCCCCCCTCCCTCTCTCTGGGTATCCCCAGGGCGTGAGCTGATCTGTGCATTCAGCTCCCACAGGAATCCCCTTTGAATCTGGCACTGCTTCTGGAAGCCTGAAAGGTGATAACTGTCCTTTGTGTTAGTGAATACAAATGGACAGGGATGGCCGATGTGACTTTGAAGCTGCAAAACCCTGGGTTTCAGTCCTAGCTCTGCCACCACTCACTAGCTCGATGACCTTGGGCAAAGGATGGCATCTGTCTGAAGAGGAACCTATCCAGTCCTGATTAAATGAGACTGAAAAACAAAGGAATCAATACAGACCATTGCTCTGCAACTCAGTTTTCTCCTCTGTGAAAAGCAAATGTAACCATACCCAGCCTATGGGGTCGGTGGACCAAATGAAATAATACACAGTGTGTCAACTTCAGCAGGGAGCCTGGTCCTCCAGCATTTAATAGATGTCCGTCATTTATATGGCTAAGTCCCTGCTTTTCAGCACGTGTTAGCCCTGTGGCGGATGGGCACACACCATCAGCAGGGGTCTCGCCCCCGGTGGTCTGAATGCTGTAGCTGCTCAGAACCCTTCACTTGGAGCAGGTGCTGTGGTGTTGGGGGCTTTCTCAGGGTGAGTCCCTAATGCCTAATTCAGAGTTTTAAAGATGTAGCCGGCATCCTTTCCAGAGAGCATTCTAAGGCCTCAAAAGCAAAGTTATAGCAGAAGCCCACAGCAGCCACCCCCCTCAACCTGCTGCAGACTTGTTGGCAGAAGATCAGACACCCCAGTTACTGAGGGTTAATTACAAACTTGGCGCCCATCTGCTCCAGAGAACTTGCAAGAGTCTTTCTTTTTTCTCTTTCCAAAGGCATAAACATTTGTACTGCAAGTAGCCCAGGGGGCCTAGAGATGTTTATTTTGTAGTTAACAAAGAGAGGGGTCTTTTGACTTGCGGACCAAGGGTTCCACTGGCCCCAAGCAGAAGCCTTTGGGAGGCCCCCTGCAGCCGCAGGTGCCTCTGGGGATGGCTCAGTGTGGGGTGGAGCAGGCCAGGGGATTTGACCAGGTTTTGGGACCCCAGGCAGGGGAAGTGCTGCCCTCAGTGCTTAGTCTGTCCTGGAAACACATACCCCAGAATTTTGACCCTTTAACAGAAACAGAAGTGTCAGTGAGACAAGTGTTTTTACACTTTCCAATTTTTTAAATAATTAGTGTGCTCACCCCCCCAGAACTGCATGTGTAATTGCAAAATTCAAGCTACATATAGATATATAAAATAACATGATTTGATATAAAGATTCAAATTATCATCTAAAAGGTTCAGGCTTCATATAGATATATCAAATAAAATGTGTTGAATGGTGACATAGAATTTCATAATAGGGAAATAGAATAATTTATCTGCTCACATCCCTGCTATGGAACTTTATTTTTGTCTTTTGCCTTTTTAGGGCTGCACCTGCAGCATATGGATGTTCCCAGGATAGGAGGAGAATTGGAGCTGTAGCTGCTGGCCTACACCACAGCCACAGCAACGAGGGATCTGAGCCGTGTCTGTGACCTACACCACAGCCCATGGCAACACCGGATCCTTAACCCACTGAGCGAGGCCAGGGATTGAACCCGCGCCCCCATGGATGGATACTAGTCAAGTTCGTTAACCACTGAGCCACGAAGGGAACTCCTGATGGAACTTTATACACAGAAAAAAAGGATGCTCTTAAATAAAGACCTACCTGTTGTTGGGTCCCTGCCTGTTGTTGGGATCAGGCAAAGAGAACTCGCCTTCTGAGCAGGGAGTTTGAGAATCTGAGGGCTTCTAGGGGGTGACAGAGACTGTCCTGGGTTAATGACCAGGTTTAGATCCTTGAGCGTTGCAAGGGGGTGGCTGTTCCAGGGGGATGTTCAGCCACAGCTCTCCAATCTTACCACTAGGCGGTGCTGGTGAGGAAGGCTGAGCAGGGGCGGCTCCAGCCGGGGGCGTAGGAAGCAGGGTTGGGGCTATAACCTAGGCAGTGGAGCTGGGCTTGTGGGCTTAGCTTGCTTTTTTGCCCACGTGGGGCCCGGAGGGATTTGTTCCTGAACTGAAGCAAGGATGTCAGCAGAGAAGGGTATTTTCACATAATAGATAATGTTGCTGAGGTGATGATCAATAGACATTTTTATAAAATAGGGCCACATATTGAACAGATTAGGATAAACTAGCTAAAGGAACCGAGTCAGGAATTATTTTCTGAGGAGGGAACTTATTTTGTGCACTGAGTGCTTGTTGTTTGATAAACAGGGTTTGAATCCCAAAGGCAGAGCGCAAAACCATGAGATTTGGCTCCCATTTGCAGAGTTGAAAGTACGGGCCAGGCCCTTGACACGTTGACCCGTCTCCAGACCTCCCCTTAGTTTACTGATGAAAATCATTAAAATGCTGGTGACAGAGCTAAACATTTTGGCCTTATTATTTAATCTTCACAACAATTCTATGAGAAACTACTGTTATACCTATTTTAATAAACTGAGGTTGTAAAGGTAAAGTAACTTGCCTGAGGTCTGGGAGCTGGTCTTGGCAGAGCCCACATTGAACCTTGTCCCCACAAGTTGAGAGTTCACAGTCTTAATTCTCATCTAAGAGCAATCAAGCCTTCCTCAGTGAAACCAGGTGGCTTGGCTAAGGTTACCTACACAGGTGTGGTGGCAAACCCACCTCCCTCCCTCACCCCTGGTGCAGGGAAGCAAGGAGGCAGAGAGAGTGAAGCACATTTTTTGCTAAGAGATTTAATGGCAAATCTCAGCAGAAGAAGGCCGCGTGCAAAAGGGCCACCCTGACTGCATCATGGGACGGAGAAGGCCAGTTTCTAAGAGTCTGGGGCTCCCTACATGGGAAGAGGAAGTGGTTTTAGCCAAATATTTGGCTGGGAGTCGGGCTCCTGGTTCCAACTCCTGGATATTAGCAAAGGAGAACAAGGCATTGCTAAGGGTGGCAAATTGGTTATAATTAAGAGAACCTGGGAGATGCAAAACAATGTGAGGGCCACCAGCTGTCCTGGATCTGGAGCCTCTGTGTCTGGAGGAAAGGCTCAGGAAACCAGCCGCCCTCCCCTGCAGTGTAGCCCATTCTAGCCAAGAGGCCCCCACCCCCCAACCCCGGGCTCCCAGGGCTGAAGAGCTGTCGTGCATTAGGGTCCCCTTTCTGCACACCCTCCCCTCAGCCTGCGCCTTTTTCCCCAATTTAAACTCACCCAGCTTGTTGCTCAGGAAAACAGGCTTGGGAGTGGTTCAAGTCCCAACTCCTGTGCTTGTTGAATGAATTATTTAACCTCTCTGAGCCTCAATAGCTTCATCTGACAGATGAGGATGATCACAACGCCTAATCCATCCAGCTGTTGTGAGATTCAATGTGATGTATGAAAAGTGGTTGGCATGGAGCAGAGGCTGGCCTGTGGCCTTGCTGCCTGTTTCAGGATGGCCCACGAACTAAGAATAGTTTTTACTTAATTGTTGGGGGGGAAATCAAAAGAGGAAGAATATTCGGTGACATGTAAAGTTTACATAAAATCCAAGTTTCAGTGTCTGTAAATATTTTTTTAGCATAAACTGCCTTTTTTTTTTTTGCTTTTTAGGGCTGCACCCTTAGCATATTGAGGTTCCCAGGCTAGGGGTCGAATCAGAGCTGTTGCCACTGACCTACGCCACAGCCACAGCAACGCGGGATCCGAGCCGCGTCTGCAACCTACACCACAGCTCACGGCAACACCAGATCCTTAACCCACTGAGCGAGGCCAGGGATCGAACCTGTGTCCTCATGGATGCTAGCCGGATTTGTTAACCACTGAGCCACAATGGGGAACTCCAACCTACCATTTTTTAATTACTTAATGAATTTTACCATTTGTTTATACATTGTCTGTGACTGTTGAGGGGTGGGCCTCGGTGCCCGCTTCCCACTGCCAATCCCCATCTCCTCACGGAGTTGCCCAGTGGCTTTAGGACTTGCAGTAATGGGGATCCTTGGAGGTTCCAGGCTGCCATCCCCAAGCAGGGCAGGCACAGCTGAGAGGTAGTGATAGAGATCCGAGACCGTCTGACCAGCAAGAAGTAAAATAGTTCCTATTTACCCCTTTGCAGAAAAAGTTTGTTAAATCCTGGCCTGAGTACCTGACTCCGGGAAAGTGATCAGTAAAATGTATCCATGGTTACTACTGCGATTATTATTCTTTTGGTCTAGTTTTAACTTCCAGGTACTGCTGCTTAAGGCTTAATGGAGAGATTTTGAAATTGAAGCCATTGGAAGGGCTTTTTTTTTTTTTTTTTTTGGTTGGTGGGGGATGTCTCTGAATCTCCAGAATTTCTATGTAGGTTTTTGTGGGTGAGGTCTTTTGGGGAGGGTCTTGATGACATTCATCTGATTCTCAAGCAGGTAATAGCGTTTGATGCCTTCCTCGCCCCAGGCAAATTGATCTGTACTTTCCCTGCGCTGTCTGAAGGCAACATTGGTGATATTTGGGGGAGATCTTAGGGGTCTTTGGGGACTGCCCTGGTGGGAGGGGCTTGCAGTGCAGCAGGAACCAGGAGCCCTGGCTTTGGAGCCAGCAGATGAGTGAATCCTGGCTTTGCCCTCCACTGGCCAGGCTGCTTCTCGGAGTCTCGGTTTCCAGGCTGGGTTAGCCCAAGGATGACAGGAGGGCTGCGCGGTGCCTGGCACACACAGGTGCTGCAGAAGAGTTAGCTGCTGCTATTAGCATCATCATCACTGTGGCACATTCAGCTCTTTCCTCAGTTCACCGGGAGCCATAAAAAGCTGTCCCGTACTTGGCTACATTTGAGGTTTGAATTCCCCCTGGGTGCTCTTGATCCTGTTTTATCTTTGGAACCAGCAACTAAGACAAGTTCATTAGACATATTCACACAATCAAGGTGCAAAATAGCAAGCCCTCAATTAAGTTTTTAGGAGTCCAGGAGTTCCCCTTGTGGTGCAGCCGAAACAAATCCAACTAGTATCCGTGAGGATGTGGGTTCGATCCCTGGCCTCGCTGAGTGGGTCGGGGATCTGGTGGTGCTGTGGCTGTGGTGTAGGCCAGCAGCTGTAGCTCTGATCCAACCCCTAGCCTGGGAACTCCCATATGCTGTGGGTATGGCCCTAAAAAAGAAAAAAAAAAGTTCAGCGGTTTCATTTGAACTGGGATCATGGTAAATATTCTTAAGAGTGAAATGAATGAGATTTGAAGATTCTCTGTTTCAAGAGTCTTGGCTGTTTCAGATGTTCTCATTTAACCCCGAGGAGGTAGTCTGGACCTCAAGCTTGGATCTCCTTTGCCCCTAAAATGCTTCTCCGCGGAGCTTGGTTCCCCAGCTCAGTCACCCACAGCTGGCAGGTACATTCCAGAGCCCAGTGACCATCACCAAGAGGGCTGAGGGCATCCCTGCTACTCGGCTGTCCTGGAGCTGGGCCTCGCGGACACAGTCTGGTCCATGGCCAGCCTAGCCCAGCGCTGCCTGTTCCCAATTGCTGGGCATAGTCCCATTCAGCAGGGGCCTGGTGGCTGCAGACAACAGCTGGAGACCAGAAAGGAAGACTTCCAGCTACAAGCAAATGTTGCCGCTTCTTGAGGTTGAAATATTCTATCCCCCAAGCATCCCATTCAGCTGAACAAAAACAATCGGACCCAACCTCGCCACAGAGGAACAAAAGCTCCCTAGTTCTCTGAGCCCCAGAGACCGCCTGCACTTTCAAGTGCGCACAGCCCAGTGGGGGGGTGGGGGGGTGGGGGGGTCACATGACCTCTAAGCTTGGAGACAAGGTCACCCTTGTCCAGCCTGTCTAGTCTCTACAGGAAGAAGAACCTTGGGAGCCTGACAGAGGACGCGGCTGGTGGCTGCCCTGGCCCCGGCTCCCTGGTGGGTGGGTTTTACAGCGTCCCCATCTCTCAGGTACAGAATCAGGAGGTGAGGTCAAGGTCAGCGGTTCCCAAAGTCCACTCAGATGGATTTAGGGGGTTCCTCCTGGCCCTGCTTTAGGCAAGACAGGGGCACATTCTGGTTGCGGATATTTATTTTTCTGTTGCAGGAGGCTCTGTCTCTAAGAAGTTCAACCAGTGAGGCCACCCCATTTGTTTTCCAGCAGCCACTAAAAATATTTTCCTTCGGGAAGGAAAGAGCTTCTGGGAGAGAGAGAATGAAAGCTCAGAGAAGATAAACACTCAAGTGAAGCTGGCCTTTGAGTCGCCCTTGTGGAGCAAGGGCCACAGCAGGTTAGGGCTGTCTGCTGGCCGCAGGCGAGGTCGGGAAGGGAGAGGACGGGGGAGAGCAAGCTGTGTGTCTTCCAGAGGAGCGTCTGGAGCGACTGCTGCACTTCACAGCTTTCCTTCCCAGCCGTCACTGCTGGAGATGAATCTCTGGAGAGATATGGCTTTTGAAGTCAGGGAACAAATATGCTGTGGACGGTGAAGGAAGCCGCCATTGAAACCTAAGGCCACTGTCTACGAGTGGACATCTCCTTTCAAAAGAGAAGGTGACTCTCAACCAAACTTGCCCAAAGAGTTAAAAGGGTTGTCATACTTCAGTGGGTGTCGGTGTCACTCCAAAGCCTCCCTGGAATCTGGCAGGTCTGGGGTGGGGCCCAGGAGCCTGAATTTTGTTTTTTTTTTTTTGTCTTTTTTTAGGGCTGGGCCTGCGGCATTTGGAGGTTCCCAGGCTAGGGGTTTAATAGGAGCTATAGTCGCTGGCCTACGCCACAGCCACAGCAACGCCAGATCCGAGCGATGTGTGAGACCCACACCACAGCTCATGGAAACACCAGACCCTCAACCCACTGAGCAAGGCCAGGGATCGAACCTGAAACCTCATGGTTTCTAGTCAGATTTGTTTCCACTGCACCACGACAGGAACTCCAGAACCTGCATTTTGAACAAGCACACTGGGGGTTCTGAGGCTAGTGGTCTAGGCACCACCCCAAGCAATATCTCTTCGTCTGAGGCGGCAGCTGGAGCAGGGGGACCTCACCTGGCAAGTCTCCTGAGAATCTAGACTTGGGGTTCACAGAACCAGCAGTGGCTGTGGGCCTGAAGCAGGCAGGTCAGGAGTTTGGCTTCCTCGGCTGCCTCCCAGCCTTTCCCGCCCCACCCCCCTGCCCCAGTCCTGCTCAGGCTACCCCTCGGAGAGACGCTGTCCTCGGCAGCCACCTGGATGGCCCTAGACACACCGGGGGATGTTGTCTGTGCCGTTTCTGTGACTGTGGTCCCCAAGCCTGACCCTCCCGGGGTCCCAGGCTGCCTGCTCAGGGCCTACAGACTGATTTGCCTCCATGTCCCACAGGGACCTTGCCCGATTTAGCCCAAGCAGAACTCGACAGTGTTTTCTCTCACTCGGCGCCTTTTATGTCCTTGGTTGCAAGAAAGGCCCCTCTCTCCTCAGCACCCAAGTCAGGGTACTTGGGCATCGCTCGACACTCCCTTGTTTTTTACCCTCCGCCCCCTGCCCCCAGCTCTATTCCAGAACAAGGAACAACTACCAGTTATTGAAAACATACCACAGGTAGTAACTCATCACACCTCAGTGAGGTAAGTACTGTAATTGCTTCCACCTGACAGATGAGAAAACAGGCAGGCAACCAGTGGGGGGGGGCAACGCGCCCAAGGCCCTGGGGTAAGTGGGGTGGGGTGGGGTGTGGATCCCCGGCCTGTGGATGTGGCCAGCTCCCTCTTGGGCCCTCCCCTCCCCCCACAGCAGCGGTTTAGGGGCTTTGCCAGGCCCTCAGCAGCTCCCTCTGCCCGTGCACCAGCCTCCCGACGGACCCCTCGGCCTTACCCCAGCTCGATCTGTGTTCAGAGAGGGCTCTGACGCCACTTCCACGGAAACCCTTCAGAGCCTCCTCTTTACAGCCCCCGGTCTCACAGCGAATGAGTGGTGGCAGCTGGATCCCACAGGCTGACTTGGCTGTGCTCAGTTACGCCCGGAGCTCCCGCCTGAGCCTCAGCTTCCATGTCGGCAAAACGGGGACGTGGTTACCCGCTGAAAGGGCTGTCGGGGTGCACGGTGCCTCACGGGAGAGGGTCGGGAGCAGCGTAGGCAACTCACAGCTGAGCTCCTTCCATACTGTCAGGAAGGAAGGGGTGAGGAGGCGAGGGGAGGGGCTGGGCTGGCCACCCTGACAGGCAGTTACTAGGTGGAGGTCGGCGTTCGCGACCTTCCGGGCCACAGGTGCTGTGCATCTTACCCGAGGGGAAGCCCGACGGGCCGACTCCAGGCCACGTCAGACCCAGGCTTTCAGAGTGCCAAGCCCTCCATGGCCGCCCCATCTCCACCGTGTGCTCTGCACCTTGTTGCTTTGGAATGTCAACTCCTCAGGCTGTACGGGCCAGAGATCAGCTGTGGGTCAGAGGCGTGAGGAGAGCTGAAGGATCCGGAGACGCCGAAAGAATAAGGGGAATAACCAAGCAAATGCTGAGGCTGGGCATTTGCGCCTGACACCTTCCTGGCCCGGGGCTCTGGGAACCACCCATAAACACGACAACCTAGCACCCATCGCGGTTTCTACAACAATGAGAATATTTATTTTCTCCAGACAGTAAAAATAACATTTTTCTCTTTTGTAAAAGTTAAGTACCATTACATTCCATTTTCTTAAATAACAAAATCCTAAAAATATATATTAAATTGTATACAGTGCGTCACACTTCATCTTATATTTTAAAATACACGATGTTTCTATTTTATTCTCAAAGTTGCATATTAAGAGCATATTTACAGATAAAGCCTTGTCATCCAAAGTCGGGGTCCCCACGAGAAGGTGAGTCTGGCCATGGGCAGGACCCGACATTGTGTGGACCCTGCGGCGCCTGCCCCCCACTGTGTGCTCCCACAGACATGGCCTTTCTGGAGCCGGTTTACCCGACTCTCCTCTACACCCACTGCTGCCTCGCTGAGTATGTGCAACTCAGCAAGACAGGAAGCTGTGAGATGGGCCCCCTCCCTTGAGCCAGCCAGCCTGAGGGGAGACGGCTGCGGCTGGAAGGTCTGGAAAACACCCCACGCCAGGGCAGCTACGATGAGAGACCTGGCCAGGAGGTAGAACAGTGAGGAGGGTAAACAAAGACACCAGAGGAAATAATCAAAAGGTTAAACAGTCCCAAGGTGGTGGTGAAAGCAGACATCAAACAGCAAAGAGGAGACAGGCAACCCAAGGGGGCAGCGGTTGCCTGGGCTGTGGAGGGGGGCTGGCCCGGCTCTGCGGGGGGCGCGGGGGCCTCGGAGGCCCATCTGTAAGTGCTTGAGAAGGTTAAGTGCCCGGGAGGCATGGGGGCTTGGTGACAGGCTGCGTGCCCTGCTGGTCAGGACGACCTGGCTGGACCCCGAGCAGGTCAGGCTGACCCCTGCCTTGGGCTGACAATGGGATGTGAGGGTGGAGCCGTGCCCAGCGTGCCCCGTGGGTCTGGCCAAAGAGCCAGGGCAGCCGTGCTCACTAGGCGCTTTGATCTTTGTGGGTTTCTGGTTTACTGGAGGCTTGAGCCAGGGCCCGTACCTCAGAAGTTACAGAAACCTGCTTACCTTGCTCAGGCCCAGAGAGGGGCCTCAACCCTGTTCTGACACGGGGTGGGGGGCACCGGGGTTCACTCCCCCTCTGCTCTGTAAGCGACTGTGCACTCGGGGACGTACGTGGGCACCGAGCACCTTCTGGAGGCACCAAGGGATCAGGCTCATGGCTGATGGGAGTGGAGGCAGGGCCTGGGTCCCAGCAGCGGGCTACAGCCTCCTGTGCTGTCACCCAGGGCAGAAGCTCTGGGCAGGATGCTTTCGGAGCCCTGTCCATGGTGGTCCCTGAAGCCTGCCTCCTTCCTTTTACCTAGGTGTCTGTGTGATCTGTGATGTGCTTTTCTCAGGGTCAGCCTTTCCTGTCACCTCCACCCCCACTTTCTCTCCTTTAAAGTAGCTTCTTAGAGGATCAAGCGCTTCCTCCTCCTCCGCTTCTCCTGGGTGTACACCCCCTCTTCTGGGAAACAAATGTCTCAGGTGTTTACTTGGCTGCAGCCCTCTCGGGGTATGGCTGACAGGTTCCAGCCAAGGCCATGGGCAGACTGTGTTCACGGAGGTCAGCCTGGGACAATTTATGGCCCTCTCCCCCGACACCGTCCTAAGGCTGGTGTGGGTTTCCTCGGGCTGCTCCCGGGACAGTAGGTGGATCCAGGGGCACTGGGCTGTGCAGGAAGGAGAGCACTGGGTCAGAGAACTTCTGGGATCTCTGAGAAAGGGCTGCTGCAGCTGCTCAGACAACACGTGACCCGAAGTGTGAGGAGGGCAGGTGGGCCCATGGGACGCACCAAAGGCCAGCAGTCAGAGCAAGCCCACGGCTGCCGAGCAACTGCCCCTCGCTCAGGCGCAACGCCCACCTCTGCGCCCCACCTCCCAGCCCCCCAGGCGGAATTCCACATTCCCTCAGTGCTGTGCACAGACCTATTCACAGCACAGGGACCTTTGTGACCGCACACACCTGACACTTGTGCTTCAGAGGAGATTCCATAAAGGCCAGGAATAGCTGGAGGGCAGACTGCACGCGTCAGTGTATTCATTCCAGTGGTCCCTGTGCGCGGCAGGCCTGTCTGCAGAGCAGGGGCCGGCAGACAGCTGCTCGGGGTAACCGCCCTTTCCAGATCAAAGCCTGGAGACAGCCCCACGCGGCTTTGAGCCTGTGGCTGGCCCTCCTGGGGACAGGCTGCACGTCCCCCCACTCAAATGCCCCCTGCCCTCCAGCTCCCCGAATCTTTCCTGGCTGCTGAGGCCACCTCCCAACTGCTCCTACTTGGCCCTCTGTCTTTCTGAGAGCCAAGCACAGACGGCTGCCAGCAGGGCAGAACCTTACGGAAGGCCATGGCAGGCAAAAGCTCAGGGGCTTGGGGTGGTGGGCAAAGTACCCCAAAGAGGGAACCCATGAGGCCCCAGTGCCTGTGGGAGAGGCCCAGGCCCTCCTTCCGGCTGCCGGTGACAAGGCCTGCTTTCAGATGGCGGGACTGCTGGCCTGGAGAAGGACTGACTCCCACCACTTGCGGCCACAGCAGCTGCAGCTCTCAATCTTAGGAGGCCTTTCCTCGGGGGGGGAGGGGGTCTCCAGTTGCCAAAGCGTCCCTCCTTACTCTGCATGCTGCTCTCTGCAGTTTCCTCCCCGTCTGAAGGCAGGGTGGTGTGGGAGCAGGGACAGGAGCCCCTTCCTTCCTGGCCGCCAAGCCATTCCAAAACCCACTCTGTCTCCATAAGCAGGGGCACAGAGGCCACAGAGAGCAGAGGCCATGGGGTAGCCTCTTTTACAGTGAGGGACTGCTGACCCATCTCACACGATGCTGCCGGGATGCTAAACCACGTTTATACTCTCTGTTCTGAACTGAGAGTCAGCCTAGAGAACCATGGAGATGGGGTCGGCTCAGGGTCCACAGGACCATGAGCTGCCGGGGCACGGCTAACAAACCAGCCTAGCAAGGAGCTTCTGAGGGCCTAGAAAAGCTTTCAGTAAAGTCTGCTGCATGAATAAATGAATGGACATTTTCTCCAACCAGCCCTCAAACTTGCTCTGCTGGTCACCAAGCTGTGGAAAGAAGCTAAGGAAGAAGCCCATGTGTGAAGGTATCAGATCTGATGTGAACGGGGGTCCCCAGACCCACTTCCCAGGCCCTCCCAGGTTGGAAGAGGCCCATCCTTGTCCAGAGCCCGGAGAGCAAAGCCCCAGTCAGCACAGAGCATGGACCTCCGTCATGCTTTGGAGGACTAATGCCCAGGACCAGGCCAGCCTTGGGAGAGATTCAGAATTCTCTGTCTGGCCCTGTTCCAAACCATAAAGACCAGGAGAAAGTGATCTATGTGGACAAAAGAGAGAAGCACTACCTACCCACTACCTGACAGTCATTTAGAACGTACCTGAGCCCAGTGCAGGACACAGCCACTTGCCATCTCAGCCCCACTGTCCCGACAGCCCTGTTCTCAGATTACAGACAGAGAGTGAGAGAGACAAGGGAGGCACGGGCCGTGGGGCCTTGAGTCTCCCTCCTAAGTGCAGCGATGAAGAAGGTGTAATCCAGGCTCCGTGGGACAGGTGGTCCCCAGCAGCCTTGAGCACAGACGGATCCTGTGTCCTGGGCACGGGGTGGGGACTTTTAGTCACTCACAAGAAGATTACGGTCATCCTGTTGACTCTGACCCTTGAGCTTCTTCTTAAAGATGGAAATTGAAGTAGAAGGCTTATAAAAAATGCTCCAGATTTCCCCCGATGTCCCTGGTTGACGACAATCCCTAAGGTCCCCTGAAGCAGGAACGCTATGGGATCTGCCAAACAAAAGTAACAATTTTTCAAGTAGAACAAAACGTCTGCAACAACCCACTATTTCATGAGACAGCTGAACCTATAAGACGGGATGTTTGGTGACACCGCTGTGGATTAGAGCTCGGGGGGGGGGGGCTGTGCTACTGGAACAGAATGTTCTAGCTGGCAGGATTATTCAAATCTGGAAAGGGCTAGCCTGAGAGATTATAAATTTTCAAATTCTTCCTTTTTTGTTTTTGCTTTTTAGGTCTACACCCGCGGCATACAGAATTTCCCAGACTAGGGGTCGAATTGGAGCTGCAGCTGTCAGCCTACATCACAGCCACAGCAAAGTGGGATCCGAGCTACATCTGTGACCTACACCGCAGCTCATGGCAACGCTGGATCCTTTAACTCATTGAGCAAGGCCAGGGATCAAACCCACATCCTCTTGGATACAAGTCAGGTTTGTTACTGCTTAGCCACAAAGGGAACTCCAAATTCTTTCTTTTTAAGCAGAACTCTTCAAATGACACTCATCCGGAAGCCCATAGAGCTAAGCAGGTAAAGGCAAAACTGCTCTGTGTGAAGTGGGTCCTGCCTTTCTGCCCACACCTGCCTGTCCCCCGCCTGGCAGGGAGGCTGCAGAGGGACCTGGTGTCAGAGGGGAGTCAGACATGGACTCTGGGGCCTCAGCATGTGGTGAGGTGTTGGACCCTACAGAGAGCCCTGCTGTAGGGGATGCACAGATGGGACTGTGCCTGAGAGGCTTCCCCAGAACGTATGAACTGTGACTTAAAAAAGACAGAAAGGGAGTTCCCATCGTGGTGCAGTGGAAACGAATCCGACTAGGAAGCATGAGGTTGCGGGTTCGATCCCTGACCTTGCTCGGTGGGTTAAGGATCCGGCATTGCCATGAGCCATGGTGTAGGTCGCAGACTCAGCTCGGGTCCCGCACTGCTGTGGCTGTGGTGTAGGTCAGTGGCAACAGCTCCAATTCGACCCCTACCCTGGGAACCTCCATATGTTGCGGGTGCGGCCCTAAAAAGATTCGCAAAAAAAAGACAGAAAGGAAGAAATATATAGAAGCTCAGTAAACAATAATGACATTGTTTCCACCGAAAAATGTAAAGTGCAGGGTGGAGAGGCCTATGGGTCATGCCAAAGTGGCCAGGGGCAGCCTTCACAGGGCAAAGGAGGAGCTGGCATTTAATGTATAAAAAGTCTGTGGCAAGAGTTCACGCTGTGGTACAGTGGGTTAAGGATCTGGTATTGTCTCTACAGCAGCTTGGGCTGCTGAGGTGCAGGTTTGATCCCTGGCCTGGAGCAGTGGGTAAAGGAGCTGGCATTGCCACAGCTGTGGTGTAGGTCACAGTTGTAACTCAGATGCGATTCCTGGCCTGGGAACTTCTATATGCTGTAAGTGTGGCAAAAAAAAAAAAAAAAAAAAAAATGCTGTGGCAGAGACAGGTCCCTGTTGTGGCACAGCAGAAATGAACCCAACTAGTATCCGTGAGGATGCAGGTTCGATCCCTAGCCTTGCTCAGTGGGTTGGGGATCCAGTGTTGCCAAGAGCTGTGGTGCAGGTAAGTGCATATCCCACGTTGCTGTGGCTGTGGCATAGGTCGGCAGCTCAGCTCCTATTTGACCCCTAGCGTGGGAACTTCCATATGCCATGGATGCAGCCCTTAAACAAACAAATGAGAGAGAGAGAGAAAGAAAAGAAAAGGAAAAAAAAAAGCTGTGGCAGAGAGCAAGCCAAAAGGTCAGGGAAAAGGTAGTTTTTAATAGTACACCAATGCTCAGGAAGGCCTTGGGACGGAGAGAGGCTTGTATGTCAATTATATCTCAGTGAATCTGGGGGAAAGAAAAGAAATGGAGAGAGCCTGGATTGGGAACCACCGGAGAGAGAGCAGAGGTCTACAGAAATTAGAACTCCCCTCTGTAAGTACAGATATCAGTAGCGTGAACAATTGCCCCTTTCCCAGAAGGCAGAACTGTTAAACCTGAAGAGCGGGGAGTTCCTGTTGTGGCACAGTGGAAACAAATCCAACTAGGAACCCTGAAGTTGCAGGTTTGATCCCTGCATTGCGTTAAGGATCTAGTGTTGCCCTAAGCTGTGGTGTAGGTTGCAGACACGGCTCAGATCCTGCGTTGCTGTGGCTGTGGTATAGGCCAGCAACTGCAGCTCTGATTCGACCCCTAGCCTGGGAACCTCCATATGCTGCCAGTGCAGCCCTAAAACAAACAAACAAACAAACAAACAAACAAGCAAACAAAACACAAAAAAACCTGAACAGAGGAAGTAAGGGAAGGAAATATTTTTTTTCCAAACTGGCTGAAGCTTTTATAGGCTTCCTAAATAACTGTTTAAAAACAATTATTAAGCAATAGTTAAAGAGATGTTAGAATTCTCTTCCTAAGACTGTTTCATGGCTGCAAGAAGGCATCTGGAAATATGCCAGGTACTGTTCCAAGAACCTTTGCTCTCATGTAAAGACCTCTTTAAGGGACCAGCACAAGCCAAAAAGTGGAAATTGTTCTGTATTGTGCCCAGACTGTTTTAATCCTCCTTGAAATCATATCCTTTGGACACAGGAGCAAACATGAGCCCTCGAACCTGAGTGAGATTTGTGCAGTTGTATAGTTCACTCCTCAGAGGAGGGGGAATGTCTACGCCGAGGGCTTGGGAGTCATGTTGTGACATTACAACTGCTCTCGGACAACTGAAGCATAGAAGAAAAGGAGCTCTGAGCCTTCCCCTCCCGGGGTTGGGCGGCTCTCGTACTCACTTGGACGTGAGGTGCAGAAGTATCTTTGCTATGATGGCTGTGACAGTGAGGATGAGGAGTGTTGCCAGGCCATACACCGTCCATCCTGCAAGCACAAAAGACATGGGTGATCGGACTGTGTGCACTCACTTTTCAGGTCAGTGTGGAGCCCTGAGTGAACCCCAGTGGCTCAGAGAGGCAGGCCTGGCTGAGGAGCTCCCGCAGGTGTGGGCAGCCACGGAAGTTCCGCTGAGCGCAGGACTGGCATGGAGCCCCAGGCCCTCCTTGCTCTGGAGCTCCCTCTTGCAGAGAGGTGTGGTCCAAAGCACACTCAGCTCGGAGAGGAAGGGGTGGTACATGTTCTGTCTTCCGCGGAACCACCGTGTAACCACAGACGAGTTACATAAACTCTCTGGGCCTCAGAGTTTGCTCATCTGAGGAATGGGCTGGGATACACAGGGAGGGGCTCTCCTCCCTGACCCTCTACTGTGAGTCCTGCAGGGGAAAACCTCTAGTCCAAGGAACCGTAAATGTCACTGTGGCTCCGCCAGCTCATAAAGGCTCCAACGTCCTTGGCACAAAAGAGTGAGAGTATGTATCCAACCAAGTCCGCTGCCTTGAACCACAAGACCATCGCCCCCCCACGCCACCTCACCTCCCCACATGATCTTCCTTTACGGCTCTGGTCACTATCTGACTTTTTATTTTGCTTCTTGTCTCTCTCCTCACGCTTAGAAGCCACAGGAGGGCAGCAATTTGTTTGAGTTTTGTTTGTTTGTACAGTTCAGTGTCTACATCAGAGCCTGGCACCATAAAGTACTCATGTCTCTTCCAAATGACTGAATAAGCAGAGCTCTGGCAACTGCCTTTAGGGAGCGACGACTTGGGGCTGGAGAAACACTGGATGAGCTGATTAATCCAGTGTTTATAAAGGCACCCACGTTGCATCTTGGAGGTGAGGACTTTTTCCCAAGGATGAAGGGATCGAGCCAAAAACAAAATGTTCCTCCAAGGCCAGGACAAAGAGGGTCCCAGAGCCAGGACCCCCACCTGCTTCGGAAAGAGAAACATCCAAGAGCACTCTGTGGAATTCCCGTTGTGGCTCAGTGGTTAACGAATCCAACTAGGAACCATGAGGTTGCAGGTTCGATTCCTGGCCTTGCTTAGTGGGTTAAGGATCCGGCGTTGCTGTGAGCTATGGTGTGGGTTGCAGATGTGGCTCGGATCTGGTGTTGTCGTGGTTCTGGCATAGACTGGCGGCTACAGCTCTGATTAGACCCCTAGCCTGGAAACCTCCATATGCCGCGAGTGTGGCCCTAGAAAAAGACAAAAAAAAAAAAAAAGAGAGCACTCTGTTTCTGTAACTGCCAAGGGCGCCGCTCCAAGCTCTGTGGCTTCTGCCCTTTGATGGTGTTGGGAACTGCTACCTGGGACGGCCTGGGGCGGGTGGCTGGGGCTGGTGGTGATGACGTAGAGGACTTTGGAGGACCAGGCAGCGCTGACACTGAAGTTGGCCTGCTCGGTGATCACCTCGGCCACTGTCTGGTTGGCAGTGGGCCTCTCCTGTGGCGGTTCTTCCTTGACAGCTGGAAGATCAAAAGGAATGAACTGGGGGAAAGCTGGTGGGAGACGGCAAAGAGCAGGAGGACCTGGTTATGAAGAAAAGGCAGTTTTCTCTTACTCGGTTCTGGATGCAGTTCCCTCCACTGGGCCCACCGGCCCCAAGGCAGAAGCTGCCAGGCTCTGGCTCTGAGGAGCCATTTGACTGGTCTCTTCCTGGACACCTGAACGTGCTTCACGGCTTTCCCGCCCCTGTGCCTTTGCAGCCATGGTCCTCTTCCTTCCTGTCTATCCACTCCGTCCCACCCGTCCTCCCTCTGGCTGCCTGTAGCTGCACTGACTGAACTCGTCTTGAGGCCCTGACGTTGGGGACAGAGACTAGGTCCTGGACGCCTGCTGTGTTCTCACACAGGTTCAGGCGAAAGGATGTGCCCAGCACACATGTGTTCATGTTAGCGGGACAGGAGTGCAGCTCGTCCTTAGGAGGTTCTGAGCAAAGACGGTAAGTCAGTCTTTCGGGATTGGTTGGGATGTTCACAGGCAGGAGGACGGACCAAATGACCTCTTCAGAACCTTTTGATTCTACCAATCTCAACTCTGTCTTTTAGTTATTCTTCCCACCCTCTCCATGAACACTGTCATTAGAAATACTGAAAAGAAAAAGTCTGATGGGCTTCCCCACTTTTCTGTACAATGAAGCATATACAAGTTATAAAACGGGAGGTGGGGGAGGAGTTCCTGTTGTGACTCAGTGGTTAACAAACATGACTAGTATCCATGAGGATGTGGGTTCAATTCCAGGCCTTGTTCATTGGGTTAGGGATCCGGCGTTGCCATGAGCTGTGGTATAGGTCGCAGATGTGGCTCAGATCCCGAGTTGCTGTGTCTCTGGCGTAGGCTGGCGGCTACAGCTCTGATTGGAGCCATAGCCTGGGAACCTCCATATGCCAAGGGTATGGCCCTAAAAAAAGAATAAAAAAAGAAAAAAAAAACAGCGGTGGGAAAATCTGCGGTCCTCCTGGCAGGAACCACTGAGGTCAGCAGGTCACAGCGGGATGTGAGGGGAACCCAAGAGACTTACCTTGGTACAAGACAGCAAATCCCTGGGCCTGATTGATGCGATCAGAGAAGAAATACAAAATGACAAAATCCAGAGAGACATTAAAGGACAGAGGTGGGCGGTTCCTTCCGTTGAAACGGACCAGGACTCGGTGGGTGTAGCCATCCAGCAGCTCTACCATGTCTGCAGAATCCCTGATGTCGAACAAGGTGAAGTTGAAGTGGATGTGGGAGGCACCCGGGACTCGGATGGTCCAGTAGCAGACCCTCCCTGTGGCATAGGTGTCAGGAAAGTCAGGGGAATAGACCACGGACGTCATGGCCGAGTAATTCCCACCGCAGGCGCCGACCAGAGCTGCAGGAGACAAAAGGACACCAGGCCTCAGCCTGGGGCTTGGCCACAGGTCTCACTTTTCAAACTGTGTCACAAATACAAACTTCCTAACTGATGTGATCCAGTTTAGGATATTTTTTTTTTAATCTATGAAACCAGACTGTCTTATGTTTCAGGATCAAATCACAGAATGAATTGCTTAAACCCTGAGCAAATTGACTGTGGAGGCATTTTTTTTCTTCTTTTTTTTGCCCAGGAGACCTTGGAGTCAGCACACAGCAAAGTGGTGCGGCCCAGGTCGGGGCCGGGCTGGAGTCACAGAGTCTGGGCTTAGGCCAGCTGGGCTGTGATCCCAGGGGCCACACTTCATAGCCAGGCCTCTTGCTTCTCTCAGCTTGGAGGGTGGACAGCCCACCACTCGCTCCTGTGTCACATGAACGTGTGAGGACAGATGAGACAAATGAAAAGTCGGGTACTTCTCCTCAGGGAGCACTCGATGACGTGAGGTCAGGAAAAGCCAAGGGCAACCCGGGGTCCTTAGGGGTGTGAGGCTCACAGGAGAGGCCGCACTCGATTCTGACCATTGCACTGGCACATCTGATGTCCTGGGATGCCAGGTTCTGGGAAGGGGACACCACCACCTCACTGTATCTTACGTGGGGAAGCGCAAGCAAGGTCCTGGAAATGAAGGCCCTTGAGAGGCAGTCTAGGGCTGGGATTTAAAAAGCAGGCTTTGAAGGAGTTCCGCTTCCCTTTAGGATGTAGAAAGCAGTAAAAGAATGCTGCTTCTGTCCTAACAATGAGAAAAAGCTCACTACTTTTCCTCAATCCATCAGAAAGCTGAGGTCTCAAGACAAACCAGGGAATTTAATTCCGAAAAGTAAGAAGCCCCTCTGAGGAGAGTCAGGCCCATGAAGTGTTTCATCTTTGGCAGAGCTCAAGAGGAAGAGGTGGCCGCCATGGAAGCAAGTAAGAAGAAAGCAGCTAAGGAGTTCCCTTGTGACTCAGCAGGTTAAGAACCCAACTAGTATCCGTGAGGATGTGGGTTCAATCCCTGGCCTCACTCAATGGATTAAGGATCTGGTGTTGCTGTGAGCTTCAGTGTATGCAATTCAGATCCTGTGTAGCTGTGGCTGTGGTGTAGTCCAGCAGTTGCAGCCCTGATTCAACTCCTGGCCTGGGGAACTTCCATATGCCACAGGTGCGGGCCTAAAAAGAAAACAAATTAAAAATTAAAAAAAAAAAAAAAAGCAGCTAAAATTTTAACAAATTTCTAAAGGCTGAATGTGGGCTAGCCTCCGAGTCAGGAACAACTGGGGGCCTGGACACAGCAGGAATCTGCACTCACTTGCAAACAATTCTGGGCAGGCCTCCACTCAGTGACCCTGAGAATGACAGGGGTAGGGCAGGAGACCAGAGTCCCCATTGGTGGCATCAGCGAGCAGGAGGTGATGAGCTGCTGCTGGAGAACAGGCTGAAACCCTGCCTCTTCCAGGACCCTCCTCTCAATGGAAGCCAAAGCCTTCAGCTGCTAGGGGAGGGGCGGCAAAAGCTCTTGCTCCCAGGGCCAGGATGGGAGCACAACCTGTCTGCCCTGGAGAGGGAGCAGGAGACGCTCCCATTGCTATCAAAGTCACTAGGCAAGGATCCTCTGCTTCTGGGGAAAAGCAGAGGCAAAGCCTTTAGCCTGTGGTTGTCTTGAGCCCCAGGATCCTGCACCAATGTGAAGCAGGGGTCTGCTACCCGGGGGAGGGGCAGGAGATTCCCTCCCTCCTGGGAGCCACAGATACAGGTGGTGTTTGCCTGCTGAGAGAGGAGTATGGGGGAGGGATGCTGGAGAGGCCCCACCACGATGTGGCTGAGGATGGGGCAGGAGAACCAAGAGCCCCCAACCACGGCACAGGCACAGCACCAAGTAACACAGACGTCTACATCGGGGGAGGGGAAAGATCATGGTCACAGAGGAACTGCTCACAGATGATGGAACAGAAGAGTGAAAGCAGCCCACTGGCATTCGGGGCTCCACACTGTGAACAAGGTAACAGCAGACCATCACGGGAGGAACTGGAGCCCAACATGCACAGAGGGTGATGACAGACACAAGAGAACCCAAACCCAGGCCAATCACGGATGGAAAGCCTCAATTCCATACTCGGTGGGCCTGCCTATTTCCAGGTGTAAATACACTTAGCTCAGCCTCCACTATCCTTCTACACAAAGTGTGTGGTATTCAACAAAATATGGCAACACGTGAAAACAAGCAAGCAAGGAAAATAAAAGACACTGTCAAGGAATAAAACATTTGGTAATAACTTCACAATACACACACATAGCAAATTATTATGTTGTGTACCTAAAACTAACACAATGTTACAGGTCAATTATATCTCCATTTTAAGAAAGGGAGATAAAACAACCCACAGACTCAGACTCACTAATGACCCATACATTAAACTACTAGACTAAAAATATCTAGTGGAAAATATGGAGGACTTCCAATTGTGGCTCAGTGGGTTAAGAACCCAACCTGTATCTATGAGGATGCAGGTTTGATCCCTGGCCTTGCTCAGTGGGTTAAAGATCTGGCGTTGCCACAAACTGCAGCGTAGATCGAGGATATGGCTTGGACCTGGCGTTGCTGTGGTTGTAGTATAGGGCAGCAGCTACAGCTCTGATTCAACCCCTAGCCTGGGAACTTCTATATGCTGCAGGTGGAACCCTAAAAAGAAAAAAAAAAGATGGACAACATGCTTGAACAGATTGGAAATTTCAACAGAGATATGAAAACAATAAAAAGGAGTTAAAAATAAAACAAATTGAAGTTCCCATCATGGCTCAGCGGTAACAAACCTGACTAGTATCCATGAGGTTGAGGGTTCGATCCCTGGCCTCACTTACTGGGTTAAGGATCCAGTGTTGCTGTGAGCTGCAGTGTAGGTCCCAGACCCAGCTTGGGTCCTGCATTCTTGTGGCTGTGGCTGGCAGCTGCAGCTCCAATTTGACCTCTAGCCTGGGACCCTCCATGTGCCACATGTGAGGCCCTAAAAAGGCAAAAATAAATAAAGTAAAACAAACAATATTGAAGATGAAGAATTCCTTTGATGGGCTTAAAAACAGATTACACACAGCTGAAGAAAGAATCAATATATCTGAAAATAGGTCAGTAGAAATTATCCAAAATGAAACACAGAGAAAAAAATAAATGAAAAAAGCAGAACAGAGCATCTAAAGCTAGGGTACAATATCAATGTGTCAAGCAATATATAATTAGAGTCCCTGGAGTTCCCGTCGTGGCACAGCAGTTAACGAATCCGACTAGGAACCATGAGGGTGTGGGTTTGATCCCTGGCATCGCTCAGGGGGTTAACTATCCAGCGTTGCCGTGAGCTGTGGTGTAGGTTGCAGACGCAGCATGGATCTGGCGTTGCTGTGGCTGTAGGCTGGCAATAACAGCTCCGATTAGACCCCTAACCCGGGAACCTCCATATGCCCTAGGTACGGCCCTAAAAATCAAGCAAACAAACAAACAAACAAACAAAAAATTAGAGTCCCAGAAAGAGAATAAGGTGAAAGAAACATTTGAAGAGATAATTGTTAAGAATGCTCCAAATCTGACGAAAGGTTATTTAAGAATCTCAAGAAAATAAAACAAAAATAAAAAGACAAAGAAACACACCTAGGAATTTCTGTCATGGCTCAGGAGTTAATGAACCTGACTAGCACCCACAAGGACACAGGTTTGATCCCTGGCCTCGCTCACTGGGTTAAGAATCTGGTATTGCTGTGAGCTATGGTGTAGGTCGAAGATGTGGCTCAGATGCCGTGTTGCTGTGGTGTAGGTTGGAGGCTACAGCTCTGATTAGACCCCTAACCTGGGAACTTCCATATGCCTTGGGTACAGCCCAAAAAAGACAAAAAAAAAACAAACAAAACCCAACACATAGTCACATCACAATCAAATACTGAAAACCAAAAATAGAGATAAAATCCTGAAAGGAGACAGAAGAAGGGAAAATATCACAAACAAAGCCAGGGCAGGCATCTCTAGCAATCATGTAAGCCACAAGACAAATAAGCAACAGTTGTGAAGTACTGAAAGAAAAAAAGCCTGTCTCAAAGAATTCAAAATCCAGCAAAATTATTCTTCAAAAATGAAGGTGAAATAAGGCTTTCAAAAGCTGAGAAAAGCCATTGACAACAGATATGCATTAGAGAAAATGCTAAAGGAACTTTTCTGGGCCAAAAGAATATGATACCAGATGGACATAAGAACATGAAAAGATGTTTAACATCATTAGAAATTACAGAAAAGCAAAGTAAAACCAAGAGTTACCACTACACAACTGACAAAATGACTAACATTAAAAAACAGACAACACAAAAGTATAGGTGAGGATGTGGAGCAGCTAGAAATCTCATATATTGTTGGTCAGAGTGCAAAATGGTACAGCCATTTGGGAAAACAGCTGGCAGGGTCTTATAAATGCTGAGTATGCACTCAGCGTATGACCCAGAAATGCTGGAACTCCTAGGTACTTATCCAAGAGAAATGAAAACAAATGCTCAAATGCCTGTACATATATGTTTACCATTATTTACTGATTGGTAAATGGTGAACAGGTTGTAATACATTTGTACAAAGACAACTTATTTATTTTTTAGGGCTGTACCCTCGGCATATGGAGGTTCCCAGGCTAGGGGTCCAACTGGAGCTGCAGCTGCCGGCCTACACCACAGCCACAGCCATGCCAGATCAGAGCCACATATTTGACCTACACCACAGTTCACGGCAATGCTGGATCCTTAACCCACTGAGCGAGGCCAGGGATCGAACCTGTATCCTCATGGATACTAGCTGTGTTCTTAACCCACTGAGCTACAATGGGAACTCCAAAGACAACTTCTTAGCAATAAGAAGGAACTACTGAAACAACACAGGTAAATCTTGAGGGTATTTTTCTAAGTGAAAGGATCCAGACACAAATGTTTTTGTACTGTAGGATTCCATTTATATGACTTTGTTCAAAAGACGAAACTACACAGACGGAATATGGGATCAGCGGTTGCCAAGAGCTGGGGTGGTGACCAGAACTTTCTGAGGTGACCAAAATGTCTTATACCTTGATTGAGTATAAATTAGTCAAATCTTATTGGATTATGCAACTAAAAGGTTGATTTTACTGTATGTAATTTCACCTCAATAAACTTAAAACAAAACAAAACAAAAAGATTCTAGGATTCCCTTGTGGCTCCTAGAAGGGCTAAGCTGCTTCTGCAACCTACACCACAGCTCACGGCAATGCTTAATCCACTGAGTAAGGCCAGGGATCAAACCTGTGTCCTCATGGATGCTAGTCATATTCGTTTCCACTGAGCCACAAGAGGAACTCCTGGCAATTTTGAGAATAAACACATAACATCCATGATAGTTTTTTTTTGGGGGGGGGCTGCAGGTGCATGCTAGGGGTTGAAGTGAAGCTACAGCTGTTGGCCTGTGCCACAGCCGCAGCAACGCGGGATCGAGCAGTCTTTGACCTATGCCACAACTCAGCAGCGTTGGATCCTTAACCCACTGAGCAAGGCCAGGTATCAAACCCACATCCTCATGGATACTAGTTGGGTTTGTTTCTGCTGAGCCACAATGGGAACTCCTCTATGATGGATTTTTTTTTTTTTGTCTTTTTGCCTTATCTAGGGCCGCACCCACGGCATATGGAGGTTCCCAGGCTAGGGGTTTAACAGGAGCTGTAGCTGCCGGCCTTCGCCACAGCCACAGCAACGCTGGATCCGAGATGCATCTGTAACCTTCACCACAGCTCACAGCAACGCTGGATCCTTAACCCACTGAGCAAGGCCAGGGATCGAACCCTCAACCTCATGGTTCCTAGTCAGATTCGTTAACCACTGAGCCACGACAGGAACTCCTATGATGGATTTTTAAAGTTCAGTGATAATTCAGGAAATTAGGAAACTGATAATTCAGATAACAGAGAAACTTGAAACAGGAACATATTCAAGATCTTGTTTTTGAAGGGGATACTGACCAGATACATACAACCTGGGATGTGGCTTTCAGTCAATGCCTGTCACTGTTCAATTGGAAGCATTTTTTTTCCTCAGTGGAGTGTAAAATGATGTTGTGTCTCACAATTGGTAGCATCTTGGAATCTATGAAATACAATTACTAACACAGTCCCACAAGTCAGAACCCACCTAAGGGTCCTTAGGCCCTCAATCTTTTTTACAATTAATCTCCTTTCCCACCAAAATATAAATTCCCTGAGGGCAGGATTTCTATCTGTGGGACTTGGGGCAAGTTACTAAATTTTCTGAGCCTCAGTGTTCTTGTCTGGCAAATAAGGATAGTAGCAATGCTTCACAGGATTATGAGAATTAAGGGAAAGAATGTACAGGATGCGAACAGCACAATGTCTGTAAATCTGAGTGCTCCACTAATGTCACAAAGTAAGACATGATCCATACGACTCAAGTCTCCCTTCAGTGCCGAGGGATGAGGGAGGCCTCCCTGCGCAGTCCCTGCCACACACCGGTGATACCGGCCAATCCCCAAATCTCCTGTTTGGTTCTGTTCATTCAATAATCACGTTCTGGGGCAGCAGAGGCTCTGAAACCTCCAGGAGCGCCACATTTACACACAGAACACAGACCACTTCAGCAAGATCCCTAAGCTCAGAAGAGCTTGCTGGAAAATCAGCCACAGAGTCTATGACAAACTACTTGTGGCAACAACGACTGAGCAGACAGCTTCCGCTGGTGCAGATGCAGCCTAATACTTCTAGAGCCTGGAACGCTCTTCTGTAAGGAGCAGAAAACAGGAAAACTGCACTGACATCCTGACAGAGACCCTCGTTCGTGCCCCACTGGTAGCTGAGCCTGTTCTGGGACACAGAGACAGTAACCTGGCCCCTTTCTCACATCTAACTCTCCTCCGATCTCTTTTGAGAGGCATCTTTGTCCTCCCAAATTATAAGACAGTCGGCAGTCACCATCTCCAAAGTGCTCAGCCTCATCCAGTGAATCATAAGGATTTCCATGAGGAAGAACTTGGGCTATTTAAACTATTTTACTCTCTCATAGATAAATCTCCACAGGTTATTTCTGCAGTGCTGCATTCTGTACCTTTCTTTACAAGGTGGTGGGGTGTGAATTATGAGGCTGTCAGGCAACACGCCTCAGGGCCTCTGAAGACTGGAATAGGCAGCCTCTCAGAGCGCTGACCTTAGTCCGCAGGAAGCCAGACAGGGCAGCTTCTAGAGACCAGAGAAGGGGCCAGTTTGAAAACAATCAGAGCACCTGGGCAAACCTTGTTCACATACTTTAAAGTACTAAACCGAATCCGTTATTATGGTCTATTCTATTACTGTTAATAAAAAGGATTCTAGGAGTTCTCTTGTGGCATAGTGGGTTAAGGATCTGACATTGTCACTACAGCCGCTTGGGTCGCTGCTGTGGTGCAGGTTTGCTCCCTGGCCTGGGAACTTCCATGTGTTGCGTGTGTGGGCAAAAAATTAAAATAATAAAAATAAATAAATAAAAGGAATTCTAGCTGCTGAAAATAGAAAAATTAAAGATGGGCAAACCTCGGTTAGAATCCTGGCTCTGGCACTTACTAGCCTGGACACATTATTTAATCCTCTGAGCCGCAGTTTTCCTTATCACCTGGGCTGCTGCAAGGATTAAATAACAAAATAAACAAAAGCCCAGCATCAAGTCTAGCGGGGCAGCAAACACTCAACAGATAGCAATTATTCCATTATCATGATTTGGTTTTGGGGCACTTTTGCATGAGGTCCATTACTATCTCCTCAGGATCTTCCAAAGATGATACTTGGTACAAAGATGACTGACTTGAAACCAAACCATTTCCCTCTGACACCCCTAGTGGGCACTGTGCTAAATAAAATATAATTAAAACGTCACACTGCAGATAACCAATAAAAACGTGCCAAATGAATGAAAACGTATCACATAAAAACTAATTTTTTACTGATATGAAATTCACCATTTTTACCATTGAAAAGCTCTTCTGTAAGAAGCAGAAAACAGGAAAACTGCACTGACATCCTTCAGTGGCATTTAGTATAGTTACAATGTTGTGCAACCACTATCTAATTCCAGAAGGTTCTCATTGTCCCAAAAAGAAAACCTGTATCTATTAAGCACTCACTTCTCATTTCTTCCCTCTCTCCAGCCCTTGGAAACTATTAATCTCTTTTCTGTGGTATGGACTTGCCTATTCTGGACATTTCTTATAAACGGAATCATAAAATATGTGGCTCAACGAGTCTGGTTTCTTTCACTGAACAAGGTTTTCAAGGTTCATCATGCTGTGACGAGTGTCGGTACTTCATTTCTTTGGGGGGCTAAGTAATACTCCCTTGTGTGGACAGACCA
The DNA here is from genome assembly GCA_004024745.2 of Catagonus wagneri. NCBI lineage: Eukaryota > Metazoa > Chordata > Mammalia > Artiodactyla > Tayassuidae > Catagonus > Catagonus wagneri. The sequence continues at coordinate 5,422,930 of PVHT021183555.1, forward strand.
CATTTTGTTTATGCGATCATCAGCTGATGGACCTTTGGGTTGTTGCCACTTTTTGGCCATTATGAATAATGGTGCCATGAACATTCATGTACAAGCTTTCTTTGGGAACGTATGTTTTTGGCTCTCTTGGGTATATACCTAGGAGCGGAGTTATTGGGTCATAAGGTAATTCCGTCTCATGTGTGAGGAACTACCGACTGTTCCAAAGGAGCTGCACCATTAACATTTACACCAGGGACAGTAATGCCCTCCTCGGCTGGCTGGCAGGGTGCCCAATGTAACAATTTTTATAAAGTCTTACATGCTAGAGACTCAGTGTTTACTGCCTTTCTTTTTTCACTTAAGAGTATACCAGGCGCAGAGTTCCTGTCGTGGTGCTGTGGTTAACGAATCTGACTAGGAACCATGAGGTTGAGGGTTCGATCCCTGGCCTTGCTCAGTGGGTTAAGGATCCAGCGTTGCTGTGAGCTGTGGTGTAGGTCGCAGATGCGGCTCAGATCTGGTGTTGCTGTGGCTGTGGTGTAGGCTGGCAGCTACAGCTCCGATTTCAGCCCCTAGCCTGGGAACCTCCATATGCTGCGGGTGCGAGCAAAAAAAGAAAAAAAAGTATACCAGGTGCTTTGAAAGCTCAGCAAACATACTCTCCAGGGTTGAGGTGCTAAGGCAAAGGATTTTATAACAATGAACTCTAGAGATTAAAGGCTAAATAGATGTGCAATGCATATTATTTGCCAACTACTCCCCCTTAACCATTAGCTAAGGTTCAGCCTTTAACAGAGGCGCTAAAACTGAGCATAACAGGACGTGTATGGCCACTGGCATCTCTAATCGGCACACAGCTAAAAGGGCCAACAACTCACCACAGGAGCTCTGCTTGCCAATCCTTCCCCTGTCTTCCCCACAAAACACACATACTTTTGACAATGTCTAAGCTATTACCTGTGAAAGCATGAGCTATAAACTCAGGCTGGGTTTTACAGTCATCACCATGTAGTGGCTGAACAGTGTCCTCCAAAAAGGTTATGTACAAGTCTAATGCCTGGTATCTGTGACTGTGACCTTATTTGAAAACAGGGTCTTTACAGACTATCGAGTTAAATGAGGCCATACTAAATTAGGGTAGGCCTAACCCTACGACCACTATAAGGAGAAACAGGTTGACACAGAGGCACAGATACACAGAGGAGGAGGCAGAGGAGGAGTGAGGCAGCTCCAAGCCAAGGAACACCAAGGACTGCCAGCAGCAACCAGGAAGCAGGAAGAGGCAAAGGAAGATTCTTCCTTGATGACACCTTGATTTTAGATTTCTAGCCTCCCACACCATGACAAAACTAATCTCTATTGTTTTAAGTCGCCCAGTTTGTGATAATTTGCTACAGCAGCCCTAGGGAATTAATTTACCATACGACATTCTCGCTTAAAACTGAGCAACTCCACCTAGTCACGATGTCAAGGGAGTACCTACTCTAGCCCAGTGACTGGGCCATGGATCAAACTGAGCAAGGCCAGGGATCGAACCCGCAACCTCATGGTTCCTAGTCAGATTCGTTAAGACCCTGCAGACTCTGCAGTCTATCTCAGTAATCTCACACCTTTCCTTTTGTCTGCCTCATTTGTGACTATCTCCTTTCTGCCATCTTAAAATCTGGTGTTGCATTGGTACTATGGCTCTCACAAAGTCTCACTATTGCCGCATAGATGTGGGTAGATTACAAGGGGTCAGGTGGTGCAGAGGGTGAAGAGGTCAAGGCCCCCGGCCATACCCCATTCGGAACACACTCTGCCCCTGGCTGGCATTCTAAAGTGTGGCAGGTCAGGGAGGAGGTGGGTCAGGGTACCCTCAGTTCCAGGCCTTCAGCTCTCCTCTTTGCCGTATCACAAGAAGATATACATCTCAAATGTCTAAAAAAACACTAAATGGGCTCGCGGATTACATTAAACAAGAGGATCTTAGAGCCGATACTGAGCAATTTCATCAGTATCTCTATTACTCTGGCAAAGTTACCTCTTCTAGGTTGTCTAAGCATCTCACAATAGGCCACATTTCTTCAAAGCACAAGGCACACTGTAATTAATTACTGTTAAAGGTCTGCTTCCCCCCTCTTCTGGAGTCTTCTTGTTCAGTGCTGTATCCCCAGGGTCTGGCCAGTGTCTGGTCTGCAGTAGGTGCTTCATAAGTATTGCCAAGTGAATGAATAAGAGGGAGGGAGGGTAGGCAGCCCTGTTCTCCTGGCCCAAGGGCTCCCATACCTTGGACAGCACTGGACAGGGGGCGTACTCACTGTCAAAGACGATGATCCTGCCATCGCCCCCACAGGGCTGGGTGTGATCCCCGAAGCAGACGCTGTTGCACTCAGTACTGGCTGCCTCCCCGTACTTCCAGTAATCAGGATTGTTTCCACAGAAGCAAGCATAGCCTGATTCCATCCCGGCAAACTGCCATGGCAGAGAAGCAGCACTTGGTGAGTGTCAGTCAGGGGTGTCAGGCAGCCTGGAGGAGCCTGGCAGGGTCGGCCCCCGGCAAGCACCCGCCTCATCTTCCCAGACCGCTTCCCTGGGACCTCCCTCATCCCATCCACTCTCACAACACTTCCTTACATGCTGACCAGTAACTGCACACCACCCTGGCACAGCCCCTTCAGCAAGTATCCCTTATTATGGTCACATTTCTACTACATCTAAATAAGCCGGGGAGTGGAATCCCATTAACTTGAAATGTTTTATAATAATAGCTAACATTTTATTGAATGTTATTGTGTGCCAGGTGGTAAGTACTTTATGGTTAATCCTCATAGCAAGCGCATTCTAGGTCTCATTTAAATTTTTTATTTTTTATATTACCATACAGTGAAATTGTTTGTTTATTTATTATTTTAGGCCCACACCCACAGCATATGTAAGTTCCCAGGCTAGGGGTCCAATTGGAGCTGCAGCTTCCGACCTACACCACAGTCACAGCAATGCGGGATCTGAGCCGTGTCTGCAACCTACACCACAGCTCACAGCAATGCTGGATCCTTCACCCACTGAGTGAGGCCAGGGATCAAACCTGCATCCTCAAGGATACTAACTGGATTCTTAACCTGCTGAGCCACAACAGGAACTTCTAAAACTATTTATTCATACAGTCCTATGAATTTTAACCCATATATAGCTTTGTACAACCACCACTACAGTCAGGATATAGAGCAGGGGCATCACCCCAGTAACTTTCCTGTGCTATCACTTTATAGCTCCCCCTCTAGAACCCCTGGAAACCACAAGCAAATCTGCCAACGCCTTGATCTTGGACTTCTCAGCCTTCAGAATATGAGAAATGAATGCTTACTGTTTAAACTATGCAGTCTAGGAGTTCCCATCGTGGCGCAGTGGAAACAAATCCGATTGGGAACCATGAAGTTGTGGGTTCGATCCCTGGCCTTGCTCAGTGGGTTAACAATCCAGCGTTGCTGTGAGCTGAGGTGTAGGTTTGCAGACGCGGCTCAGATCCAGCGTTGCTGTGGCTGTGGCGTAGGCCAGCAGCTGTAGCTCTGATTAGACCCCTAGCCTGGGAATCTCCACATGCCACAGGTGCGGCCCTAAAATGCCAAAAAAAGACAAAATAAAATAAAATAAAATATGCAGTCTATGGTAATTTTGTTATAGCAGCCAGAAAGGACTAAGACAGCATATATCATACTTGGAAAGTATGTAGTGTTTTGAGACTGGTTCTTTCACTGAGCACAATGTCTTTGAGGTTCAACCAAATTGGTGCACGTATCTATAATTTGGTCCTTCTTATTGCTGAATCATAGTCTGCTGCATGCATGTACCAGTTTGTTAATTCAGTAGGTTGTTTCCAGTTTTTCATGATTAATGAATAGAGTTGCCATAAACATTTGTATAGATTTTTGTGTGAACGTAAGTTTTCCTTCCTCTAGGGTAACTATCTGGAAATGGGATTGCTGGGTTGTATGGTGTGTGCTTAACTTTATGGAAAACTGCCAAACTTTTTCAGAGTGACAGTACCATTTTACACTCACCACAATAATGTATAAGAGTCCCAGCTACTTTATAAGCTTGTTATTATTTTCAGTGTATTTTATTTTAGTCTTTCTAACAAGTGTGTAGTCATACCTCACTGTGGGTTTCATTACATTACCCTAATGGCTAACAATGTTGAATACCTTTTCACATGCTTATTTGCATCTGTATATCCTCTTAGGAGAAGTATCTGTTCAAATCCTTTTTTTTTTCTTTTCAGGGCCGCACTCGCAGCATATGGAGGTTCCCAGGCTAGCGGTCGAATTGGAGCTGTAGCTGCCAGCCTACACCACAGTCACAGCCACGCCAGAACCGAGCTGTGTTTGTGACCTACACCACAGCTCACAGCAACACCAGATCCTTAACCCGCTGAGCAAGGCCAGGGATCGAACCTGCAACCTCATGGTTCCTAGTCGGATTCGTTAACCACTGAGCTACGACAGGAACTCCTAAATCCTTTACCCATTTAAAAAACTGTGGGTTTTTTCTTTTTTTAACTATGGAGTTTTTAAGAGTTTTTTTTGGTTTCATTATGGTTTTTTTTTTTTTTTTACACATTCTGGACACCAGGTCCTTTGTTGCATAAGTGATTTGCTAATATTCTCTTTCTATTCGCTCATATTGTCATTCATTTAAAAATGTCTTTTGGAGTTCCCATCGTGGTGCAGCAGAAAAGAATCCGACTAGGAACCATGAGGTTGCGGGTTCAATCACTGGCCTCGCTCAGTGGGTTAAGGATCTGGCCTTGCCATGAGCTGTGGTGTAGGTTGCAGACACGGCTCGGATCTGGCGTTGCTGTGGCTGTAGCATAGGCTGGCAGCTACAGCTCCCATTAGACCCCTAGCATGGAACTTCCATATGCCACAGGTGCAGCCCTAAAAATAAATAAATAAATAAATAAATAAAATAAAAATGTCTTTTGAGGAGCAAAAGTTTTAAATTTTGGTGAATTCCAAATTAAAATTTACCATTTTTTTTCTTTTATGGATCATGCTTTTGTTGTGTCACACCTAAACCTAAGTCATGAAGATCTCTGTTTTCTTCTAAAAGTTTTATAGTTTTACATTTATAGCTAGATCTAAGATCCCATTTTGAGTTTAGTACAGTCTTTTGTATTTAACTTCTTTCAATTAGCATAATATTTTGGCAATTCATCCATGTTGTCATGTTTCACTATGACTTACCGTTTTTTCTTTTTACTACTGAGCAGTATTCCATAGCATAAATACACCGCAATTTGCTTATCTGTTCATCAGTTAGTGGGTACTTGGATTATTCACAGTTTGGGGCTATTATGAATAATGCTGCTGTGACTGTTGATGCCTAGGTCCTTATGCGAACACAGGTTTTTGTTTTCTCTTGGGTAAAAACTCGGGTGTGGTATTGCTGAGTTGTAAGGAGGTATATACCTAAATTTACAAGAAACCTTAAGACCTTTCTCCAAAGAGTCTGCACCACTTATATTCTTACCAGCAGACTATGAGAGGTCCAGTTGTTTCACATTCTTACCAACTCTTAGTATTTTCAATATTTTTCGTCATTCTAGTGGGTGTGTAGAGGTATCTCATCATGGTTTTAATTTGCGTTTCCTGGAGTTCCCATCGTGGCGCAGCGGTTAACGAATCCGACTAGGAACCATGAGGTTGCAGGTTCGATCCCTGGTCTTGCTCAGTGGGTTAAGGATCTGGCATTGCCGTGAGCTGTGGTGCAGGTGGCAGACATGGCTCGGATCCAGCGTTGCTGTGGCTGTGGTATAGGCCGGCAGCTACAGCTCCAATTAGACTGAAAGCCTGAGAACCTCCACATGCTGTAAGTGCAGCCCTAAAATGACAAAAAAGAAAGGCAAATAATAATAATAATAATAATAATAATAATAATAATAATAATAATTTGCGTTTCCTGGATAACTGGTGATGTTGAATATCTTTTCATACATCTTTTGGCTATCCATATGTCTTCTTTGAAGAAATGTCTATTCAAATCTTCTGCCCATTTTTAAACAGAGCTGTCTTATTACAAAATTGTAAGAGTTCTTTTTATATTCTGTACACAAGTCTTATCAGAGATGTTTGGCAACTACTTTCTTCCAGTATGTGGTCTGTCTGGTCTGTCTTCATTTTTCTTAACACCTTTTTTTTTTTTTTTGGAGGTAAGTTTTCAATTCTGATAAGTCCAATTTATCAACTTTTTCTTTTACGGTTTGTGTTTTTTGTACCCTGTTTAAGAAATCTTTGCCTAAGTCAATATAATAAAATTTTCCATATTTTTTTTTTCTAGGGGTTTAATAGTTTTTTATTTCAATCGAGATGTAATTCACATAACAAAGTTTACTGTTTTAAAGCATATATTTCAGTGGTTTTTAGTATATTTACTGCGTGGTGCAACCATCACCATCATCTAATTTCAGAACACTGTCATCACCCCAAAAAGTCACCTGTACCAATCACCAGTTGCAATACCTCCCACTTCCCACCTTCTGGCAACCACTTACCTACTTTCTTTACAGGTTTTGTTTTTTTAATTCATATTTCAAAGATATCTCAGCAGAATGCATTCAGACCTTTATCTTTTTCTATAGATATAGCCACAGAACTGTTACCTTGAACCTTTGACTCCGACAAAAGCTGATGCAGGTTTGTATGGTAAGTCTGTTAGATGTTTTACTGGCACCAGTTAGAGGAGGTGGGTTTCCATGATCCTTGTAGCAGCCAAGGTTTCCAGGCACTGGAGAAAAAAGAAAAACAAAAGAATTTTACAACATCTGGCTGTGAAACCCCAAGAAGGAAAAGCATATTATGCCAGGTACTTTCTCCTCAGCCAACATTTCCACTCCTAAGGTGCAAATAAATAACAAGCAGCAAGTTCTAAAAATGGAAGCCTTAGTGTCCTCTGCTAGCTGTGACATTTTTGTTTTATTTTGATGAGTCTGTGAGGCCCATGTAACTAACCCTAAGAAATTTTTTACCTCTTCAATATGGACAGAATTTAGTACTGAAGAGAACTAGGAATAACTTCCTAGAAAAAGAGAAGCTACACCTGTAAATGCTGTTCGGGGTCACTGGATGGCTAAAAAAAGCCCTTGGGAGCCCATCATCCTATGCCTTGTGTCACCTATTGTCCCCTAAAAAGCCTCGCAAGTTGGTTTCTCCAGGTCCTTTGGTGAATGTATTAGTTTCTTATCATTGCCACAAATCTGGGGCTTAAAATAGCATAAATTCACTACCTTACAGGATAGGAGGTCCAAGTTCTAAATGGGTTATGGGGCTAAAATCAAGGTATTAGCAGAGCTGTGTTCCTTCACAGGCTTGAGGGAATAATCTGTTTCTTGCCTTTTCCGTGTCCTAGAAGCTACACCCATTCCTTGCCTTGTGGCTGCACCATTCCAGCCTCTGCCTCTCTCCCTCTACTTCCATTATCATCACTCTCTCTGACTCTAATCCTCCTGCCTCTCTGTTATCAGGACCTGTGTGACTGCACTGACCCACCTGGATAATTCAGGATAATCTCCCCATCTCAAAATTATTAACAACCACATGTGCCACGTAAGGTAACATATTTAAAGATTCTGGGGAGGGGATTATCCTGTTTACCACAGTAAGCATATTAACCACTCAATCAGATGGTCTGGTCTGGTAGAAAAGGCTGCAATTGAGAAAAAAGAAATCTTGGGAGTTCCCGTTGTGGCTCAGCGGAAAGGAATCCGACTAGGAACCATGAAGTTGCGGGTTCGATCCCTGGCCTCGCTCAGTGGGTTAAGGATCCGGTGTTGCCGTGAGCTTATGGTGTAGGTCCCAGACGCGGCTCGGATCCAGTGTTGCTGTGGTTGTGGCGTAGACCAGCAGCTGCAGCTCCGATTAGACTCCTAGCCTGAGAACCTCCACATGCCGTGAGTGTGGCCCCAAAATGACAAAAAAGACACACACACACACACACACAAAGAAACCTGTATAGGGAGTTCCTGTTATGGCTCAGTGGTAATGAACCTGACTAGTAACCATGAGGATGCAGGTTCAATTCCCCGCCTCGCTCAGTGGGTTAAGGATCCAGCATTGCCTTGAGCTGTGATGTAGGTTGCAGAGGTGGCTCAGATCTATTGGTGCTGTGGCTGTGGTATAGGCTGGCAGCTAAAGCTCCAATTCCACCCCTAGCCTGGGAACTTCCATATGCCGCAGATACAGCCCTAAGACAAAAAAGAAAAAGAAAAAGAAAAAAAGAAACCCACTTCCTGGTGGTCATGCCCTGGTGGGATCACCTCCCCCTACCCCCAGGTGTGGGTTGGACTAGGGACTTGCTTTTGTCCAACAGAATTTGGCCAAGGTGATGGGCTGCCTCTTCTGTGACACGAGATCGAGCTTCTGTCTCATTATTAGACTCTCTCTATTCCTTCCTGGCTTATGTACTTTAATAAAGGAACATGTCAGAAAGATCATGTGGCAAGGAACTGAGAATGGCCTTTAGCCAACAGCCAGCAAGAAACTGAGACTTTCTGCAAAGACTGAATCCCATCAACAACTACGTAAGCTTGAAGTAGCTCCTTCCCCAGTGGAACCTTCAGATGAGATGTGAGCGCTGGCAGACACCTTGACTGCAACCTCACGAGAGACCTTGAAGCAGAGGACCTAGCTAAGCCATGTCCAGATTGCCTGACCCACAGAAAGAGTGCGACAATGTGTGTGTTGTTTTAAGTCATTACATTTCAGAATAATTTGTCATACAGCAATAGATAACACACCCATATAACATATACTAAATATATGCTCATTGAAAGAAGGAATGAATGTAGTACGAGACATGGTCAAATCAACCTCCCCAGCCCTTAGTTTTCTATGTGTGTTATTAGTTTAAGAATCACTCCAGCATCAGATGCAGCCCTTTCCCTGCTTTCTCTGGCTCCTCACAGTTTATACAACTGAAGATATAATAAGACACGGATGAGGCCCAGTCCTAAAACCACTTCCAGGTCAGTCAAGAGTTATATATTATCCAATTCCCAAATGTGACATATAGAGTCTTAGAAAGCACTTTTCCTGTATGTTTAATACTGGAAAATAGCATGGTCCAGTTTAGTAAGCTTTATATCCACACTAGTTTTGGCATGCAGAAGCATATACCTGTATATATAGGTATACACACACACACACACACTTTTTAATTTCTGCCACCATCTACATCTAACCAGCTCATTTAAATCTGGCAGGAAGCTAACTCAAAAAGACACCCTTCCCCCTCTAAGCCAAGTGGTTACCCTTCTCCCTTGCGTCACACATGGTTCAAATATAACAAATGTGGCTCACCACACAAATGTTAAAATGCATCTTTCAGAAACAAACCAAATCTCCATAGTAGCAAATGTGAACAGAAAAGCTCTAGGCAGTCGGAGTTTGGTGTTCAGTGGGGGCCTGGCTTGGGAATGGCTGGGTTTTAGGGTTTAAACAAATGCAATGCGTTAAGCGTCTCTAGTCGGGGGCATATCACGTAAACCGAGTTTGTTAAAGGGGCCTTACACATGGAAATCTGAGCCATGCGTTTAATAGTTTTTAATGAGAGCTACTTGATCACGATCATCTTGGTCATTTACTCTGATTTCTGTCTCATTTATTCCATTATGCTCACAAGTAAGTATGTTATTATGTACTTGTTTATAGAGAGCCCAAGGCACATAAGCATAAATGTTAAGATTATACATAAACACGGTCGTGGTTTGCAGTGATGCAGCTGGAACCTATAAGCTTTATTCGCAACAATCTGGTGAGTAAATCCAGGCAGCTCATGTTCCAGTGGAGCAGTGAGATCCCAAAACACACCAGGAGGTAGACACTGGAAATCAGACCCCCCACCCCCACCCCTCTGCTGCTCCATCCATCTGAATATCAAATGGCCTTAGGTATCACCCTTGCCGCCCAAGTCAATTGCTCGCCAGACACTGAATTCTACCCCCTAAAATACTGCAGACACTGCCCATGGCTCTATCCACATTGCCATTTCCCCAGTTTAGGACACCATCCCATCCTACTTGGATCACTACATCCGCCTGTGATTCTGTCTCCCTGTTGTTCTGAGGCCCACCCTAATCCAGTTACTACACTGCAACCAGGATGATCTTTACAGGACATTCAGGCAGGAGGAAGGCCAAGGGCAAAGGCCTAAGGCAAGAGTGACCTTGGCCTTTGCAGGTACACAAAGGAGTATGACTAGTGACAGAGGAGGGAAAAGCAGCAAGGGCTAGAGAGGTATGCAGAGGCCCCATCCAAAATCCTCAAAGCTCCCAGGTTGGAGTTCCCATCGTGGCGCAGCAGAAACGAATCCAACTAGGAACCATAAGGTTGCGGGTTTGATCCCTGGCCTTGCTCAGTGAGTTGAGGATCCGGCGTTGCTGTGAGTTGTGGTGTAGGTTGCAGACGTGGTTCAGATTTGGCGTTGCTGTGGCTGTCAGCTACAGCTCTGATTAAACCCCTAGCCTGAGAACCTCCATATGCCGTGCGTATGGCCCTAAAAGGACAAAAGCCAAAAAAAAAAAAAAAACCTCCCAGGTTGCCCTTCAGGGTAAGTCCAAACTCTCTCACGTGGTATACGTAGGGAAGCTTGATCTGTGCTGCTTCCCTACCCCACCCCCAATAGCATGACCCCTCTCTCCATCCTTCAGCTCATATTCTGTACAAAAGCCAAGATGAGTTATAGTATATTTGCAAGTTTCCCACCTGCATGTTGCTCTCTGGCCTCTGGACTTTTGTATAAGCTCTCCCTTCTGCTTAGACTACTTTGCCTGCTCAAAATTGCAGCATGAGCCTCACTGCCCTTGGGGAGCCCATGGGCCTCCCATCATCCTCCCATCCCACAAAACAGGTTATAGGCCTCTGCTGTGTAGTCCTCCAGCAGCCCACGCTAAACTTGTTTCTAAACATGCCCATGTGTCTCTCTCCCCAGTTAACAGGGAACAACTTAAGGACTGCATCTTCTGCACACAGGGCCTGGCACAGTCCTAGTTACACAGCAAGTGCTTTAAAACTGCATGCTGAATGAATAGATGTACCCTATGTTATCAGCTGAAATCACAGAGTGAGTGGGTAAAGGTACCTGTTAGGCAAGCAGTGAATGGAGAGAGCAGAGTAGAAGTGAAAGGCAGAGCTGATGCACATAACAAGGTCCACTTAAAGCTAGAAACCACTGCTTTTGACTCTTGACTGACTGCTTTGGCTATCCTGAAACACCATTCCAGATAATCAAGTTCTCCATAGAGGTTAACTTTAAAACTTAAAATTCGATCATTTTGGATGAAACTTTTCTAAAATGCATTAGCTTTTTTTTTTTTTAATGTAGTGTTTTTTGCTGTGTTTTTTTTTTTTTTTTTTCCTTTTTAGCTGCACCTGCTGCATATGGATGATCCTGGGTCTGGGTTCAAATCTGAGCTGCAACTGCAACCTATACCCAGGGATTGAAGCCACGTCTGAGGCACTGTGGAGACAATGCTAGATCCTTAACCTGCTGCACCACAGTGGGAACTCCCTTAAACTTAGGTTAACCTATTTTTTTTTAATGGCTGTAACCATGGCATATGGAAGTTCCCAGGCCAGGGACTGAATCTGAGTTGCAGCTATACCTGTACCATAGCTGCTCCAACACTGGATCCTTTAACCCACTGCAGTGGCCAGGGATCAAACCTGAGCCTCTGCAGCAACTGAAGCCACTAGGTCAGATTCTTGGTGGCTTGAGGTCATCAAATATGCATCACCAAATAGCCCTAGACTGGTGTGCTTTTCTATGTTCCTGTGTTTGCTTTTTACAGTTAGCCTGTCTCTTTGGTTACTGTTGGGGTTGCTGAACCCTCAGAACATTATAACTGGAAGGAGTCTCAGGGTCTACTTCCTGCTGCTGTTGGCGCCTGTGGTCTTATCCTCTTAACTTGCTGCTTCCTAGGCTTAGAACTATCAAGCTTATTAGAATTGTGTGGGAAATAAGGACAGTTTCTAAAGGAAGGAGGGCCTTTATGCTTCTCACTTTTGGTGATGCATTCTGTAGCTCGGGGGTTTTTGCTTGCTTACTTCCCAGTTCTTGGCAATATACTAAAGGGCTCTGGTGTTACCGTCACCTGTCCAGAAGCAACCGGCATTTTGCAGCGATCACAAATGTGGGCTTTCAAGTTAGACAGACCCCAGGCTGAGCAGTGGCCCTGCCACCACGGCCTTTCTTAGTTTCACCCACAGTGGAATAAGTAACAATACAGGCCTCAAAGGGTTCTTTAGAGAATTAAAATGAGATAGTGTAGGAGTTCCCCTCGTGGCGCAGTAGTTAACGAATCCATGGTTAGGAACCATGAGGTTGCGGGTTCGATCCCTGGTCTCGCTCAGTGGGTTAACGATCTGGCATTGCTGTGAGCTGTGCTGTAGGTTGCAGACACAGCTCGGATCCCACATTGCTGTGGCTGTGGCGTAGGCCAGCGGTTACAGCTCCGATTTGACCCCTAACCCAGGAACATCCATATGCCGCAGGTGCGGCCATAAAAGGACAAAAAAAGACAAAAAAAAATTACTGTAAATAAAGACCACGAGTTCTGGCAATATAGTCCATGCTGAATAAACAATGTCTATTATCATTACATATAATAAGGCTTTCATCATTTACCACACAAACAATGACCTGCTCGGTTAACAGGAAAGTAAAATTGAGCATTGAGTTAAAAGACAAAATCAAAGGCAACTGCCTTGGAAAACTGAGTTTGATTCCAGATATTAAAATATTAACTCTTACATCTGGCCCGACACAGTACACTTCCATGCAAGCCTCTCACATGAAACCTGTATCCTTTTCAGGAAGGCAGCACAGGTGATGATCTTCGTAGGTGACTGAGAAGAAACCACAGTTCAGCAAGGTTAAGAGCCCTGCATGGGGCACACAAGATGGAACTGGAGCACAGAGGTAAGCTCTAGGGTGGCAGGTTCTCCCTCGACGGCTTTTTTCTTGGTGTCCTTGCCCCCTTTCCTTATGGGCCAGTCTGGGAGCTAAATGAAAGTGACTGAGAAAGAGACTGAATTTACAAACACATTAGTCCCTCAATGCCCTGTGCACCACAAAGCCAGCCTCTGAGGGCTGTCACAGCCTCTGACTCTCACTGGAAAGTGTGGCTCCAAGTCTCGCCGGAGAAGACACGTCATTGTAGTCTTCAAAAGCAAGACTGGTCAACTGAGTGGATTTCCAGACCGTATCCCGCCCTTAGCTATTCCCAGAAGCAGGGAGGAAAAGTCAGTTTGAAAAAGGAATATTTGTTCTCAAATTCCTTTTTACTTTCAAGACCACTTTAAAGTCCTGTGGCTTGGTCATGCATGTTTTCTTCTTACCAAAGAGGCTTCATCACTTTCAATTAAAAAAAAATCATTTTAAAATACAAATGGACCCCTTGTATATTACAGTTGGTGCTTTAAAACTCGTGACAATTAAAACTGTTGTACTTTTACTGTCACAAGGAACTGCTGGGAAGGACCGGGCGGTCTTCCTAAACAGCCATTAAATTTGGATATAACCATGGCCTCACTGTGAAGGTGCTACTCACACCTCCACGGGGGCCTCCTCTTGTCCACAGCCCTGTCACAGAGGATCTGCTCCCATTAACTGCTGCTGGCTTCGGGCGGGCCAAAAAGCCCATCCTCTCTCTGGCTTCGGCTGACTCTCACTGGGGGGCACCAGAAATCGCTCCCAGGATGTTGGAACTAGGATTCCGGTTAGTGAATCGTAGGCACTGGACTTGAAGGGTTCTGTCTAGTAGGGATTAAGGCAACCAGCCATGTTTGGGCCATGTGAATGGATGAGTGAGCTGGTCCACAAAAAGGAGGAAGAATGGATGCCCTACTGAGGGAGAGGGAGAGACGGGAGACCTCGTGGCCCCGGAGAGAGATGACAAGAGTAGGTAATTTCTTCCCAGGTTCTTGTGACACAGGGATTGGGTTCTGGGATATGCTCCCAACATCCTTCCAGAAAATCTCTTTTATTCAAGCTAGCTTGAGTGTTGTTTTCTTTTCTTTCTTTTTTTTTGTCTTTTTGTTTGCTTGTTTTTTGTCCTTTTAGGGCCGCACCTAAGGCAAATACGGAGATTCCCAGGCTAGCAGTCAAATCGGAGCTACAGCTGCACGCCAGATCCGAGCCGCGTCTGCAACCTACACCACAGCTGACGGCAACGACGGATCCTTAACCCACTGAGCAAGGCCAGGGATCAAACCCGCAACCTTACGGTTCCTAGTCGGATTTGTTTCCACTGTGCCACGACGGGAACTCCTACTGTGTTTTCTGTTCCAATGCTCTCATCAAGTCTGAGATACTTAAGAAACCAGAAGCAAAGGTCTTATCTTGCATTTTAAACAACTTCCCTGAGAGTTCCCGCTGTGGCACAGGTTAAGGATTCGAACCCTGGGAAATTCCATAGGCTGCAAGTGAGGCCAAAAAACAAACAAACAAAAACTCTTCTCTGGCTCTGCAGAACTCCTTTTAGTTTTTCTTATAAATAAAACCTGCTTCTTTGGAAACAATGCAGCGACTCCATGTATTTTAAATATCATTTAACCTTGTGCGACAGAGACCATTTTCTGCACCAGGAACTCCACCCTGGTGCCTCAGTAGCTGAATTCTCCCCTCTACTGAAAAAGGACTAAGTACAAAAGAAACGATACCGCTGGTGTCCTATCAGAGGACCAGTCATTTCAAATATTTCCTTCAGAGCATCGATGGGTTAAGTGTGGATTATTCACACTCTCGGCCTGTGACCATACTGTCCGCTACAACTTCCGTTCTAAATCTGACAGCTGCCATCGTGGTCCACATCCCACCTCTGTAACTTTATTTCTAAGCGTCAGCTCTCATTTCAGTCACTCAGCCCCACTCATGTCTCTAAGTCTAAAATCAACTCACCCAAATAAATAAGTAAACCCAGACTTTTCTTCCCCTATGACATTTTACCTTTAGGGGAAGGTAGTAAGCGTTCCTAAGGATTCTGACCAGAGGTAGTTCCCTTCTGGTTGGAAGTTTTTCTTGAAACAATTTCTGGTGATATAAGGTGGTGACAGTCTCCAAAGGAGGCTTTAATCATTTCTCCCCTCCCCATACACGTATGGGACTCCACACTTTAAAACTTGGAATCAATTTCCTCTCCTCTTGAATCTGGGCTGACCTTGTGGCTTGCTTTGACCAGTAGACTGTGGTGGACTTTTGGGTTCACTTCTTAAGAGGTCTGGCAGCTTTTCTTAGAAGCCAGCCACCATATAAGAGGTCTAAGTATGCTGCTGGAAAGAGAGGTCGCCCAGGTAGAGGCCTGAAGCCATCCTGGATGTCCTGGTCCCAGCAGAGCCCCCAGGTGATGCAGCCACCCGACTGAGCCCAGATGAGAGCAGTAGAGGCAACGCCGAGCTGAAACGCAGCCAGTCCACAAAGTCAGGAGAAATTACAAGCTGTTGTTTGTTTTAAGCCACCAGGGTTTGGGGTGGCTTGTTATGTAGTAACAGACAACTGAAACACCTTGCTTGTCCAAAGGTCAGTCCAAGTTCAAGAGGAATGATGCAGCTGTGTCTCTGGGAAGAAGAGCTCAGTTTGTTGACTTGAACTTTTTTTCAGGGCCACCACAAATATCCCTGGCAAAGAACCACAGAGTCATCTTTTACTCTTCCTGCTGTCTCATCCCTTATAGAATCCACTTGTCATCAAGTTCTGACTTCTTCCTAAAGCATCTTGGATTTAACCCTTCCTGCATCATCTCGCTGCTGCCATCACAGCCCAGGACCTTATCTCCTGCACTTAGAAATCCACACCCATCCTCTCCCCGCTGCAGTCCATCCTGTAGAGGGACACTGGGCTCATCTTCCTGAATGAGGGCTTCCAGCATCAGTCCCCATCTAGCCAAGGCTGCCCTGCAAGGTTCTGACTTGGTTCTTCTCTGTCCACTCCTTTCCTCAGGCAGCTTGGCTCCCACCATGGGCACAGCAATCCCATGGCCTTCCTCCAAGTCTCTGTTAAGCTGTGCTCTGACCTGCTGTGCCCTGACCCATCCAGCCCCACCAGCCTTTCTCCACGAAGATGCCTCCAGTTTCCAACCCTCCCTGAGCCAACCCATCTTTAAAATCTCACAGCTCTCTAACCCATAATTCAATCTCACTTATATAATTGGTGGCTGGTCTCCAATTGTCTCCTAGATTTATCACTCAGATTCCTAATCACATCATAAGATGGAGGGTAGGGACTATTTCCTATGTTTATGTATCTTCCTTACAGGCAAGTCCTGGTATATAGATTTTTCAGTAAAATCATCCATATTGATGGGAATGATTTTCCCTTTTTCAAGTTACTGGTATGCTTAGAATATTCTGGAAAGGCAATGTATAGAACTGTCACTGAGAAAAATGTTAATTTGGTTCAGAAAGTCTTTTTTTTTTTTTTTGGCTGTGCCTGTGGCATGTGGAAATTCCTACGCCAGGGATCGAACTCATGCTACAGCAGTGACAATGCTGGCTTCTTAACCCACCGAGCTACCAAGGAACTGTGAAAATCTGTATTTTTTTTTAATGAAAAATTAAATAGTATCCACTGTGGAGTTCCCGTCATGGCTCAGTGGAAACGAATCTGACTAGTATCTATGAGGATGCAGGTTCGATCCCTGACCTCGCTCAGTGGGTTAAGGATCTGGCGCTGCCGTGAGCTGTGGTGTAGGTTGCAGGCGTGGCTCAGATCCTGCGTTGCTGAGGCTACGGTGTAGGCCGGCGGTTGAAGCTCCAATTCGACCCCTAGCCTGGGGACCTCCATATGCTGCAGGTGTGGCACTAAAAAGCAGAAAAAAAAAAAAAAAAGGACCAGACAGAGAACAGAGACAAAATGCAGAGTAGGAATAACCTATTTGGGAGTTAGACGAGAGGAATATGCCAACAGTGGTCTATTCCCACCACAATCCGGGCTGGGACTTTTGTGCCTACCCTCTGCTAGGTCCTGGACTTGGAATCATGTGTATTTTACTCCTTTAATCTTCAAAATAACCTTGGAAGTTACAGATAAGGAAACCGAGGCTCAGGGGAGGATCGTTTTGCCGTAGCTATTAAGCGAGTAACGATTTCAATCTAAGGCTATGTGACTCTGGAGGCCACATTCTTTCCACTTAGATTGTGTTGTCTCTCTTGTTGGAAGAGATATGACATTTTATAAGCAAGGATATTTGGTGAGCACCTGTTATGGCCTCTACTGTGCTAGGTGCTATGGAAGATGGTTAAAATATGTGGCTGGAGGAGGAAAGGCCCCAAAAATTCCATCCGCACCCCTCCATAAATATTCAGCCCAAGTAAAATAAGGGTGCTGGAGAAGCAAATACAGCTTTCAGAGAAATTCTTGAGTCTCCTTTCTACCTTAAGTCTCTCCTTCACAGAGATTCCAGAGCTGCCCCTGTGCTGATATGTGAACAGCTTAGTCCAGTTGGGGAAAAAACTGCTCACATAATGCAAGAACAAACAAGAAAAACTGAACTCTGATAATGCTAATTTAGGCAGTCTAAAAGGGTTCAGTTAGGAGTTCCCGTCATGGCTCAGTGGTTAACAAATCCAACTAGGAACCACGAGGTTGTGGGTTCAGATCCCTGGCCTCGCTAGTGGGTTAAGGATCCAGTGTTGAAGTGAGCTGTGATGTAGGTTACAGACGTGGCTTGGATCCCGCATTGCTGCGACTGTGGTAGGCTGGCAGCTACAGCTCTGATTAGCTCCCTAGCCTGGAAACCTCCATATGCTGTGGGTGCGGCCCAAAAAGGACAAAAAAAGAGGGGGGGGTTCAGTTAGACAAAAATGTTAACTAATTGTAGTGGAAAGAGAGAAAAGGTAAAAATGAGTCTGCATAATTTATATTATTAATGTTCATTTCAATATTGCTCTGGCTATTAGCTGAAGTTGGAGGTTTGTTTTAGCTGTAGAGTGTTAATGTGTTTTTTTCAAGGTGAAGTTCAGCCCGTGCAATGGAGATGGTGTCCTGTGGCCAGGACAAGGCTGAGGATGCAGTCTCAGGCACAGGGTCCAACTCTGGGGAGCCCTTTCCCAGCTGAGAACAGCTGGTCCGAGAACACCCGTGGAGACAGGCCCAACTTTTTACAGAGTAGCTCTGCTGTGCAACAAATGCTTCCTGGATACCATCGCAGCCTGCTTACTCCTGGGGTTTGGGATTTCCCAAACTCAAAGAGGAAAAGAAAATGACTTAGAGCTAACAGCTTGAACTGCAGACCCTCTGTCGCCACTGAGTTAATCCTCTGGTTTCCACAATGTCAAAAAAGCAATCCTAATAATTCAGCATACTATCAGAATTTCAAACTCTAATTCCCAAACAATCCACAACGAAAAATTCTCAACAGTGACCTCAACGATAGCCTGGAACCATCCCAAGGCCCTTGTTTTTAAGGAAATAAATGAAATGGGGCTGTTCTCAAGTCCTGGATGGAAAAGGCACTGGTCTTGCCATTAGGAGTCCCAGATTCAAATCCTATTTAGTTTAGAGGGTAACTCTCTCTAAGTGATGTTAGAGAATAATGTCACTTAACTGCTCCAGCTTCATTCTCTCATCTGACCAGGGCTGGAGGTAGGGGTCACACCACCTGATTAATAGGGCTGTTGAAAAGCTGAAAAAGTGAAATTAAGTGCTTTATACATACTCAGTAATAACTTAAACAAAAGCTAAAACGTTTAAAAAAAAATCAGTGCTGACGTTAAAATGCAGAAAGTGCTGACAGAAACAAAACATCTTCTGTGTTTGAGAGACTGCCTTGACCACCACTGCCAAAACGCCCTTGGCGTTTTATTCAAACTCAGAATTTAGCTCTAAAAACTCTTATTAGGGATTACAATTAGAAGCTTTCAAATCCTGTTTTGGGGGGTTGCATCTTTGTAAGGAATGACAAATCTGTTTTAACAAAGTCAGGGTGTCATTAAATTAACAGAACTTGAGCCAGTGAGGTCACAGGCTGAGACTGACTGAAGGTCCCTGATGGCAGAAGTGCTATTGCCGGCATCCTCTTAGGGCTGGTCTGTGTGAGTGATACAGTCACTAGAGAACTTCTCACAGGTTAGGAGGGAGAAACCTCGCCCCAAATCCCTAATACAGAGGCTTATGAAGTCATGGAGAAGTCTGACCCTCCACACTCCCCTCAGCCTCAGCACCATCTTCCTGGATCGAGTTCTGCATCCAGACCACAAGAATCCATTATCTGGCCGCATCTAAGTCTTCTCTGACCTCATTTCTTGCCTCTCCTTCTTAAAACTGATGTCTCAGCAATACTGATTTTGCTTGGGAATTCACCAGTGGGGTGTGTGTGTGTGTGTGTGTGTGTGTGTGTGTGTGTGTGTGTGTATTTGTGTGTGTGTGTGTATACATACATGCAAACTGTTCCCTCTGCTTCCAGTGTCCTCCTTTACCCTGCCCAACCTGTCTGCCTAAAGTGTGGTCCTGCAGTGCCAGCATCCCAGGAGCCTGTTAGAAATGCACAGTCCTGGGTCTGTCCCATACCTACTGAATCAGAATCTGCATTTTAATAAGGTCCCTGGTGATGGTATGCACCTTAAAGTGGGAGAAGCCTTGCACTAAAACCCACTCCTTCCAGAAGCCCTCTGACAAACAGCAGCCCCCACCTCACCATGCCACGGCAGATGACCCTCTTCAGTGCCCCCAACCTTCTGCTCATCTCACTTACTACAAGTATCTTGCCCATGTTTATCTGTTTATGTGCCTGCTCTCAGTCTTAAACAAGGGGCTCCACACAGGCTGTAGCCAGGCCACCCTTGTGTCCCCTACTTTGTACAAGTTCTAATATATGGTTACGGCTTAAATAATATCATTTGTCACAGCTAATAACGTCTAAAGTTCTTGTGATTTTTTGAATTTTAATAAATAATTTTTTTTTGGTCACATGTATGGCATGCCTAAGTTTCCAGGCCGGGGACTGAACCCACACCACAGCAGTGGCCCAAGCTGCTGCAGTGAAAAAGCCAGATCCCTGACCTCCGAGCCATGAGAAAACTCCTAAACTTTAATTAAGAATTTTAAATAGGAGTTCCCATCACGGCGCAGCAGTTAACGAATCCGACTAGGAACCATGAGGTTGAGGGTTTGATCCCTGGCCGTGCTCAGTGGATTAACGATCTGGCATTGCTGTGAGCTGTGGCGTAGGCTGCAGACGAGGCTTGGATCCTGCGTTGCTGTGGCTGTGGTGTAGGCCAGGGGCTACAGCTCCGAATAGATTCCTAGCCTTGGAACCTCCACATGCCACAGGTGCGGCCCTAAAAAGGCCAAAAAACACTCTCTGACATAAATGATAGCAACATCTTCTCAGATCCATGTGTCAGAGTAAGGACAACAAACAGAAATAAACAAATGGGACTTAATTAAACTTCATAGTTTCTGCACAGCAAAGGAAACCCTAAACAAAACGAAAAGACAACCCACACAATGGGAGAAAATATTTGCAAATGAATCGACTGACAAGGGATTCATCTCTGAAATTTACAAACACCTCCTACAGCTCAATACCAAAAAAACAAACAACCCCATCAAAAAATGGGCAGAGGATCTAGGTAGACAGTTCTCCAAAGAAGACATACAGATGGCAAATAAACACATGAAAAGATGTTCAACATCGCTCCTCATTAGAGAAATGCAAATCAAAACCACTATGAGGTACCATCTTACACCAGCCAGAATGGCCATCATCAAAAAGTCTACAAACAATAAGTGCGGGAGAGGGTGTGGAGAAAAAGGATCCCTATTACACTGTGGGTGGGAATGCAAATTGGTGCAACCACTGTGGAAAACAGTATGGAGATTCCTCAGAAAACTAAAAACAGAATTACCATTTGATCCAGCAATCCCACTCCTGGGCATCTATCCAGAGGAAACCATGACTCGAAAAGACACATGTACTCCAGTGTTCATTGCAGCACTCTATGCAATAGCCAGGTCATGGAAACAACCTAAATGCCAATCGACAGAGGATTGGATAGGGAAGATATGGTACATACACACAATGGGATATTACTCAGCCATTAAAAGGAAAGAAATAACAACATTTATAGCAACATGGATGGACCTAGAAATTATCATGCGAAGTGAAACCAGTTAGACAGTTAGACAGCAACATCCAATGCTACCGCTTACATGTGGAAACTAAAAAGACACAATGAACTTCTTTGCAGAACAGACAATGACTCACAGACTTTGGAAAACCTGTGGTTTCCAAATAAGAAAATCTGGGGGTGGGGTGGGGGGATGCACTGAGGGTTTGGGATGCAAATGCTATCAAATTGAGTTGTGATGATTTTTATACACTTATAATTGTAATAAAATTCATTAAGCAAAAAAAAAAAAAAAAAGAATTTTAAATAACTTTAGGAAGTTCCCGTCGTGGTGTAGTGGTTAATGAATCCAGCTAGGAACCATGAGGGGTCCCTGGCCTCGCTCAGTGGGTTAACAATCCGGCGTTGCCGTGAGCTGTGGTATAGGTCGCAGATGCGGTTCGAATCTGGCATGTCTGTGGCTGTGGTGTAGGCCAGCAGCTGTAGCTCCAATTCGACCCCTAGCCTGGGAACTTCCATATGCAGCAGGTACGGCCCTAAAAAGCAAAAAAAAAAAAAAAAAAAAAAAAAAAAGAATTTTAAATAACTTTAATAACTAATAGTTTTGTAAGTTTAATAACTAAAACTTTAATAACTAAAATAGTGAGATATACTCAAAAAGTATTATAATTTAGGTTAGTCATGTTGCACATTTGAATCCACCTTTGTATTTATAGGTTCATTTTTTAATTTTTAAAGTATTTATAAAATGTGTTATAAATTATAATTGTTAATATTATAAAAATTATTTTTTATAACTGAAACTTTCAAACACACACAAAAGTAGAAAAGAATATTCGCCCCTGACCTGGCACAAATATCCACTTTTTAAAAAACCAGTCTTGGAGTTCCCATTGTGGCTCCGTGGTAACAAACCCAACTATTATCCATGAGGACACAGTTTGATCCCTGGCCTCGCTCAATGGGTTAAGGATCCAGCGTTGCCTTGAGCTGTGATGTAGGTCGCAGACACGGCTTGGATTTGAGTTGCTATGGCTGTGGCATAGGTCAGCAGCTGCAGCTCCAATTTGACCCCTTAGCCTGGGAACTTCCACAGGCCACCGGTGCAGCTCTAAAAAAACGGGGAAAAAAAGAAGTCTTATTTCATCTATTTCCCTCACCCCTACTCACTCACTCTTTGGAAGGCTAGATCATTTTCAAACAAATTCCAGATATAGTTTCTTTCTTTCTTTCCTTCCTTTCTTTTCTTTTCTGTCCACCCTACGGCATATGGAGTTCCTGGGCTAGGCAGATCTGAGCTGCAGTTGCAACCTATGTCACAA
Organism: Catagonus wagneri; assembly: GCA_004024745.2. Lineage (NCBI taxonomy): Eukaryota > Metazoa > Chordata > Mammalia > Artiodactyla > Tayassuidae > Catagonus > Catagonus wagneri. The sequence goes on from PVHT021183555.1 coordinate 5,445,335, forward strand.
GTATGACAACACTGGATCCTATAACCCACAGTGCTGGGCCAGGGATCAAACCTGCATCATGACACTGCAGAGACGCTGCCAATCCCACTGCACCACAGCAGGAACTCTTCCAGATATAGTTTCAACCACAAACATTTTGGTATGTATCTGTCAAACCACCGTGCGATTATAATACCTAAAAAAACATCACCAGTGATTCCTTAATATGATCTAACAGTCTGGTATTCAAATTTCCCTATATCAAAGATGAGTTTTTTTGTTTTTGTTTTCGGCTGCACCTACAGCATATGGAAGTTCCCAGGCCAGGGACTGAATCCGAGCTGCAGTTGTGACCTACCCACAGCTGCAGCAATGCTGGATCCTTAACCCACTGCACCTCAAAGATAAATTTTATGGTTGCATTTGTATGAATCAGGTGAATATTTTATAGCAAACAAAAAACAGCTCTCATAGCTGACAAGATAAATTTCTCATGCCCATGGCCTCAGGCCCAAATCAGCTATGTAAAAAAAATTATATTTGCGTTTAAATGCTATTTGCAGCCTCTGCGACCCCACTAACAAGATTACTTACTTCCCAAAAAGCTATACAAAACATTCATAAAGAACCTATAGGTGCCAGCTATAATGGAAAAAAATAAAAATCATTAATAAAAAGAAAAAAAAAGAACCTATAGGTAAAAGAGAACAAAGCAAAAGCCATGCTGAGTATTACAGAGCATGTCCTTCAAAAACACTGAAATAAATGGGTGATTATTTAACAGACAGACATCCAAAGGGCAGACATTAAGCCAAATGATCTCCCCATCCACAGCCAGGTCAACAGAACTTAGAGATTTAGAAGGCGGGACATGCAGGGATGGTAAACTTAATGACATTGTAATTTCCTTTAAAAAATCGGTATTTCTTCCGTCTGTAAGAAGATAGGGTTTCTGAGAAATATGCTGGCAGAAGTGGTTTGAAGAGCAAATCCAACCACCTCGGAGTTGTTCTCCTTTTAACAGTAAGTTCTGATCCATGCTCCGCAGATCAAGAGCGCAGTTCAAATCTCTCTTTGCCCCCTTTTGAACCATACTTTGCCTCTGCCTCCCTGCTCGTTTTAGATCTCTACGTAACAGAGATTCCGGTCTCCACACAATGGCACACCATTCAGCTCTGCTCAGCCTTTGTCCCTAAACATTCATTCCCCCTGACTCCTGCTGGGTTTGTTATATTCAGATATGAACTTTCCAGGAATCTGATCATGTCACAGGCCTCTTCCTGTATGACAAGTTCAATGCTAATCATGAATAGTGGCTTCACACAGAGGGTTAGTATTATTCATGAAAATTATGACTCCACATCCAGAAATAGGGCAAAACTAGCCTAAAATAAGTAGGCTGGATCTCAGTTGAGTCCACCAAGCAATTACCAAGGTCTCTTGCTGCAAAACAGCACAGGAATTTGTCTCAACTACGTAAATCTGGCACATTAGAAGCACAATGTCCTTCCAGACTCCAGGTCTGAGGCTTGGCTCAGTGGGAGCACTGGTACCCACAGGGTGAACAGAAAGGTTTTTCAAAGAACCAAAGACAGACACTGCTCCCTCTTCCCACATCCCCAAACCAAGGGATTCCCCAGTTCTCATTCCTTACTTCTGTATGTCTCCCTACACTGACCATTTTGAAGCTGGCTTTAGAATCTGTGAGAGGGTTACCGATGGCTTTCAGAAAAAGAAATGATATATATATATATATATATATATATATATTTTTTTTTTTTTGGAATAGTGAGGCACATCTGACAATATTACAAATTAGAGAGGGAATAGATGGTTCATACCATTTTGCTCTAATTCTCTCCTCCAGAACTTAGTCTCAGTGGCCACATGAGTCTGCTTCCACTGGCCCAAATTATATTTCATAAAGGCAAGCTGGAGATTATCTTCCCAAATAAAAGCGCCTGGATTGAAATCCCCTCTTCGCCATTCCTGAGAGAATGACATAGGCTGGAACTAAAAGACTATCTTTGTGTATAACAAATGGACCGAGGAAAATCTGCTTTCCTCTCCCCCCTGCTCCTTCCTTCTTTACATAACTAGAGCCAAATGAGATGTTTTTCATTTTAAAAATTTGATTAAGCAGCCTGGGCAAATGCCTATTCTTCTGGTCTTTACTGTTTTCTCAGTTTGGGGAACTGAACCAAGGCATAAGAGGTTGGAAGGACAGGGACGCTAGGGCCTGACTGCCAGGCAGTGGTGACATGTGGAAGTTTAGTTCATAAAAGATGAGCCCGGTGCAGGGGGTGGCCCTTTACCCAGGGGCAGCAGAATTTAGACTGCATCGTGGGCACTAAGAAGAGGGTCCCAGGTCCCGTGTGGACCTCAACACCCAGCCTCCTGCCCTGAGCGGTGAGAGAGGTGGCAGGGCGAGGGGTAGGTTTAAACATAAAGGAAAAAATCCCAGGTAGAATCATTATGAACAAGCTGTCTTTTTTCTTCAGCTCCAGGAACTGAGAAACCCTGTTCCTTTGGCATTTTTGAAAAGATAATTTAAACACTGCATTAGTAAACGCCGTGTTTAGTTTTGGTTTTTGTACCTTATATCTTTCCACAAACATTTTCCACCTTATTTTAAAGTATTTTTCTAAGGTCCCCAGTCACATCACCCATTCCCTGAGAGTCAGGGTATCTTTCTGACTTTGTACCTTGCATATAATAAACACTGAATACAGGAAGAAAGGAAGGAACTAGTTAGAAAACAAGTTTTGTGCTAAAAGTCTGAAGAAAGTAGATTTTCCAGCAGTAAAGAGTGATACATTCTAAGTGATCATAAAATAACAACAGAACATCTTTATGCTATCACATCGGCTTTGGAAGGTGTCTAATTAGATATTTACTGAACATCACTTTTCAGGGGACGTAGCACATCAAATCCAAACAGTAAGTAGCATCATTACAGTTTTACTGCCTGTGAAGAGGCTCTTCATTCACTCTAAAAAATTAATTCTCGAAAGTGCAATGTACATTTTTTTCCCCCTCTGGACTGCTACTGAGCTGTTCTCATCAAAGAATCAGCATGAAGAAATCAAGAAGACACAGAAATTCCGGTTGGGCTTATCCATCAAGGGGATGGGGTCCTGATGGAACAGGGTGGTCCCGTTTCTGAAAAGCCTCCCCAAAAGAAGTGAAAATCCTCAGCCCGGGTGGCTCCTGCTTTCACCTGCATCACGAAATCCACCTGCCTGCACTACTTCCTAGCGCTCAGCATCCTGAAACCTGTGGCTGGCGCATTAGAGCCTTACTCTGGCAGGCAGGAATCTCACAGTACTTCCAGTAGACGCCGTCCTCGTGCTCCGCCACGTAGCACCAGGGGCTCACGTCGCCGTCTGGGTTTCTGTGGAGGGAAAAGGACACAACTGGTAATATTCCCATTGTCTTAAGACAACCGGCTCACTGCCTTTCAGTTTTGCCAAAAAAACCCCACAAAACCCCTCCAAATTCCCACAAACCACTTCAGCTTCTGTATTTCTAACAATCCAAATGTATCTCGATGCCACCTATTATGAAGAAGAAAAAAATGCTAGTACTTTAAGAACAGAACTATTCACGGCAACATACGCCTCAGCGTTTGAGGGCAGAGGGATGGGAGTGAGCAAAGGTGAAATGTGTTTACACAAATTCACTGCAGTGTAACCAGGACAACTAGACCGCTGAACAGATCGTATCAAACAGCTCTGGCACCTTAAGTGTGAACACAGTGAACCCACGGCAGTACAGCGACGGATAAGAACGTGAGCAGGGCAAATGGTCAGGATGACACCTTGGTGATTAGAAGACCCTGAAAATATGCAAATCCTCTTTGCTTGGTAATTTCTCCTTCAGTGCTGTATTCTAAGGAAATCTTTACTTACAGGGACGTTCACCACAGCATTTTCATAATGCAAAAAAAGGAGAAACCACAACTGAATAAATAAATGTTATATCTATATAAGGGGGTACTCGACAGCTTGTAAAATGTGCAGAGATACATTTGTTACTATGGAGAAATAGTCACAATGTCTTGCTAGGTTTTTGTTTTGTTTTTTTCTTTGCCTTTTAGTGCCATACCCATGGCATATAGAAGTTTCCAGGCTAAGGGTCAAATCGGAGCTACAGTTGCCAGCCTGCACCACAGCCACAGCAATGCAGGATCTGAGCCGCATCTGCAACCTACACCACAGCTCATGGCAAAGAGGGATCCTTACCTCACTGAGTGAGGCTAGGGATTGAACCCGCAATCCCATGAATGTTAGGAAGGTTCGTTATTGCTGAGCCACCGCAGGAACTCCAGGTTCTTTCATTTTTTTATTTTTAATTTTATTTATATTTTTTATAGCCGCAAGTGCAGCATATGGAGGTGCCTGGGCTAGAGGTCAAATTGGAGCTGCTGCTGCTGCCAGCCTACGCCATAGCCACAGCAACGCAGGATCTGAGCCATGTTTGTAACCTACACAACAGCTCATGACAAAACCAGATCCCTAACCTACTGAGCGAGGCCAGGGAATCGAACCTCTATCCTCATGGATACTAGTGGGGTTCTTAACCCACTGAGCCACAAGGGGGACTAATTGTTAGGTGATTTTTTTTTTTCTTGGTCTTTTTGTTTTTTTAGGGCCTCACTTGCGGCATATGGAGGTTCCCAGGCTAGGGGTCTAATAGGAGCTGTAGCTGCCGGCCTACACCACAACCACAGCAAAGTCAGATCTGAGCCACGTCTGCGACCTACACCACAGCTCTCGGCAACGCTGGATCCTTAACCCACTGAACGAGGCCAGGGATCGAACCCACAGCCTAATGGTTCCTAGTTGAATTCATTTGAGCCACGAAGGGAACTCCCTTTTTTTTTTTTGGCAGTTCTAAAACATGATGGATAAGAACAATCCCATTTTTTTGTTTTGTTTTGTTTTGTTTTGTTTTGTTTTTGGCCACACCTCTTGCAGAGTGTGGAAGTTCCTGGGCTAGGGACTGAACCTGAGCCACAGCAGTGACAACACCAAATGCTTAACCTGCTGAGCCACCATGGAACTCCCAACAGTCCCAGTTTTGAAAAAAGTGGGAATATACTAGCCCCTTGAAAGTATGTATCACTGGATGATGGAACTATTGATAATTTTAATTTTTTTCTTTTCCGATTGTTTATTTTCTTATTTCTTCTGCAATGAACACAGATTGTGCAATTTTTAAACAGTAAAATAAAATTCACATCAACTAGACTCTACTGATAAGCTTTTACTAGGATCAGACTGGTCAACTCACGTTTGAGAGAAATGGGTCCTATTCCCACCTCAAAATAGTAACTTCTCGGAGATTTCTGAAGAAAATTATGCCAAAGAGTTTTAGTCAGAACATACAGTCCTATAATCCTGGTACCAACTTCTGATATGACAATAACTGTAAAAGACTTATTCCATAATTCTAAAGGAGTGGCTTGGAATAAATGCCTTTAAAGTCTTTTCAACTCAGAGATGCCATGATAATAATGGGCAGTCCTGCTGAAACAGACCGAAAAATGGCAGGGGTTACTGGACACACAGAAAAGCCTTGCCTCTCTTCACTGCTTTCCAAGCTCCCTTTATTTGGACTCAGAACACTGGAAACCTGACACTCCGGTTAGGCCGGAAATGGGCATAAAGACCCTGCGGCCAGAGCTCTGGAGCAGCCCCTATCAGGCCTGGGAGGGATCAGCCTATTGTGTGGCCCAGAAGATAAGCCGCCCTGAAGTACAAAGGGTCTTTTTATTTTTTTGTGCCCAAAGGCAGGTGCCAGCGCCAACTCTGCTTGTCCTGGCCTCTCTGCCTTCCCCCACCCCGACAATGTGAAGCCCAGAGAAGTACATTCCCATCATTCGCCATCTCTCAGACATCTCAACTGGGATGGGCCTGGAAACATCACATAAGACAAACACGGTGTCGGATGTCAGCTGAGAAATCAAAGTCAGAGAACTTGTACAAAGCCCTTCTTTAAACAGTATTTCACTGTCATTTTCCTCCCTCTATTCAGTGTTTGGCTTTGATGCAGTATTTGGTAAAGGCCTTCGAAAACAACTGTTTATTATCAATGTCAAACCGTTCTGAAAAGCATCAGAAGAGCTTAATAAAGAATGAGCAAATCCACCCTTGACTCTGCTGCAGCGCTAAAACAAAAGGCCCCGGCTTTCTGATGTGAAAATAATCGACCATTTCAGTATTCCTTCTTTTGAAAGATAAATTGTTAGTTCGGGTCTGGTACATTCCATCAAATCAAAGGAGAGAGCTGCAGCCTGAGCTCAGGAGGAAGGTGGTCTCCCAGCTCTCAGCATTTTCTTAATGGATATTTGCTGGTGCATTTCTGGGAGCCTAAGGGTAGAACTGGGTGCTAATCTGTAAAAGAAGCTTTTTTTTTTTCACTGAAATTAAACCACACAGGAAATTTAAAATCTACCTTAAAATCAGACTGAAAAACAGGAGCGATTCCGAGAAGAATTGCTTAATAGAAGGCAACGGAATAATAAAATAAACCAATGGCCTAATACCAAGAAACACTTTAGAATAAGGAGGAACTGTGTTTAAAAAAAACACTGGTTTCTCTTCTTAAATACTTTTCCTAACCTAACTATTCCCATGAATGGGAAAACTAGGGGAAGTGGAGTAGGGTTAATTTTTTAAATTATGTGAGAAAAATAAATAAATGAACCCATATAATTCTGAAAATAAAATGTAATAGAATTATTTAATGAACACATGTAATTTTAACAACAAGACACAAAAGATAGGAGTTCCCGTCGTGGCTCAGTGGTTAACGAATCCAACTAGGAACCATGAGGTTGCTGGTTCGATCCCTGGCCTTGCTTAGTGGCCTATGGATCCGGTGTTGCCGTGAGCTGTGGTGTAGGTTGCAGACGTGGCTCGGATCCCGCGTTGCTGTGGCTGTGGCGAAGGCCGGCAGCTACAGCTCCTGTTAGACCACTAGCCTGGGAACCTCCATATGCCACGGGTGCGGCCCTAGATAAAGGCAAAAAAAAAGATACAAAAGATAAATAGCAAAATGTAATAGCATATATACAAATTGTTACCTGGGAAGTGGGCCTTGTTGGAGAGGATTTGGGAGGAAAAAGTTAAAACAGGAACTTTATTTAAACAATACATATGTATATTTTAACAATATATATATGTATATACATATAGCTGTGAGCTGTGGTATAGGTCACAGACATGGCTTGGATCTGGCGTTGCTGTGGCTGTGGTGTAGGCCAGCAGCTGCAGCTCCAATTCGACCCCTAGCCTGGGAACCTCCATATGCCACACGTGTGGCCCTTAAAAGACAAAAAATTAATAAAAAAGAAAAATAATAAGTAAAAATAAAATATAAAAATTGAACGAAAAAATAGTGCAACAGCAACTATGGGGGAATGGCCAGTGGGTACAAACCAGAACCGAGGTGAAGAAAAGAGCTGAAGGCACAGGGATAAAGACGACATGGACTACAGGCTATGTCATAACCACAAGGGTACTAGGTTAGCAAAGCTACCTGGGGCGGGGGGGGCAGGAGGTAAACACTGTGGCCCATGCAACACAGGTATAAATATTAGGCTCAATGGGTCAATAATGCCATGGCTGAGTCCAACATTCTGATAGCTCTGGGGGCACAGTGTACAGCTACTGCTCAACCATCACTTTCCCCCATCCCAGTGGCTCAAGAGGCTGCCTCTGCACTTATCCTAACAACAATTAAATTCAACCTTCTGCTGAACCATGAGTCATATTACCAGGACTGGGTATAAACAGCCAAAATGTAGCTATAACCACAGGTGTTATGGGCCCACTGACCAGTGATTACTAACTTGTTTTGGATCACTGACAACTTTGAGAATCTGATCAAAGCCATGGATCATCTGCCTACAAAATCGCAAGTACCTGCTTGAAGCAGCACGGATCTCAGTCCCTGCAAGAGTCAGATAAGAGGTGAAAGAGCAGATGGGAAGGAGGGAAGCAGCACAAATCCGATGGCTACAGCTGCTCCCAGAGCAAGGTGATCCTGGGCTGGGAGGAGGTGGGATAATGTGGGGTAACTTCCTTTACTCAGAAGCAGAGGGAGATTTGGGCCACAGATGGTCCTGCGCTTGCCTACCACATTCACAGCAGCTGAACGAGCTTCGCTGTCTATGCACAGTCTTCTGGAAATAGCATCAACTAAGAAAGCCCTCCCAAAGAGATGCGGAAATGATTGGACAGGAAAACAGAGCTCTAAAAACCAGTATCAAAGCAACCCAGTTGAAGAGAGCAGACTGGGAGTTCCCGCATGGCTCAGCGGTTAGTGAACCTGACTAGGTTCCATGAGGATGCGGGTTTGATCCCTGGCCTCGCTCAGTGAGTTAAGGATCTGGCGTTGCTGAGCTGTGGCGTAGGTGGCAGATGCAGCTTGGGAACCTCCATATGCCACGGGTGTGGCCCTAAAAAGACAAAAAGACCAAAAAAAAAGAGAGAGAGAGAGCAGATTATGCACGTGTGTCTGTGTCTGTGCATGCACGCACAGTTTTGGGAGAAAGATTTTTAAAATGGTAACAAGAAAGGCTTTCTGAGTTGGCCAAAAGAAGACAAGATTTCTGTAGTTGTGAGCAAGGCTGGGGGAAACCAGAAGAGGAGACCAAGGAGTTGTTTTTTTTTTTTTTTTAAGTTCTCTGAAGCCCCATCTTACCTGCAGTAGTTATGCTCGCCCAGGCCCCCCTCCCCGTTGGGGTATTTCAGAGTGTTGTATGGATGCTGGAAAGTCTCGTTCCAGAACAGACATGGCTTCCCGCCTTGTGGTGCCGTCCAGTTCTGCGTTCCCCTGTAATCTGCACCGTTGGCTGTGAAACATTCTAGGAGAAAGAAAAGACAGAGCGAACTAATTTTCTGGCAACGTCTACAGCTTCCTCCCTCTCTGTTTGATGTTTTATTTGTTTTATTTGGACCAAGCTAGAAATGGAGAGTGTCTTGCAAGATCCTGGACACAGAGGATTTAACATTACTAGGGCTGAGCGCATCTAAAAGGAGGTGCCCTCCAAATGCTAGGCTCATCTTGGCACTGGCTTGTCTATAGACACTGGAACATTTCCCCCTAAAGTATACAGACCCCAACTAGGATATAAACAGGGAAGCCTATGAAGTGACCAGGAAACCCCCAAATCTGAGGAGAGTTGCATCTGCGAGGAACTCTGGGCTCTCGGAGGAGGTCACTGCCCACACCAGCGTCTCTGTGTAGTAACTAGAACCAGGTCACCAGCTGTAACTGAGCTCTCCCCTACAGTCTGAAAGGCTGCACTGACACTTGGATTTAATAAGACCATCGGATACAGCAACGCTTTGGAATCCCAATCACACAAGTCTGGGAATGACTCACATTCCCTGGTAATGAAGAACAGTCCTCCCCATGCTGCTGGAGATAGAGGTGCCACAAGACAGACAGTCAATAGGAGGGAGCAGGGGCCGAGTTGGCATCTTTCTCTCACTTCTTTCTGAAATTCCTTCCTACAAGACACATTCAACATGGTCCCAGGTCCGTTTAATAAAATGACAAAATCCTTGCAGGTGCAACAATGTGCTTCTAAAATCAGCCTCCCGGACTTTGGCGGGGGAGGGGGTGGGATGGGAACTTGGGCTGATAGGATTTCCCCCCACATATTGCATGCATTAAATTCTCAGAGGTTCATGTGAAAGGCACAGTACAAAGAGCAATTTTTAAAAATTAGCTTAGTTGAAACTGACAGATAGAAGCACTTCAAACACTTCTTTAAGATGTACCACTATGAACCTGACAATCTGGGGGAGTTACATGAACATTCTTAGCTTTATTTCTTTCCTTCTCCTGGCACGCGCTGACCCATAACTTCCTGTAGGGAGGACTCCAGTGCCTGTCGCTTCGGCCTGAGAATGTGCACAACACGAGCACATCTATATTCTGAAAGATATTTCTTTTACTATTTAAAATCCTTCCACAGACCATTTCTCTTCCTGTACCCTCTTCCTCTCACTATCTGGGCCCTGGAACAGTGTGGTTTTACGGACGCCAACATAACCTGGAATCCCAGGCCGTGTGGGACACCTTAGCAATTTCTCGTGTTCTGTGTAACATTCACACGTTACGAAAAGTGCAACTCATCACGTTCCAAGACAACCAAGCCCTCCACCAAGATCTGCACAGATAAAACACTCAAAGACAACTGAAGAGGGCGGTTTGGTGCAGCAGAAAATACACTGAACCAGGAGGCTAAGCCCTGGCTTTTCGCCCTGGACCTGCTGCTGACCAGCTGTGGGACCCTGGACGAATCACCACTGATGTTCTGTAGTGTCCTGTTGCCTGCCAAGCTCTGTCCTAAGCGCTTTACAAATATCAACTGGCCAGCAACCCAGTGGAGAGGGCCCCTAATACTCACATTTCACAGATGAGGCCCCTGGGCCACTCAATCACACGCTAATACTGCCCCCCATAGGGTCCCTTGGCATCACCCTTTCCTGTACCACGATCACCTCCTTCCTGCTCGTAGCAAGTCCTGCCGACTTTCTCTTTTTCTTTCTTTTTTTTTTTTTCTTTTCAGGGCCACACCAAAAATTAAGGTTCCCAGACTAGGGGTTGAATCAGAGCTGCAGCTGCCAGCCTATGCCACAGCCACAGCAATGCAGGATCCTTAACCCACTGAGCGAGGCCCGGGATCAAACCAATATCCTCATGGACACTAGTCGGATTCGTTTCCACGGCACAACGGGAACTCCTGACTTTCTTAAAATATGTTCCTTGGAGTTCCCTGGTGGCTCAGCAAGTTAAGGATCTGGCGCTGTCACTGCAGCAGCTCAGGTGGCTGCTGTGTCAGGGGTTTGATCCCTAGTCACATGCCATGGGTGTGGCCAAAAAAAAAGAATATGTTCCCTGAAACCGTTTTCTCCTCTCCACCTTGGGTGCCACCACCTCAGACCCATCCACCATCAGAGGACAATACAGCCTCTTTCTTCCCCACTTTTTAAAATTTTATTGAAGTATAGTTGATTTACAATGTTGTGTTAATTTTGCTGTACAGCAAGGTGATTCAGTGATATATATACACTTATCCATTCTTTTTAAGATTCTTTTCCCAAAAAGATGATCACAGAATATTGAGTTCCCTGTGCTATACAGCAAGTCCCTGTTGTTTGTTTTGTTTGTTTGGCGGCGCCACTGGGCTTGAACATCTCAGTTCGCTAAGCAGAGACTGAATGGCAGTGAAAGCACCAAATCTTAACCACTAGACCACCAGGGAACTCCCAATACAGTGTTGTTCAGATCTCACAGCCTCCACTTTTATGCTCCTGCAATCCATTCTCCACACAGGCCTCAAGGTGCCCCGGAGAACGTGAGCCCTGGGAACAAAGCCCAAGCCTTCATCCTTGTCTGCAAAGCCGCTGTGATGTGGTCCCATCACGGGCGCCTGTAGTGATGGCCCTGCTCCCATCACCCCTGAGCTCTTCCCCTGGTCACCTGCTATGCTCCAGTCACCCTCGTCTGCTTTTAATTCTGTAAATATACCACCCTATTTCCTGCCTGGAGTGTTCTCCCCCTAATACTTCCCATCACAGACTAAAAATTATCTCCTCAGAAAACCCTTCCCCACCATCTCTACTCCCGTTTTTCTAGCCTTCATTTGTTTGCTTCATAGCATTATTATCGCTAAGCGAATATATAATCTGCAGAGAGAAAGAGTGCAAGAGAGACCGTGTGTGTGCGTGTGTCCATCCCCAGGGTTAGAGTGGGACCTGGGAACATACATTTCTGAAAAGCTGCCCAGGTGATGATCCTAAGAACATTAAACCAGGAGTTCCCATTGTGGCTCAGCAGTAACAAACCTGACTAGCATCCATGAGGATGCGGGTTCGATCCCTGGCCTTGCTCAGTGGGTTAAGAATCTAGCATTGCTGTCAGCTGTGGTGTAGGTCACAGACACACAGCTCGGATCCCGCATTGCTGTGGCTGTGGTGTAGGCCAGCAGCTGCAGATCTGATTTGACCCCTAGCCTGAGAACTTCCATATGTCACAGGTGAGGCCCTAAAAAAAAAAAAAGGAAATGTGGCAGCTGTCCACACAAGTGTCCACCCTCCTGAATGGGATCAGATGGCATCTGAGAGAAGAAATGGGAAAGAGCAGGCTTGTTTGCTTTAGTCTGTTTCTCCCAGACCCAGTTTTGTTCTTAGCTATGCTAGGGAAACTGAGGCAGTATACTAGATTTTACCATTATTTTTTGAACATACTTGCCCACTGCATGTCAATTATGGGGGAAAAAACTGAAAGACAAACTTAAGTGTTCTGGATTAAATTTATGTGTGCATCTTGATTTCATCAGAATACTAGGGTGTGTACTAGGTAATGGGGACCCTGCCTCCCTGGTTTCTACCACTATGAAACTGACATAAGCTTTGGCTAGATAAGTAAGGAGTGGCTTAAACCTATAAAAAGCAAAAATCACGTGGCTGGCTGTATATTTATGCATTCAGTGAAAGAAAATGAGCAAAGGCAACAGATTTAATATTTAGGATATTATTCATTAATTCATTCAACAAATATTTATTCAATACTTCTTATGTGTCTGGCACCGTTCACAGCACTGGGACTGCAGTGGTGAACACTGCATTCACAGAGCTCACATGCTAACAGGGGCTTCACACACGCATAATAAATCAACCAAAATTCACATTAGCTAGAGAGAAGCGTTACAAGAGAAAATGGAGTAAGGCAGTGGAGATGGAATGAACGCTGGGGCCTCTCCTTCAGAGGAGGTGGGTCAGGAAAGGCCTGGAGAAGAGGAGACGTTGTGCAGAGATAGGGACTAAGGGTGGAAGCCAACACCGTAAATGACACGGGAGGAGCATTCTGGGCAGAGGGCATGGCAAATGCAAACCCTTGGGCGCAGCAACAAGCTAGGCAGGTCTGGGGAACTATAAGGCAGCTCCTCTCATCTGACTGGAATAGGGCGAGCGCGCAGGGAAGGGCGGGTGGGAAATGAGGAGGGGGAGGCAGGCAAGGCCAGGACATGTAAGGTCTTCAGGGTCGTATAAATTAAATTTTGGCTTCTGTTCTAGGTGTGACACAAAGCCACTGGAGGGCTGTGAGCTGAGAAATGACACGATCTGACTTATCTTTGTTTCTGGCTGCACCTGCAGTGTACGGAAGTTCCGGGGCCAGGGTCTGAAACCTCACCACAGCAGCAGCCCTCACCACAGCAGTAACAATGACAGATCCTTAACCTGCTAAGCCACCAAGGAACTCCGACCTGACTTGTCTTTTAGAATTGTCTAGGTGGGTGGAAGAAGAGCTCTGACAAGAGAGCCAAGAAGTCAGCAGGGAGACCAGTTAGGTGATTACTGCAGAAGGAAGACTAGAAAGAAAGATGGCCTGGGCCAGGCTGATAGCTGAAGGGTGGGGAGAAGTGGCCGGATTCTGGATAGATTTTAAAGGTAGAACCAAAAGTACTTGCTGGGGGTCTGAATACAGGGTCCAAGGGAAAGAGGAGTCAGGTACAACATCAAGGAGGTGGGCCTGAGTGCTGGGTGGGTGACACCACCATTTACTACAATGGGGAGGATCCCAGAGGGACAGGGTGTCTTGGCGTGGAGTCAAGGGCTTGGTTTTGGATAAACTGGATGGACATACTGAGTAAGCAGAAAGCTAGATGAGCCCGGAGATGAGAAAAGAAGCCAAGGCTGGGTCGAGAAGTGTGGAGGGAAGGGCACTAGAGTGTAGAGAATAGGATTATTGCATGTGGAGAGAAGAGAAAAGACATCTGGGGCTGAGGCCTAGGGCCCTGCAACATTTCAGGCTGGGAAAGAGAGGGGCCCAGCAGTGATGACTGAGAAAGCGCAGCCTGGGAGGTGGGAGAAAAGCTAAGAAACCGTGTGGGTCTCAGAAGTGAAGGGAGAAGCTGTTTCAAGAACGAAGGAGTAATAAACTGTGAAAAGTGCTGCTTTATTTCTTCCCTAGTCAGCACCCATTCCATTCATCTCTGTTTGATGCTACCTCTTCATCAGAAAACTCCAAATCTTTTGTTTGGGGGATTTAATGAAAACAGCCCTTAAGTTAGACACAAGCCTGACAAAAACTTAGTAAATACAGCAGAAAACTCCCCTAATAAGAACTTCCAAGGCTGGCATCAAAGCAGTCAGGATGAATTCTAACTTTCTAAATTGGAGATTCCTTATCTTTTTCTCCATTACCCAAATCCTCCAAAGTATGGCATATGGCATCTATTTTTAAAAGCTGGAGACACTCATTTCTTTGAAATTCTCTTGAGATAAGTGGAATCACATTAGGGTATAAAAATCCTTGGGCGAGAATCTCTGAGCAAATGGTTTTGCACAGACCAACTGTTCTTTGTAGGACATGCTACTGCATGGAGGCCTGGAGGTCATTCCCGTGGTAGTAAGATCTGAAGGCAAAGACTCTGTTACATCAGTGAATGCTCAATCCTCCTCATTGCTAATAAAAGTGAGCCGGAGTTTTCTCTCATAAAACTATTATTGCTCATTATGCTTGGAATTTAGAAGGGTTGGAATAAAGGCCAATTGACTTGATGGCGTATATATTCTAAACTTGGATATTTATTTATCCCTCAAATACCATAGACTCTCACATACTCACACGCTGTATGTAAAATTATCTGAAGGTTTTAGTTAATTTAGAGGTATGACCTGTGGAGGACCTAGAAATTCTCCCAGATACATGTCCACAATTCAAGTCCCAAAGTCAGTCTACCTGGTGACTGAATGTGCAACTGTTTAACGGTGTATGAACTGCACAACTGCACACTGGAGGGGTGCAGGTCCAACCTCATAAAGGGATGCTGGCCCTGCACTAACATGGCTGTCTGATGGCAGAAGGCACCATCACCTCTCCCTCAGGACCAGAAAAGCACTCACGGTCAAAGAAGGGCACTGACGGGTGAAAGGTCTGCCCTGCGCTAGCTTTGACTTGGCTGCTCTGTGCTGCCTTCATAGCACATTCATTTTTTCAGCTCAAGTTGCTTTACCTCTGAAATGAGGGGAGTTGCTAATCACTTTAGGTATACACAGACCTCTTGGAGAATCAGCTGGAAGACAGGGACCCACTTCCTAGACAAACATCACATACCCAACATTTCACAATTTCAGAAGTGCGCATGGAGCCCTGAAGCCCTTCTATGCAGCCAAGATCCGTGAGCTCTAAGTTAAGGACCTTCTGAACAAGAGATATCTACAGAATACACATGTGTGCACACACAGAAATTTATAGAGTTGAGTATTTTATTTCAAGGGTTATGAAATAGTTTAAACCAAATACATTTCTCAGTACTTTCTTTTTGTCTTTTTTTTTTTTTTAGGGCCGTACCTACAGCATATGGAGGTTCCCAGGCTAGGGGGTTGAACTGGAGCTGCGGCCACTGGCCTACACCACAGCAATGCCAGATATGAGCTGCATCTGCGACCTACACCACAGCTCATGGCAATGCTGGATCCTTAACCCACTGAGCGAGGCCAGGATCAAAGCTGAGTCCTCATGGATACTAGTCAGATTCATTTCCGCTGAGCCACAATGGGAACTCCCTCTCAGTACTTTTTTTAGAAGAAAAACTTCTAGGAACAAGGTGGTACAGCATGGAAAGCACATGTTAGGGGCTGGAGTCAGATCCAAGCTTTGTAGTTTACAAGCTGTAGGCATTCAGCTAAACTTTTTGAGCCTCGGTTTCTTCACTGGTAAAATAGGGGATTCAACTATCAACAGCTCAGGACAACTGGGAGAACTGGAGGATCTACAAGTAAAATGCCCAGTACACAGTGGTACCCAATAAATTATTATCACTATTTTTTTTTAAGATTTTTATTTTTTCCATTATAGTTGATTTACAATGCTCTGTCAATTTACCCAATAAATTATTATTATGGAACTAACTGGAGTTTCCTGGTGGCCTAGTGGTTAAGGATTTGGTGTTGTCACTGCTGTGGCACAGGTTTGATCCCTGGCCCAGGAACTTCTGCATAACTTGGGTGTGGCCAAAACAAGAAAGTTTAAAAAATAATCAAACTTTATTATAAATTTGAAAGTGTTATAGCATGTAGTTTATTCTGGCCCATAAAAATACTTAGCTCCAAAAGGCACTATAACGTGAGTACACAGGCACATACCACAATTCTGTTGGCATTTATCAGGCTATCATCAGGATAGACAAAGTATACGTCGTTTTCACCGTATGCTGTAGGGCTGCACCTGTGGCACAAGAAAGTTCCCAGGCTAGGGGTCGAACGGGAGCTGCAGTTGCTGGCCTACACCACAGCCACAGCAACGCCAGATCCGAGCCACGTCTGCAGCCTACACTGCAGCTCACGGCAACGCTGGATCTTTAACCCACTGAGCGAGGCCAGGGATCGAACCTGCATCCTCATAGATACTAGTTGGGTTCTTAACCTGCTGAGCCACAACGGGAACTCCTACACTCCATTTTTAAAGTTCATGTTCAAAACTATAATGAGGAATTCTCTTGTGGTGCAGCAGGTGAAGGATCCAGCCTTGTCGCTGCAGCAGCTTCAGTCACTGCTGTGATGCGGGTTTGATCCCTGGTCTAGGAACATGGGTGTGGCAAAAAACAATCTTTTGGCAAAAAAAATCTTAAAATTATAATGAGGTATTCCTTTTTTTTTTTCCTTTTGTCTTTTCTAGGGCCGCATTTGCGGCATAATGGAGGTTCCCAGGCTAGGGTTCTAATTGGAGTTGTAGCCGTCAGCCTACGCCACAGCCACAGCAACGCAGGATCCGAGCCGCACCTGCAACCTACACCACAGCTCACGGCAACGCTGGATCCTTAACCCACTGAACGAGGCCAGGGATCAAAACCGCAACCTCATGGTCCCTAGTCGGATTCATTAACCACTGAGCCACAACAGACACTCCATAATGAGGTATTCTTTCATTTATTTAATTTTTTTGGCTGCTTCCTTGTCATATGGAAGTTCCTCGGCCAGGGATCTACTCGATTGGCACAGAGTTGCTACCCGCACCACAGCAGCAACCCGAGCCTCAGTGACAACACTGGATCCTTAACCTGCTGAACCACAAGAGAACTCTGAGATATTCTTTTAAAACAATTAAGGAAGGAGTTCCCGTTGTGGCTCAGTGGTTAATGAATCTGACTAGCATCCATTAGGATGCAGGTTTGATCTCTGGCCTTGCTCAGTGGGTTAAGAATCCAGTGTTGCCATAAGCTGCGGTGTAGGTAACAGATGCGGCTTGGATCCTGTGTTGCTCTGGCTGTGGTGCAGGCCAGCAGCTATAGCTCCGATTCAACCCCTAGCCTGGGAACCTCTATATGCTGTGGGTGAGGCCCTAAAAAGCAAAAAATAAAAATAGAAAATAAAACAAAATAAAATAAAATAATTAAGTAGTTCCTGTCATGGCTCAGTGGTTAAGGAACCCAACTAGTATCACTCAATGGGTTAAGGATCCAGCGTTGCCCTGAGCTGTGGTGTAGGTCGCAGACGCGGCTCGGATCCCATGTTGCTGTGGCTGTGGCAAAGGCTGGCAGCTATGGCTCCGATTTGGCCCCTAGCCTGGGATACTCCATATGCCATGGTGCGGCCCTAAGAAGACAAACAAAAAAATTAATATGAGATAGTAGGAGAACAAAAGTCATTCTATTTCTTGATAACATTTAATAAAGTTGAAGAATACGCTCTCGGTGAAGCTCTATAACAAGGTAATTCCTAACTACACTATTTGCCTAAAACCACACTATTGAGAAACAGACATTTTTTTCTCATTGAGTCTGGAATTCTCCTATTTTTCTGGTAGCTAATTACTAGTTAGATCTCCATTATGTGATGTTTTTGAGAGTCACTGTTTTCTTTAATCCAGTGATTCACGTAGGACCACTCAGCATCTCTATTGATCCTATGTTGGAAGAATCTGGCTGGTTTTAGCCTAGTCTAAAATCAACATAAATCAATAAGCATTAAATTGAATTATGGCATCTTAAAATAAGAAGGCAGAAAACATTTTCCAGTGGGAACTTCTTTAGTTCTTTTAAAGATAGCTATAAAATTCGGTAGGTGGGCAGATTATAGAAATACAAGGCTTAGGTGGAAAAAGCTCCTTTTAATATTTCGAGGGCAACACAGAGTTTCATCAGATGTTTGCACAACACACCTGCTGCTCTCCTGGGTTTCCAGTACAGACTGGTGTCTGGTGGGAACTTGTAGGCAGGTCTTCAAAGCCTATGGTCCCTGGCAAAATCACCGTTTACCCTCAGACACTCAAAAGCGCTCCAAGAATGCTTCAGTTACGTGGAGCCCTGCGGTGAAAAGGCTCAGGGCCCTGGGAAGGGAGCAGTTCCCAGCCTTTTCCTGCCCCAACCCGGCTGAGGCTGTGAGAGGTGCTCCCCATCTTTAACGCTGGTGGCTCCCCAAGAGTGGTGACCCCATTATTACAAGGAGGCAGGCAATCAGGCCTAAATCACCTCCATCACCAGAGAGAGAGGATAGTTTGGTGGTTGGGTATCTTTTATATATAGTATATATTGAGAATCACTGGAATAAAGAGGAAATGACACCAGACAGTTTGAAGAAATCACCTGAATTTGGGCCTCCATTTCCTCACTTGTGAAATGAAGGGATGTGAGCCAGGTGGTCTCAAGGTCCCTTCACTCTAAACTGCAATTTCAAGATTCTAAGAATATAGAACTGAGGCTCCAAAGTCTGGGGTGATGTGACAGGAAAGGACTGATGGCTAAAATCTCTTCCAGGCTTCAAATTCTCTAATTCAATCTGTTTCTCTAAGGGAAGTGAGAATTCCATGGAAAAAAATAACTCACCTCCTGTGTGGACCCTCCCTCTGAAGAGGCACTCAAGCACTCTTTTTGCTTAGAAGAAACAACATCT
This sequence comes from Catagonus wagneri, assembly GCA_004024745.2. Lineage (NCBI taxonomy): Eukaryota > Metazoa > Chordata > Mammalia > Artiodactyla > Tayassuidae > Catagonus > Catagonus wagneri. The sequence continues at coordinate 5,464,234 of PVHT021183555.1, forward strand.
TCAACAAATAAATTTCAAGGAAAAAAGGAAAGAGAAACCTCTAGGTTAATAGAGACTTTAGAGTCACATCCCCTAAACGGACCTTGCTTAGATCCTGGTTCAAACTGTTAAAAAAAAAAAAAAAAAATTGATGCGCATTCCCACTGTGGCACAGTGGGTTAAGGATCTGGCATTGCCACAGATGTGGCATAGGTCCCAACTGTGGCTGGGATTCGATCCCTGTCCCAGCAACTTCCATGTGCCACAGCTGCAGCCAAAAACAAAACAAAACCAAAAAACCCTGATGTGACAACCTGGGACCTCTGAACACTGATAACTGATTGGATAGTTGATATTAAGAAATTATTGTTAAATATTTTAGTTGTGATATTGGTAATGGTACTGTTACTATGTTTTTGATGAGTTCTCATCATTTAGGGATATATCCTGAAATATTTACAGAAGACATGATATGATGTTTGAGATTTATTATGAAATAATCTAGTTGGGGGGATGAAGGGGGTACAAATAAAAGAATATTGGCCTTGGCTGATAATTGTGGAAACTGGGAGAGGGATACACATGACCTCCTTACACTCGTCTATTTCTGTCTATTTTTGTATATGTTCTAAATCTCCCACTGTAAAAAAAAAAAAAATTTAAAGGACATCTTGAAAATACTAACATGTTGTTTTGCAACTGATCTGCCTTAGTTTCTTTTCAAGAACTATAAACAAATCAATCAGCCACAAATTCAGTCATCTAAAATCAAGACACATCCACCTACCATATTCCCGGCCTATGCATTCACAGTGACCAGAGGACAAGCTACACTTTTGCCCACAGTAGAATTGCCACAGAAAGTATCACTGTAGTTATTTATCAGTAGCTTTTCCACTAAAATATCTTTTAGAGCTTCTTTTTCATTCATGGAAACAGTGTCCTTAAAAACAGTAACAGAAGAGAAGGCCACACCTCTCAAAGTTATTTTAACTTAAGAAATCATACTTTTGGAAGGGGACCTGAGATCCTCCATCTGAATCTCAGTTTATTCACCCCTATTTCAGATACAATAATTAATTAAAAGACTATTCCAAGAAAAATTGAACCTGTAGTAAGCAATGGACCAGAGGTTTAAATTCAGAAGACCTATGGAAACACCTCAGAGAGAGGTCCTTATTATCTGCTATATAAAAAATTTTAAAACAAACACTTATCGAGGCAGAGCAAGCCCAGAATGCAGTGTTGCTTGCGTACCACTCTTCCCAGCTGGCTCTCACCTTGAACATGCTCACTCATACCCAGGCAGGACCCACTGGAAAGCATGCTATGGCGGTCACTGTGAAGCACATGTGTTTTTGCCAGGAAGAGTCACCATGAACATGCAGTAGTGCTTGAAGAACTTACATTCATCATTTGGAATATTATAAGCAAGTACAATCATCAAGAGATAGTTTTTAAGAAAGAAGGACCATTAACCTATCAACATGTAGCTGTATAACATATGCAGAGAGATTAGGCCAAGTCTCCATTAAAGCATGGACTTAGAAGTCACTTGCTCAGGAGAACTGTAAGCAAAACATTTCATTAATTAACCATGAACTTTACTGCCAAGACCAACAGAACATGTTCAGCCACAATGTGGTGATGGCACCTCTCCCAGTGTAACATTTGGGTACAAATGGATCTACTTTTGATATTTATTTATAAATATCCTCTTCAATCTTGAGATAAAACTTCACACTAGAAAGAGTTTTTAGGAGTTCCCACTGTGGTGCAGTGGGTTAATAATCCAACTTCAGTGGCATGGTGCAGTGGGTTAAAAGGATCCGGTGTCGCTGCAGCCACGGCTCGGATTCAATCCCTGGCCCAGGAATTTCCATATGCTGTGGGTGCAGCCATAAAATTAAAAAAAAAAAAAAAAAAAAGGAAAGAAAGTTTTTTACATAAGGAAACGAGAAGCATAAGAAAGCCCTCTCCAGTTCTCGGATGGACAATATTTAGTGCATTTTAAGTCAACTCCAAAGGAAACAAAGAACAAGACAAAAGACAGAGAACTATTTGAAAGCTCAGGGTCTAGAGGAGACAGCACTATGCTCCCATGGAAACCAGGGGCTCTAAAGCGAGTCCTACAGCGCCTGCTGCCACAGTTCTTCTAAGACTTGATCACCTTGAAGTGTGATTGCACAAGAAGCACCTGGCCCTGCTTCTACCAGCCTATAAATTTCCCGAGTGTCTCACTCATGCTTGTATTCTCAGCAACTACAGACCACACTGAACGTGCCCAGCAAATGTTTGCTGAATGAGGGAAGCAGGTGTATGGAGGGCGGGGGTGGGGAGTGGGAAAACCATGACAGACCTATTCAGAGTGCCCTGGTTTCCTCACCAATCTGTGCCTAGAGGCTAGCTATCAGGCCCTTCCTAGCAAGGCCTTTGAGAAGTTTCAGGAAAGTTTATGTAAATCAAGTTTATGTAAATGTAAATCAAGTATTTGAAAATCAAATGCTTGCTATTTCAAGCAGGGGAATCTGCTATTTAAATGAACTCTATGGTCAAGCTATTTGCAATAAGAATGAGCAACCCCCTTTGTAATAAATGCACTTATATTCATTATACGCTTATAATCTGCTTTCAAATAGGAAACACCTGGCTCACATCTATACCTTATCTCACCATTATTTGAGCAACACTATTTCACTGTCTGAAGCTCTCAGACTAAAAGGAGATAAAATATACTGATATAATCCAGCTTCTGGGCAAATTTCATCAGTATTGCTGGTGCCCTATTTTTAATCTCAGATGGTGAGAAAGTTCCCTAATAGAGAAGACCTGGAGGGAAGCCAAAGCTCCATAGAAGTCAGGCTCTGGGCTATTCAGCTTCCCTCAGTTGATGTGGGATGGGCAAATATACAATAGGCCTTGAGTGTGGAGCTGACTGCCAGGTAGACAGCGTATCTCTGGAGAATATCTTTAAAGTAAAACTTGAAGCAACAAAGTTGTAGTCCTCTATGAATTGGTATGGGGACGAGTCCTAGTAGGAGATGCTGGGCATACAGTAGGCATTTGACAAGCATTTGTTAGTTGGTCCCAAGATAAAAATGGGACTCAGGTGACAAATTTCAGAAGTTATAGCCATGGAGATAACTTGAGACAGAAGGAAAGTCTCAGTGTAGTGCTCACTCGTAAACAAGAACACGTACTAGTGTAGTCTCTAGCCACCCAAGGGAGATGTTGGCCAAGAGAGTGATCTGAGAGTCACAGGTTTAAAGTTTGATGTTTCATGGGTTGAGAGAAAGGCTGTCAAACTTAGCAAATGGAAACACAGAATGCCAATTTTTTTTTCTTTTTTTAGGGCCGCACCTGCAGCATTTGGAAGTTCCCAGGCTAGGGGCTGAATAGGAGCTGCAGCTGCCGGCCTATACCACAACCACAGCCATGCCAGATCCACGCCATGTCTGCCATCTACACTGTAGCTCACGGCAATGCTGGATCCTTAACTCACTGAGCAAGGCCAGGAATCAAACCGGCATCCTCTTGGATATAAGCCGTGTTCGTTGCCGCTGAACCACAACTGGAACTCCTTAAATTTGAATTTCAGATAAACAGTGAATGATTTTTTAAGATAAGTATTCCCAAATATTGCATGAGACAGACTAATACAAAAAAAATTGTTCATTGTTTATCTGAAATTCACATTTAATTGAGTGTCCTGTATTTAATCTGGCACTCTGACTCTAGAGAAAGCAGAAACATACGGTGACCTGCAGACCTCCTTACTCCATTAAGATTTCTGAAACATTGTTCACAGAAAGGCTTAAGGTGTTTAGACCTGGATAATGAAGAACCTATTCTCTTAAGAGTAAAAAGAGATGTTAATCAGGGTTGCCTGCTCTTAGGCCACAATGAAGGGGAGGACAAAAGGCCCTCTCCAGCCCAGAAGAAGGATGAGGGGACTGGTCATTTCAGCTAAGACAATCAGAACCCTTCATCTGCCAGAGCACTAGAGAAGAATCTTCGGTGAGCCAAGCCAATGAAGTGCTGCACGGGTGCACACATCACAGCAAGCAGGGCGTTGCACCCAGCCTTTGAAGACGTTCCTTTTAAGTTAACCTCCCTTCCAACTAAACTTTTTCCAAATCTCTTCCTGCCATTTGGAAGTTGAGTGATTCTCAGCTGAAAAGGCCTGAATATACGAGGTGCAGATGGCAGCAGTTAAGGCCCTCACCAGATGCTGCAGTCTCTAATTTGATTGAAAGGATATAATTAGACAAAAACACTTTAATGAAAGAGCAAAACATGGAGGGAGGGAAGGATTGAAGGCCCTTAACTGATGCCAAAACACCCACCAGTAATAGAAGCTTTGAGTCTGGGGAAAAGGAAGGGGAAAGCCCCTTAAAAGGACAGTCCCCATCCTGTTTATTTCCCCATAGACATAGGAATAGGGATTTTATTATGGTAGATTTCCACTGTATTTTATGTGGGAACAATCTGATTAAAACCAGAAGAAGTCTTCGGAAGAACATCAAAGAAAAACAAATATGGCTTCTGTGGTCATTATTAAAAATATTTTTACCAGCCCAATAATTTTCTTTGAAGATGAATTTTTATAGATTGAACAGCAGCAAGTAATTTACATACTGTGATGACACTGGTTAACAATCCCTACTGTTCTAGAAGAGAACTATTTGGTCGCCATGTTTTCATCCAACTCTGGGACACCAAGGAACATGGACAGCCATGTAACACATCTGTTTGGAAGAAACCACGTAGAGTGAGTCCTATATGCCAATGCTGTAACCATTCTGAATCATCTTTAAAAGTTGCCTATGCTGTTTTTATTATTTCCCAGCCTTTCAAACTTTTGAGCATGAGCATACTACTCTGCTTCTAACTGAAAATCTAACCAAACTGAAAGAAATCCCACCCTCAAAGTCTGAAGATGCTAATGTGGTGTGACACGCGGGTTTGGAAGCCTCCTCAGCCCATGAGAAGCAGGGCCCTGCCCTTGTGGTAAATTGAACAATAAAAGTTTAATGTTTTGGCTCCTTGCCAGGGATTAAATCAGTGGCAACAGAAACTACAAGCAGGGCCCTACAGAGAGGCAGCCTGAGAGGGTACTGTTACAACAGTAAGAGGGAGAGGCAGTCTTGGGTGTTTGGTGGCCTAAAATCTTTCGTCTGTAAAGTTCTTCCTAGACCCCAACTTCATCCTTCAAACTGGTGCAAGTCTAGGCAAGGGAGGTGTTTACCTGGAAAGAAGATTAAAAGTGTCGGGGGAGAAGAGAAGTTTCTGTAGAGTGGCTATTTCTGAGGTGTATGGACACCCTCCTGACTGTCTACAATGGCCTCTTTTCTTTCCCCGTTCAATCGAGAGCAAGGACAATGTCTCAGAGGTGAAGTCTGGGGAAGAATCATGGCCATCTTGAGAGGAAGACATTGAAGACAACAGAGAAGGAAGAAAAAAATAGAGCGACCTCGGGTTCCCCTCCTAGCATAATACTTCCAGGTTCCAGCTGGACTCTCAAGGTCAAACTGAATATGGAAGAATGTCCGTCACTGTTTTCACCCACTGAGGGGCTGCACCGTGAGCCAGCCAGAAACTAACCTGCCAGGTGACATCAGGGGGCTTGAGGAGACCTCACCTCAAAACCCACCCAGGTAGTTTTCTAAGAGACAGGTTCACTTCCTCCTCTATTGTCCTTGTTATTCAGGAGGCAAAAGCTACAGATCCAAACTTCCGGCCTCTCCCAAGTGTTTTGCATTAACTGTTCCACAGTACAAACACAATCAACTTGGTATGTTTGAATGTTTCACTTTGTTTTTTTCAAAAATGTTTTAATTAAAACAAAATAATCATCTAAGCTAAGCACATTGTTGTTTTTTAAAGGCCACTTTAAAGTGACAATAGAACCATGGAATAAAACTCAACTGTTTAGGAAAGTGATAGAAGTTTGTTTTCTTTCTCTCTCTTGCTTTTTTTTCTTTTTTTAAATGTCTCAGGGCTGGTGCCACCTGCTGCCTGGCTTTCCTCTGAGAAATAGATCTCTCAACGGTTTTATCCAAGCAACATCTGCATAGCTCAATAAACCATGGACTGGTTCCTAGGCAGGCATTATTTTCTTTATGTCGTCTACACTGAACCATACTGAATTTCTGTTTAAAGCATCTTTTTAAAGTCTTATTAAAGATCCAAAGGTAAGTGCACAAACTTTCACTCCCCTGATATCTTTTTTAAAAATTGTGATAAAATAGACAACAGAAAATTTACCTTTTTAACCATTTCTCCCATATATCTCTTAAAGTTAGTAGTAAAAGGTAAAGATTCATTCATTCGCCAAAATCAAGCCTCCTTGTAAAATTTCTAGACCAGTGAACACTGGGGAAAAATCAATGTATACGGACCTAGAACAGGACTTGGTCAAGTCCAGCCTGAAGGCCTACTCTGGCTCACTGTCTGTTCTTATATGGCCCATGAGCTAAAAATGGGCCATACGAAACAACCAAAAGGGCAGTATTTTGTGAAATATAAAAATTACAGGAAATTCAAATATCAGAGTCCATGTAAGTTTTATTGGAACACAGCCATACCCGTTCATTTACATTTTTTCTATGGCTGCTTTTGCCCTACAAAGCCAGGGTTGAATAATTACAACTGACAGTACATGGCCCACAAAGCCCAAATTATTTACTGTCTAGCCCTTCACAAAAAACATTTGCTGACCTCCAACCTAGAGCCTCAGATGATAATACAGGCTCAAAAAATCTAAACTAAAGATGGTATGTTGCCCATCACCAAAAATCCCTAATCTAATGTTTAAAAAAAAAAACCCTAATATATTGTAAAGCTATAAGGCAATATATTTACCTCCATCATCTACTGCTGTTGACCCAAATATGCCAAATCATGAGTGTATGAATATCTATATTGTTATCAACCTGCTGTTTATTAGATGTGAACCTAAATGGAACTTCTTTTTGCTTTAAGATTTATAAAAGCCTACCTCAAACACTTAATTAGCTTTGTCTAGGGACCAAAACAAATTTTCATAAAAAATATTAGAGTTCTTTGATACCACTTCAGTTTGTTTTTGTTTTTGTTTTTGTCTTTTCTAGGGCCGCACTCGTGGCATATGGAGATTCCCAGGCTAGGGGTCTAACAGGAGCTGTAGCTGCTGGCCTACACCACAGACACAGAAACACGGGATCCGAGCTGCGCCTGCGACCTATATCACAGCTCATGGCAACACCAGATCCTTAACCCACCTAGCGATGCCAGAGATCGAACCCGCAACTTCATGTTTCCTAGTCGGATTCATTAACCACTGAGCCACAACGGGAACTCCACATACCATGTCAGTTTTGACAGTTCTATGTTTCCTAAAGTCCTCAAAGCATCAAAGTAACGCACACTGGCCCTCTTCATGCTTCTCAGCCCCTGTGTTGTACACAGCAGGTAATTCTAGGGGCTTTTTTGGCCACACCCAGAGCCAAGGATCAAACCCGCACCACAGCAGTGACCCGAGTTGCTGCAGTGACAACACTGGATCCTTAACCCACTGAGCCACAAGGGAACTCCACCATACACAAGTAATTCTGTTAACATTAACGAAATCCCCAAGAGGGACATGGTTCTGTGCAATTGAAGCTCTCGCTGTTAACTCATAGGCTTTATGGCAAGACACACTATTGTCTAATGAGTCAAATTCTAGATGAGGAGCTGGAGGAGAATGAGCATTAACTATAAAAGACCGTTCACAGCAAAGTGACCTGAGTTGAGACATTCTGCTGATGCATACTCGACAACCGCTAAGTGTAGTCAAACACCCAAGCAGGTATTTGCCTTAGGCAGAAAACTCATAGCTGAAGTCCACCCAGCTTTCTCTGCTCTTCCTACCTCTCAGCTGTGCCCTGCAGGTCAGTAAATTCCAGATGGGAGTCCACTTCAGAGAGCCCATCAGCCCATGGCCCTGACTGCCTTCCTCCTTGAAAAGGGAGTCTAGATTCCGCCACTAACCCCTACCATCCTCCTTATCAGTTATGAAGGAACGGAAAGAATCTCAAAGAATGAAGAGAAGGGAGATCATCTGGGGTTGGCTACACACTGTAATTAGAAGTAGCACTGATGGGGAATGAGCTAACTGTTTTATAAAGTCAGCATTCAAAAATGCAAACCACCAGTAATTTAAATATTATAAAATTGTGCAGAATATAAGCATTGAAATAATTTTTTCCATCCACAGAATTTTAGAGAAAATTGCAGTATCAAAAATTATGGAATGGCAAGTTTGGCATATCCTTAGAGTAAAATATGTTTTTTATTGGGAAGGATTTTAAAAAACTAGTGGGTAGGCTCTAGACAGGATGTGATGCTGAAGACCATGTGTTATATCTACCTAAAACTGCTTCTGGAACTAAAGAGGAAAAATCATAAAGGCACTGATGATGTACCAGAATGACAGGGAAAAAAGTTGGTGAGGCTCACTGAATTGGGAACTTGGGCCACTTACCATGAATCACTGCACAATGGTTATTTATTTGTCCCTACCCTAGACTCCCAAATAAAAGCACACCAGGGTCTGAGGTTTCAACTACATAAGAGCTGCTGCTTTTGACCCCTCTTAGCAAAGCAAAGGTGCCTGAGGAGAGGATGTCGCCTTCTAACAAGCATAAGCACAGAGCTAGCTCACTTAACACTTTTCAGAGCTATTACTCTGCCCTTTCCAAGAGAGGAACCAGTTTATTTCCACCCATACCTCTCTCTCCGTAGAGGACATTAAATCCTGACCACACAGATGGCAAAGTGGAGCTAAGGGGTTACTAGGTTACAGTTATGTTGACATATCCTGGCTCTCAGAAAGTCCCTCCTTCATTCCTCATGTAGGGCAAACAGTAGAAGTGATCAAACTTCTGCAGAAGTTTTTGCAGAAGTTCCCTACAAGGCCACTGATTACCTAGAAACAACTTTCTGAGCCTAATATTTACAGCACTTGGAGACGCCCCCCCCCCCCCCGCAACTATCTAAAGCCAAGCTTTGCCTTTTTCAGGGGTTAATCAGGCTGGAAGCGCAAAGTGTTCCCAGGGCAAATGAGGCACCCAGCACTTGGTGAACTGTGAAGCTCTATATAATGTATTATTAAAATATGTTAAGTGACTGCCTGTTACATGTGGGTATTTTACTTGCAGTATATCTATTAGTCTTCACAAGAACCTGTCAGGGAGTTATCACCCCTCCTTTACAGATGAGAAAACTGAGGCTCAGAGAGCTGAAGGCACAACCCAAAGTCACACAGTAAGTGACAACACTAAATCCTATCTTTATCACTAATCCAAGCTGGTAAGTAAACTGATCCAAGCTGGTAAGCAACACTAAGTTTTCTTTCAGAAAATCCTGTCTTTCCAACATCACAGTCTGTGACTCTGGATGAGGACCCAGGGGCTGGTTTTCTTACACTTCCTTCGCTTCCACTAATACCCAATTCTCAACACCTGAACAACCTGCAGAGAACTGTAACTGGGCCAGAGGACACCCTCTTGCCTGCTTTTCAACTTGAAGAGTTTGCTGCAAGGAGGAGAATGCGGGAAAGCTAAGGAAAGTCCCAGCTTCCACCCTGGTCTAGGGCCCCATCCTGGGAAGACCTGGCTTTGGCCTTGGACTGGGGAGCAGGTGACCCTGTTTAAAGTGTGAGGCTCCCGAAAGGCGGCTCTGTGTTGCATTCTCAGGATAAGACCCCTAAGTTCCGCTGGGGAGAAGTTTCCCGTCACCCCTTCTTTTCTTCCTCTTTTCACGCTGTACCTGCACCTGAGTCATACAGGGAAGTTCAAAGCCACGCTGTACCAGCACCTGAGTCACACAGGAAAGTTCAAAGCCACCCCGCGAGGGAGGGAGGGACGTTCCGTCCGGGTAGGGGGTGGTCTCGGGACCCAGATCTGCCTCCTGCAGGGTGAGCAGGTCAACTTGACTGCTCACAAGGCAGAAATTACAGCGCTGGGCAAGTGGGCTCAGCCGGGACCCCGGCATAGGGACCGGGCGCCGGCTCTCGTCACCTCCGCACCCGCTCCTGAGCCGGGTGGCGCGGGGTCCGCGGACGTGGGTGGGATGGGGGTCTGCGGCCGCAGGGCCGTCGCTGTGCAGCTTGCGGAGGGGAGCCCGGCCCGAGGGTGTCGCTGAGAGGCTTAGGGTGGGGGTGCAGCGTCTAGAGCCTTGGTGCAGGAGGGCGTCCTGGCCCGGGGGTAGTTGCTGAGGGGCTTGAGCTGGGGGTGCGGAGTCCTGAGACAGAAGAGACGTCCCGGCCCCGGTGAAAGTCACTGAGAAGCCTGGCGAAAGGGTCTCGGAGGTACTGAGGCAGAGGGCGCCGGCCCGGCGGCGTCGCTGAGGGGTCTGGGGGAGTCCCGGGTCCTGAGGTGGGGGCCCTCGCAACCCGAGGGGCGTCCCTGAGGGCTGGAGAAGGAGTAGCAGAAGGTAGGGGCGACATTGTTGGGTCCCCCGGGCGGGCTTCACGCAGGACGGGAGCGGGGGGTCGCTCACTCACCGGGTCCTTGGCCGAGGCCGGGGCTGGGCGCGGGCCGGGCGGCCAGCGTGAGCGCGGCGGCGGAGAGCAGGGCGAGGCGGGCGGCGGGCGGCGCCATGGGCCGTCAGTGCGGGGCCCCGGGGCGCGGCCCGGGGGAGAGGGGGCAGCGCTGGGAGCCGGGGGCGGCCATGGGAGCGGGACGCTGGGCTCGAGCGTGGCTCCGCCCCGGCCGCCCGGCCGCCCCGCCCTGGCCCGCCCTCCCCAGCGCCGCCACGCCCCGGCCGACCGGGGCCCGCCCGGCTCCGCGGTGAGGCCCGAGGGGCGGAGCCGATGCGCACGCCTGTCCTGTCCCGCCCGCGCCTGCCACTCACGCGCCAGGCCCCGCCCACACCCTTCACCTGGGCCCGCCCACCCGTGGAGCACTTTCTTGGTAGGTTCGAGGGCCGGGCCAGCAGGTGAGGGGCGGGGCCTGGGGCACCGCCTTCAAGACCCCAGGCGGAGGTTTGGCCCGACTGGAGCCTGCCGGGCGCCCAATGACCCCTGCTCCACCCTCACTCGGGTCGTGACCCACACGCGGGCTCAACCGCAGACGTAATAATCAGAACAGCAGTTTGCAGTCCGCCTTTTCCTGCTTGGCTCATCGCAGGTGTTTAAAAAAGGGTGCTCTGGAGTCAGCCTGTTCGGGCTCATAGCCCACTTGATCACCTGTAAGATCCTGGGCAGATTCAAAGGGAAAACAGCTCTCTTACTTAAATTTCCTCGTCTGTTAAGTGCGGGCGTTGATAGCAATTACTCCCAAAACGGTTGTACTATACACACAGTAGGAGCTTAGAACGTGTTAAACTCCTTTCACCATCCCAACTCTTGCAGCCACAAAAGAAGCAGCACACAGAGCCTTAGGTTCCGAATCCTATCGCACATCTTTGTCAACTGGGGCAACTTTCCAGCTCTTTGTCATCTGCAAAATAGAAATAATAAAAGGCCTTCACAAGATTAGATAAAACAGAAGCAAGTAAAGCGCCCGACAATGAAAAAGTCCAGAGGTGGGTGGGGCAATGACGCTTTCTTAGAGACTGCGATCCCTGACCTCAGAGCGCCTGGCTCCCTTAAATTCTCGGCGCCCGGCGTGGCCTGCCCTTTGCCCCTCACTCCCCCACAAGGTCTTCCCAGCCGGCCCTCGGGGCCTGTCGTGGCCCTCTCTCCTCCCCCGAGCTCCCCCAGGCAGAGATTTTCCCCTCAGCTCCCGCCTAAAGCGCCAAGGTGACGCCCCTCCGGGCAGGTCCGGGCGGCGCACCGGGAGCTTTCAAGTCCCCAGTCACAGACCGGCAAGTGCGGGCCTGCGCCCGGCGCGGCGGCTGAAACCTCTGTCCTCCTGTGCAGACTCGCCGAGCCCTGAACCGGGCTGGGCTGTCCCCATCCCGCGGGTTCCCCGGCCCGCCTTAGGTGCGCCGGCCCCTGCGCCCCCTAGCCACCCGGGAGCTGCCCCTCACCGCTCCCAGACCCGCCACCTCGCCCCCACTCCCCACCCCCACGCCAGCTGCTCCCAGAGTTGGGCCCCAAAGGCGCTGCTACCTCCCACGAGGCCTCCCAGCTCCGTCCCTCTCCACCCACACTACCCAGCCCCGCGCGGCAAGAATAATCTTGTTGAGCCATTGTTTTCACTGCCGTTCCCAAATTCAAGAATCCTCTGGGCTCCTTATTGGAGCAGGGGGATGCACCCCCCCAGGCCCGCCCAGGTCCCTGGGGACACACCCTCCACATCCCACCTGGTGTCTCTCACTCTTACTTATTATTTCTCTTCTGCACCGTTTGCGGCCCTTCCCTACCTCCAAAATCACCTCCTCCAGCAGAACCTGGTAATTCTTCACCTCAGCTTGCAGCCTCCCAGGCAAGAGCCCCTTGAAGGTGAGTAAAATGGTACATGCAGGTATAACGATCAGCACAAGCATTCAGTAAAGGTGATCCTTCCTCTGTTTAACAAATATTCAGTGAGGAGCCTGCCAAAAGCACCAACAGACAAGAACTTACACTGGGAAGAGAGAGGCCAGTCAACCATGAGGAAAATAATGTGAATTTCAAAGAACAAAAAGTACTATAAAGACAAGAACATGATATTGACAGAGAATGACCTGTGGACTTTTTTTTTCTTGGTCTTTTTGCCTTATTCTAAGGGCTGCACCCGTGGCATATGGAGGTTTCCAGGCTAGGGGTCTAATCGGAGCTGTAGCCGCCGGCCTACGCCACAGCCACAGCAACGGGGTATACGAGCCGCGTCTGCAACCTGCACCACAGCTCACGGCAACGCCGGATCCTTAACCCACTGAGCGAGGCCAGGGATGGAACCAGCAAGCTCTCATGGTTCCTAGTCGGATTCGTTAACCACTGAGCCACGACAGGACCTCCTGAACTGTGGACTTTTAAATGGCATGCTAGGAAAAGTTTTTAGCAAAGAAGGACACAGCTCTCTACAGTTTATAAGGTCCTTTCAGGAGTTCCCGTGAGCTGTGGTGTAGTTTGCAGATGCAGCTCGGTGAAGCCCGGCGGCTACAGCTCCTGTTAGACCCCTAGCCCGGGAACCTCCATATGCCGCGGGTGCGGCATTAGATAAGGCAAAAAGACAAAAAAAAAAAGTCCTTTCACATCTCATCCTAGTTTCAGAGTGAGAAATAAGGGGCGGACAGTGGGCTCAAAATCTGGTTTATTTGGCCAAGTCTGGGCGCATATGCCTCATGGTAGTAGCTTTTTCCACCATGGTAATAGCCTTATTGCCCTGCAGAAAGGCACCACCTCCTTCCTTTATTCTGTTCTATTGGTCTTGTGTACAGTGGGAAATAAAGATGTGGAGTCTTTATTAAGAATTGCAAGATGGCAACAACAGAGCATTAAGCTAAGCCTGGGATCCTTCTGAACTCAGGATCCTGTGTCACTAACCACACGCACCCCTGAAATGTTGCACGTCCCTGAAAGCAGACTTGTACAACAGAACTCAGAAATAATGTGCAAGCCCCTGTCCCCACTGGCTGCCATGAGAAACATCCCTCTAGCTGTCCCCAGGCCTCCCTCCCCACTTTTCCAGCATAAAGCCCAGCACAGGTGATGGAAACAGCACAGAAAGTCTAAAAATACAGCTGAGCAGGTCTAGGTCAGGGCACGTAATGGCTCAAGGTCTTTGTTCAGTTATGTGGTCTCTGGCCCTGGCAAGGAGAAGCCTGAGATATTCATTTCAATGCCTCACATACCTCAGTCGTGTTAAACAGCTTTATTTCATGGAAAGAGTGAGGGCATTGACTGGAGCCCCCGGCCTCCAGGAAGATGTTGGTGTCTGTCTGTCTTCTCTCACTTGGATTCCTCTCTGAGGGCAGCAGGATTTTCCGAGAAGCTAGGAGATCTAAGCTGGTGGTGTTTGCATGATCCTGGGTATCTTTAAAACTCCAGTTCAGATGATTTCTGCTCAAAGGGCAGTTGTGCTGTGGAGAGAGCACTGGAAAAAGCCTGCTTATGAGCACAAGAAAGCAAACGTTTACTGAGGATTTGACAAAACTCTAGGCAGGGTGAAGTATTTGCTGTCACATTTCACAAGTGGCAGTAGCACCCTTGCCAGCCTTCTCAAGCAGACAGGTTAAATGGCTTGCCTAAAGGTCGCATAGTGGTGGAGCTGGGCTTTGAACCCAGGCAGTGGGACTCCAGAACTGCACTCCTAATCACGCGATGAATTATTCCTATAGGGTTCTAGCAACAAATGCATACTGAGTGATACGGGGCTAGGATTAGGGTGAGGTAAGCAAGGCATTTGCCTCAGGCACAAGATTTAAGGGGACTCAAAAAAACTCAGTAAGGAGCTCCCACTGTGGCTCAGTGGGTTAGGAAACCAAGTCTGTGAGTTTCGATCCCTGGCCTCACTCAGTGGATTAAGGATCCAGCGTTGCCGTAAACTGCAGAGTAGGTCACAGATGCAGCTTGGATCTGGCATCGCTGTGGTTTAGGCCGGCAGCTGCAGCTCTGATTCAACCCCTAACCTGGGAACTTCCATACGCTGTGGGTGTGGCCCTAAAAAAAATGGAAGTCAGTTATCCCTAAAAAAACAAAAAAACTCAGTAATCAAGAAGAAAAAACGAAATAAATATTTAATCAAATTTCAAATGTATTCAGTATATTTAATGAACAGTGTTTTAATGCAATATCCTTTATTTTTTTAATTTTATTTATTTTTTTTTTAAGTGCCATACTCGTGCAATATGGAGGTTCCCAGGCTAGGAGTCCAATCGGAACTGAAGCTGCCGGCCTACGCCACAGCCAAAGCAACACAGGATCCGAGCTGCATCTGAAACCTACACCACAGCTCACGGCAACACTGGATCCTAACCCACTGAGCAAGGCCAGGGATTGAACCCACATCCTCATCGCTGAGCCACGATGGCAACTCCTGCAATATCTTTTAAAACTCTAAATGAAAGTCAAAAAAATTCGTGATGAACAAAATGTCAAAATTGTAAATAAAAACAGAATCTAGATTCCCGATTTTCCTTTAGCCTCAGGCCCATCTCAGCCCAGTGCTGTTACTGGTCCTGTCTCCCACATTCTGGGTCTGGCAACTTGTGATGGAAAATTCAAGATAAATAGTAGTTTTTCCGTTTTTTCTCTTTTTAGGGCTGCACCCACAGCATATGGAGGTTCCCAGACTTGGGGTCCCAGCAATGCCAGATCCTTAACCTGTTGAGCGAGGCCAGGGATCGAACCTACATCCTCATGGATATTAGCCGGGTTCATTACCGCTGAGCCACAACAGAAATTCCCCAGTTTATCAGTTCTGATGGAGACAAGGGGAGAAAAAGAATTTGGTTTTGAACATGATGAGTTAGAGGTGTCTGCAGGGCATCCAGGTAGCCACGTCTGAGGACTAAGAGCCAGATGAGAAGGGCTGGCAAGATGGGCACAGCACCCTTATTTCACAGACTTGGCCCACAGTACATGTGGTCTAGATCACTGATTCTCTGAGTTTGCATCACGGTTCAGGAATCTTTTCAAATTCTCTCATCCAAAGTCTTTCTTTTTTCCTCAGACTTCTACATCACCAACTTCAGATATGTTCCTATATGGGTGTGGAAGTTTACTTGCCTAATTAAAGTTTAAAGAATTAAACTTTAATTTCTTCTGAAGAAATTAAAAACAACTAAATTCCACTAGAGTTTGGGGGTAGGGCATGAAGAAGGAAGATGGGAATTAATATAAATTGCCTTAATTTCCTCTTTAGTCACTGACCCTCTAGAAAGAGAATAGGAGCTAAGAGAAATTTAAGAGAAGAGAGCTGGTAGTAAAGGAGAAAAAGGGAAACAAAAGCTTATTGGAGCCAAAAATACAGTGAGGAGGAGTTCCCTTGTGGCTCAGCGGGTTAAGGATCCAGCATTGTCACTGCTGTGGCTCTGGTTACAGCTGTGGCCAGGGGTTCAAGTCCAGGCCCAGGAAATTCCGTATGCCATGGTCAAAAATAAAATAAAATTGGATTTCCCATTGTGGCGCAGCAGAAATGAATCCAACTAGGAACCGTGAGGTTGCAGATTCAATTCTTGGCCTTGCTTGGTGGGTTAAGGATCTGGCGTTGCTGTGAGCTGTGGTGTAGGTCGCAGACACGGCTTAGATCTGGTGTTGCTATGGCTGTGGCGTAGGCCAGTGGCTGTAGCTCCTATTATACCGCTAGCCTGGAACGTCCATATGCTGCTGGTGCGGCCCTGAAAAGACAAAAGACAAAAAACAAATAAATATCATTGGGTGTTGCTGTCTAATTGTCTGACTGGTTTCACTTTGCATGATAATTTCTAAGTCCATCCATGTTGCTATAAATGTTGGTAATTCGTTCCTTTTAATGGCTGAGTAACATTCCATTGTGTGTATGTACCATATCTTCCCTATCCACTCTTCTGTGGATGGGCATTTAGGTTGTTTAAAAAATAAATAAATAAATAAATAAATAATTACAGTGAGGACAGCCTGGATAAACCTCAGAAAGGGCAGATGTGTGTCCAAATAGAAGCAGTGGTTTAGATATGTCAGGAAGAAGAGCTCCAAAGGATGGGTGCAAAATAAATGTTATTTAGAAGCTCGGCAGTAAAAAGGTTCATTGGAGAAGCTAACTGAGGAACAGGCCTTTCCGCAACGCGGAAGCCCTACAGCCTCAACCTCAAGTTCTCTAGATCCATTGTTGGCAGCAGCAATGGAAATTCTCACCACGGTTTCAGGACTCTGGACCAAATCGAGTCTTTCCATCCTGACTTCGTAATTCTGTACAACCTCAGGGTCCTGCTTCCCTTCCCATCTAACAAAGCATGGGATGTTCAGGACAGCTTCTAAAACCAGGAGGAAATGTAGCTCCTGTAGATACACCACTTCTGAAAGTTCCGTGAATCTGATAAATGTTTAGTGAAGATGGATTGTGGGAAAAGAAGTGGCCCGGTACCCAAGTCAGATTAAGAAATCATTCCCCAATTAAAGAAGCTCATTGCTTGCCAATAAGAATTTATGATATGGCACGGGAACTAAACTCGATATCTTGTAATAACCTGTAATGGAAAAGAATCTGAAATATACGTATGTACATGTACATATATACATATATATATAAATGAATCACTTTACTGTATACCTGAAACTAACACAATATTATAAATCAACTATACTTCGATTTAAAAAAAGAGGCTTGGAGTTCCCATCGTAGTGCAGCGGAAACGAATCCAACTAGGAACCATGAGGTTGCTTGTTCAATCCCTGGCCTTACTCAGTGGCTTAAGGATCTGGCATTGCTGTGAGCCCTGGTGTAGGTCGCAGACGCGGCTCAGATCTGGCATTGCTGTGGCTGTGGTGTAGGCCGGCAGCTACATCTTGGATTAGACTCCTAGCCTGGGAACCCTCCATATGATGTGGGTGTGGTCCTAAAAAAAAGAAGGCTTATTGCTTGGCCTCTAAACCAGATGTACCTTGGATGAGGATGATATCAAATGTTGGGTTAAGTCATTCAGATCCTGAGCAACAGGGGATCAAGAAAGGGTCAGCTGAGCGAAGGGGACCACAATGTTAATGCCATTAATAAGAACTTTTTTTTTTTTTTTTTTTTGCTTATTAGGGTCACACCTGCAGCATAAGGAAGTTCCCAGGCTAGGCGTCAAACCGGAGCTTCAGCTGCTGGCCTACACCACAGCCACAGCAACACCAGATCCGAGCCATGTCTGAGTACCACACCACAGCTCACAGCAACGCCGGATTCTCAACCCACTGAGCAGGGCCAGGGATCAAACCCGCATCCTCATGGATACTTAGATTCATTACCCCTGAGCCACAACAGGAACTCCAATAAGAACTTTATTTATTGAGCACTTCCTCTGTGCCAGGAGCCAGGCCAAGTACTTCACAAGCGTTGCCCCATTTCCTTCTCATAGTGATCCTGGGGTAGGCGTTACGACTCTCCCCATTCCACAGACCAGGAATCGTGAATTCACTTGCCCTTTGAGAGGTGGATCGGGGATGTCAGCTCAGGCAGCCCAACTCTTGAGTCCAGAGATAGTCTCATGACAAGCATAGGAGCAGATGTGGTCTGTGCCCAGGTATGTATACAGAGGGACCAACCAGATCCGAGGCAAAGTGGCTCAGTGCCAGCTCTGGTTGGATAAGAGCAAGGGTGCGCTGAGTCCAGCCTCTGTTGGTTACTAGCTTTGGGACTCGGGCATGGTCCTTGAGCCGCTGGGACCTCAGTTTCCTCATCTATAACGTGGGGGTGGCATTAGTGGCCAAACTCATTCTTAAGGCTGTTGGTAGCATTTCCCAAGATGACGTTTGTAAAGTGCTAGAACCATGTTGGGACTACAGTACATACTCAATAGATACAGATTTTACTGAAATTGGAGAAAAAACAGGCCAAATCACCCTGAGTTAGCTCTAAGGAATGTGAGGTTTACCTACCGGGGCAGGGTCTGTCAGATGGAGCTCCAAGGAGGGGAGAGAAGGCAGAACTGGATAGAATTTGAAGAGTGTGTTTCAGCTGCCATCTGTGTGAACAGTTCTGTGCTAGAAGGCAATTTGGGGTGTTCCTTAGAGCCAGAGCGGTGTCACTTGGTCACTAAGTAAAAGGCTTAGGAAAGGAAATACATTTGAGTGTCTGGAAATCCAACTTCATACTGGAGAAGGAGAGAAGGGAAACAGAAGGACAGACAGCTCCTGGTAGGCCTTTCTTGCCCGACATCTCCCTTCTGACCCTGCCGTGCAGAGTAAAGGCAGACAGTCCCCTCAGAGCCTGATGGCGCCTCTCCGGGATTCACTGGCTTTGAAAGGATGCCCGCCGCCCAGTCTCCAGATGTTCGCAAACTCTTCCCAAAGACAAGCCCTTTCCAACGCCCTGCTCTAAAACTGACCCACCTCTTGGGAGGTGAGGCCAGGACTCGCCGCTGTTGAATGGCTCCCATTGTCCTCCCAAGCGTCCGTGGGTCCAGATGCCATCGGCCTGGAGGTGGTTCCATGGCGGCCTGCAGTGCGGTCTGCTTGCAGACTTTGATTCACTCCAGGGACAAAAAAAAAAAAAAAAATCAAACAGGCAACATATGTGATTTCAGGATCTCCTGCCAGATCATACTCTCTTTTTCCATCGTGTTGCTCTCCTCCCTGAGGAGGGAGCCTCTTTTGGCATCCTGCATATGAAAAATCAAAACCAACAGGAGGAGCACCTGATAAGGAGCGCGGCATTGCCCAAGAGTTCCCAGGAAGAGGTGTCTTTGTTCTTGTTTCAAGCCCTTGACACCGCTAACAACTCTAATTACTGCATTTGCCATGGGATGTAAAATAAAACCGCATTCCAGAAACCATGTAGTTTCCCTGGGAGAGACACGCGGAGAGAGGTGCCCGGGGCTTCAGAAACGTGTTCTTTCATTTCTGGTCCCTAATCTTGGCAGCTATTCTGAGAACTTAACAGTACCTTCTTTATGTGCACGGAGGAGGGCACTTTAGCATATGTAAGGATGCATCTCCTACCTGTAGCCACAAATCTGGTCTGCATATTTGACTGCGTTGAGTGCATGCAAAACTACACTTCTTAGGAATGCCAGGACCTTCAAAATACACCCAGGCCATTTTGGGGGAAATGAGGACCTCAGAAGTTCCCGAGGCTGTGAACACCAGAAAATAGGACTTCTTCCAACTTAATTTAACTATAAAAATCTGATGATGTAACACCCACCCACACCCACATCACAAACCAAAGTGACATCACAAATGCTAGAAATAATGATTCAAAACTGCCTGTGTGTGAGCCCAAACCTAAACAAACAGCAATTTGCCCATACACGACTGAGGCAGAGAAAGGCAGGTGATAAGAAATATTAAAGCAAAACAAAGCAAAAAAAAAAAAAAGAAAGAAAGAAAGAAAAAGAGAGAAAAAGGGAAAAGGAAATACATATTTCTTCCCCCTACTAAGCTAGCTAAAATAAAATTTAAGGCAACTGAAATATGGTAAGGTGATTTAACCTTTTTTTTATAGATGACATTTCTTAGAAAGCAAGGTTTCTTTAAGTGTGTGACTCTGTTCAAATTGTTCTCTTGTTCTTGGCTGGTCCTGGGAAATGGAAGCTGGCGTCCTTTACATTGTGCTTTTTGCCTTTATAGACCCCAGAGGATATTTCCCTGCTTTGCAGCTTTTCTTGGCTCGAGGCGGTCTGGTCAGAAAGTGATTTCAGGGCTTTGGCAGGGTTTCACCTGCTGTCATTTCTGTGTTGCGGCAAGTTGAAGGGGTGGCTACAGCAACTAGAGGAATCTTGAGTGATCCTGTCCCCCAGTCCTTTCCTATGCTGGGTTCCCTCCACTTTCCAGGAGGCAGAAATTGTCTTCGATGCCTTGGAAATGCTCCCTGACCCTTCCTCTGCTTCCAGCCCAAGCTGTATTCCTTGAGAGCCTGAATATCACTGTGACCTTGTGATGTTACTCTTGCTTCCCTACCTGGTACACAGGCTTTGGAGAGCAGGAGAGAGTACGTGTGGTAAGATGTCTAAGAGTGTGTGAAAGGAACAGTCTATAAAGAGAAGTTAGTACTTTACCTTCAAAGTAGACCTTCTAGTTTCAGCTTGAGAATTGGTCTTTTTTTATTCCTTTTCCCCCCTTACAATTCTAGCATCCAATTTATGTGAGACGAGACCCCGGAATCCCCACCTATGGACTCCGACAGTCTATCTTACTGAACACCCGGCTTCAGGACTGCTATGTGGACTCGCCAGCTCTCACCAGCACCTGGACAACCAGAACGTGTGCAAAACAGAACATCGATGCCCCCGGGCCTGGGACCACCTCTTCGTGGGAGGTTGTCAAGAACCCATTAATTGCCGGTTCATTCTCCCTGGTTAAACTGGTGCTCCGGCGACAACTGAAGGAGAAATGCTGCCCTGTATCACGAAAGTTTGGAGATGCAAAACCCCTAAAGAGATTAAAGCCCAAGGAGGTTTCAGTGGTGAAAGCCGCCCAGCGGGACAGGATAAGAAACCCCATCAGTTGCAAGGGCAAGTGGCCAGTGGGGCAGCACCCAGGCTCACTTAGGCGCAGGAGGCTTGCAGGAGACATCCACGAGGTAGAAGGCGGCTGGTGGGGGAGAAAATGTGATGGGGTGGGGAGAGGGGGAGGTAAGCTAGGGAACACTTACCGCTTGAGAGAGTTATCCGAGGACGGGAATCTGGATGCTAAAGACAGGGTGGTGGGGGGTTAGGATGGTGGTGGGGGTGTGATATAATGAGTATGAGGTCTGGGGTCATGCATATTTATCCTCTGCCCAGTTCAAAAGGATAAAATGGCTTTCACACGCAGAGACAAAAGGAACTTGATGTGAAGGGAAAATGACAGGAAAGGGTCAGACTCACACACTTGAACGCCAGAGCCGAGACACAGGTCTGGCCATGAATTTCCACGTGGAGAACCGGGCATCCAGGGGCCTGATCTGCATCCAGCTCCATGACTCCATGGTGGCTGGCAGAGCTCAGAAACGCTGTGGAGCTAGGTGGTCAGCGTTCAAATCCCAGCTCTGACTAACACTGAGGACAAGCATGGGCTGGGTCTCTTTCTACCTCGGGAAGGGGTTCATGAGGATTAAACTAAGTTAACACATGCAAAGGGCTTTTGAGCAGAACCTGGCACAGAGTAAATATTTAGGGTCCTCTGTGGCATTAGCAGGTGACAGCTGTGGGTCACCTTCTAACTGTGTGACCTTGGGCAAACCCATTCCAACATCCTTGCCTTTAAAGCTGTCTCCTGCTGACCTTACAGGGTTGTGGGGAAATGCTCACAGTGGTAACTCTGAAGGAATTTGGTAAACTAGAACACACTAGACAAATGCTGGTTGTGGCTGTAACCAAGACTCTGGGACACAAATCCCAGATAATTATTCTGAGCTCCCTTCTCAAGTTTTAGCTTTGACGTCTCTGCTTTCTTCCTGGCTAGAGTAAAGAAAGTTCAAAGGAGAAAAAAGTAACAGTCTGCCAAGATCTTGAGAGCAGATATGCCGAACATGTGGCTGCCACCCAAGCACTACCCCGGGACATTGGGACAGCGTCCTGGAAGGGCCGGGCCTTGCTTCCTGAGACCAGGAAGAGACAGCCATTGTCAGAGGACACGCTTACCATCCACGGCCTCCCCACAGAGGGCTACCGGGCTCTGTACCACGCGGTGGTAGAGCCAATGCTCTGGAATCCTTCAGGGACCCCCAAGAGGTACAGCCTGGAGCTGGGCAAGGCCATCAAACAAAAGCTCTGGGAGGCCCTGTGCAGCCAGGCTGCCACCCCTCAAGGTCCTCAAGAGGAGCTGCTGCCCGGCAGGAAGCGGCTGGAGGCCCACGAGGAGCCTGTGCCCAAGAAAGGGTCCAAGTTAAAATGCGAGAAACGGGAATGGGAGCTCACGGGATGAGGATATTCTCCGCTAGACGTCTGAAAAATAAACACCATTTTGCACCTTCCACATACTCTCAGAGTGCTTTACAAATTAGTGACCGCAGGAGTTCCACTGTGGCTCAGCAGGCTAAGAATCTGACATAGTGTCTGTGAAGATGTGGGTTCAATCCCTGGCCTTGCTCAGTGGGTTAAGAATCTGGTATTGTTGCAAGCTGTGCTGTAGGTCACAGATGTGATTCAGATCTGGTGTGTCTGTGGCTGTGGCGTAGACTGGCAGCTGCAGTTCTGATTTGACCCCTAGCCCGGGAGCTTCCATATACCGCAAATGTGGCCCTAAAAAATAATAGTGACTGCCCTCCCTGGGACACAAGACAAATGTGTATGAGATTCATTGTAGACTGAGGGCCCCTCTCCACCTTCATGGTTAGGTCATTTCCAGGGCTAGATGCTTAAGCCTTTTTTCTTATAAGCCCCTTTTCCTTAAGAGGGACTGGAGGGCCTCAGTTTTCCAGGCAGGAAAAGGCCTGGCAGAAGCAGCCAAATGGTATATCCAGCCTAAGGTCCCTAATTTTAAAAGGGAGCCTGCTGGGATGTTCCCTGGTGGCTCAGGGGGTTAAGGATCTGGCGTTGTCACTGCTATGGCGCAGGTTCAATCCCTGGCCTGGGAACTTATGCATTCCACTGGTGTTGCCAAAAATAAATAAATAAATAAATAAATAAAATGTAGACTGCTGGGGTTGACCACCATTCCCTTTATAGGCCTGAGCAGAAAAACCACCACTCACCCCAGGGACATAATATCAAACCCCGTCATTCAGATGCTTGCCCGAGACACCACCTGAATCCCTAATAACCTCAACTCTATAGTACAGGAGAGGAAATGACACAGAGGCTCCCCTGAGGAAGCTGCCCATAAAGGCACTACTTTGGAGTTCCCATTGTGGCTCAGTGGAAAGGAACCCAACTAGTATCCATGAGGACTTGGGATCCCTGGCCCCGCTCCGTGGGTCAAGGATCGGCATTGTAGGGGTAGGTTGCAGATGCGGCTCAGATCCCTCGTTGCTGTGGCTGTGACGTGGGCTGGCATGGGCAGCTCCTATTCGACCCCTAGCCTGGGAACTTCCATATGCTGCAGGTGCAGCTCGGAAAAAAAAAAGAAAAGAAAAAGGCACTGCTTCCTGCAGATGTCTTCTTTGTGGAATAATCTGTACCTTTACTAAATAGAGCAAGGACGACATAGAACACGTACTTGATAAAATTGTATTTTTTTTACAGTCATTTGTACAATTTGTTACAAAACCATAGAAGACTACAACTTATTTTAAATCATTTTTTGGTCGGCAAATATGTAAAATCTGTGTGCAATTATCATGTATTTACAGGGCCTCACGTTAGTCATTTTCAATGATTATTCCAACAATGTCACACTCTCAACATAAGACATGGCTTAAGATAAATATATTAGTAAATAAATATTCTGAGAACATATTTCCATAAATGAAATGTGCTGCTATACATATACAGAATATACATAAGTTGTTTTCTAGCCTTTAAAACATTTTTAAAAAAATGGTAATGTTGGAGAAGGAGCCCTTAGACCATTTTATTACAAAATCTTTACAGCAAAGTCTTTACAAAATATCTTTTAAGTGCTATGGGAGAAATTTTAAAAAAACATTTAAAATAGTGCCTTGTTAGACCAACACAATAGAGTTTATATATAAAGAATAGAAAAAGGCAGTTCTGTTTAAAAAATAATACTCTTGCTTAGTAATTATTTTTTAGCATCTTAAAAGCATTAGTCCTGCATGAACTTTTGAGTAGGAACTAGCAGCACGAAGGGAGGGTGTGAGCAGTGGGACAGCAGAGGGAGCTTTACAAAGCGGCGTGGGTTCAGAGGCCAAGAGACAGAGTTAAGGCCGGCATACTGGGGCTGTGTCTACTACAAAGAGGTACCATGTGGACCAGAACTCCCTAACCCCCTTTGTTAACTGGTTCTAGCACTCTTTCGCTTACATGGCTGTTCCACCCCCAAGGCTGGGACACCGGACCACGCCCAACAGTCACGTTCTGGCATCTGTGGGGTGGCTCTCAATGGAAAACGTGAAGCTCCCGGTTTTCACGGGAGCTTTCACGCTGCTGAGAGGCCACAGACAAAAGGTACCTGTCATCATCAAATATTGGGGTCTTGTGACATTAAAGAAGACATTTCTTTCGATTTGAATGGTGAGGCAATAATGTAGTTGGTCACTATATTTTGGTGACCTCCCTGTCTGGTGAGCCAACACAAATTTAAGACAATGGTTGAGATTTAAAGTCTTAAAACTTCATTTTTGTTTCTATCACCCGATAAGCTATGAGAATTAAATTGTTTCTTTTGCCATCTGTAGTTATTGCTCTTTCAAATGAAAATTGGACACATTTATTTTAATAAGCCCAGTTGAAGCCACATTCTCTCCTCATCTATTTCTTGCTTAAGGCTGTTGAGGAGTAGTTTTCCAGCCAGGGCTAAAGAAAGCCACTTTCGGGGTATGGTTTCAAACAAGGAAGATTATATGCACTCAAAGGCATTAAAAACAAAAGCAACAACAACAACAAAAAACCCACAAAACCACAAGCAAACAAACAAAATCTCAACAATGAGAAGCTGCTTTGTGAAGTTCACGTCAGAAGCCATAATAGCCCCCACCCCTTCCCTAAAACCACGACATGCAAGCTGCCGTCCCCAGCAGCTGCCACTCCTGGCCCAAGAAATAAAGGCGGCCCAGATCACATGTCAAGGGCTCAGGCGCTTCTCACACCCTCACCAACAGGTGTGCTGGGCATAGGCGAGGGTGGGGGTGAGGAGCCCAAGGGACCACACCTCTGAGGCTGGAGGACAAATCTCACCACAGTGAGCTCTTAAATGGCAAGTGGCCCCATCACTGGATGCTGGAATTTCTTTTGGTCAAATCCTGTCTGGAAGTAAATAAATTTCCTCATCACAGGCTGGAGTTTGTAAGTCAAAAGGATTCTGACACACAGTAAGATTCTCCCCAGTGGACCCTGGGCTGGCGTCCCCTGAGCCTTACGGGAGAAGAGCCACCCCTGTCCCCTGGCAGCCCAGGGTGGTCTCTATTTCCCCACCTACAGGCGGCCAGGTCTCCAGCTTCCTATTCAGCAAATGAGCACTTTGGATGACAACTAATGCCTGCTAAGTAAATGAATAATTAAGAGTGACCAGAAGAGTCAACAAACACAAGGGCTAATGTGATTAGTTTCTTCTAAAAAAACATTTTTTTTAAAACAAGATATACATTGGACAAAAAGGATGACAATCCCTGATCTGAAAGAGCTTTAAATAGATTCTCCCTTTTAAAATGGAAACATCTTTTTTAAGAATGATTTGGGTTTTAAACTCTCCCTCCCTCTTAAAACGAAAACAACAAAAGGGTAGAATAATATACAAAAACTTACCCTTTGGGTCTAAACTATCTGATAGTCTCTTTCTGTCCGTCTCATGGAGAATCAATACGTAATAGTGCACTGGGTAGAAAGGATAGTAGACGTTTGCAGGCGGGATGAGCAATTTGTCACGAGGCAGAAGGCTGAACAACCATTTCCTTCCATAAGGAAATGGGATGGGAAACTTATCTTTTGAACAGAGCTCAGACCCCTGTGGGGTCCCGGCCACGCCCCCCGGGAAGGCAGCTGGAGGCTCGAGCAGCCCTGGGGTGTGGCTGCGCCCACAAGGACGCATGCGCACAGGCCCGCGCGGGTCGGGGTGGAAGGGCCTCCATCCCTCCTCTTCCCCCAGCTCGGTCGTCAGACACCGAGGTTGCAGAACTACATGCCTTCCTCCTGGGTGCTTGTCCCCACACACCCCGCAGAACCATCTCTGCAGCCCATGGCAGGAAGCCCAAGATCAGGACTATGAACTATGTCCTTCTACTTAGGTCGATGCCAGAGGGGACAGGCTGAGGACACTGGGGAGAATCGTCCCTGTCACCCCAGGGCTTAAGTAGCAATGGCTTGTCCCAGCTCCCCAGGCTGCAGACCTTCTGCTCTGTTCCTAGCTGTTTCCATCAGCTGCCTAAAGGTGCGGGCTGGAGAAGCATGGCTTCCGAGAAGACCTGAAATTTTGTTAAGTTGGGATTTGCCACGAGAAAGAAAGAGGCAGCATTGCATTGTTCCTCAGAGTTTGTACCCATATCAACTAGCTTTACTTCAAGTTTCTGGTTCATTTTCTAAGGCAGGTGTAGCCCTGAGCTTTTCAAAGGCCTGAGCTCCCTCCAGGGAGACAACAGTATCTACACATGATGTGGTTCAATTAATGCAGCAGTGATTTTTTTTTCAGCAAAAGTTGGCGATTAGGGTTCTTTAAAATATATATTTAAATAACTTTTTACATTTACATATAATACAAAGCAGAGAACTCAATCCCACACACCTCAGAACCCCAAGCACACACATTTACAATACAGAAGGATAACATGTTATCAAAAGTGGGAAAAGGACTCAGAATTTTGTCTGTTGGTTTGTTAATGGGGGGAGGGGGTTGCCACGGGCGGCTCACATTTTGGGTTGAGAAGGAGGGCTCTCTTTGTTACCACTTTAGTGTGTTTGTCAAAGCTAAAAAAAAAAATCTTCTTTCCGTAGGGAGTCAGAGTTTGGAGTCTCCGCTCAGTTCCCATTTCCACGTAAGAGTTCCTTCTGAGCTCAGGCTCCTGGGCGAGATCCCTGTCCTAAGAAGAGAGAGAATAATCATCAGGGGAGGGCGCCTGCACACCCTGGGGACCAGACAAGGGACCTGGGGGACCATCCCAGCAAGCGGCATGCTTTCTTTGTTTTTTGTTTGTTTGTTTGTTTTTTTGGTAGTTGTTTTGGCTTTTTAGGTCTGCATCTGCAGCATAAGGAAGTTCCCAGGCTAGGGGTTGAAGGAACTGCAGCTGCCTACCGATGCCACAGCTACAGCCACGCCGGATCCAAGCTGCATCTGTGACTTACACCGCAGTTCACGGCAATGCTGGATCCTTAACCCACTGAGCAAGGCCAGGGACTGAACGTGCATCCTCATGGTTACTAGTTGGATTCTTAACCCACCAAGTCCCCTTTCTGCGGGCACAGGTGCTTTCTAGAGCCAGACTTGAACCCTGGGCAGTGCAGAGCCCCCTGGAAGCCCTTAGGCAGCATGGAAAAAAATGTGAAAAACACGCGCACGGGCACTGCCACAGGCGCTGGGAAGAGCAGGGGAGCAGACGCCCATCTCGGAGCCCTCAGACCTCATAACACAGTAATTTCAGGTGGTAAAAACCTGGGCAGAAAACATAGGGTGTGAGAGTCAACTCAGAGGGGGCTGGAGGTGTCACTTAGGCTGAGATCCGCAGGAGAGAGCGACAGAGAGGCCTGGAGGCTGAAGCGAGCCCGGTGGGACATGGGCAGAAGGGTCGGCAGGGCCTGATCACATGGAACTGGGTGTGGGGTTTACACTTTGAAAACTCTGAAGGTAGTGACAAGTCAGTGAAGGCTTTTCTGGTGTAAAGACAGATGTTTTCTGTTTTTCTTTTTTAGGGCTTCACCCGCAGGCTAGGGACTGAATCAGAGCGGCAGCTGCTGGCTTACGCCGCAGCCACAGCCACACCAGATCCGAGCCTCCTCTGTGACCTACACCACAGCTTATGGCACCTCCGGATCCTTAACCCACTGAGCGAGGCCAGGGATTGAACCTGTGTCCTCATGGATGCTAGTTGGTTTGTTACCGCTGAGCCACGACAGGAACTCCAGCAATAGACCAGTCAGAAGGCTACTGCCTTCACCCTGCAGAGAGGAAACAGACCTGGCCGCAGACAGGCGGAGGGTGGGGCAGGCAGTGGATTGCTGCGGGATGTACTCTGGAGAAGGAACTTGTCCCAGTGCTACTCAAAGGTGCTGGGCTGCACACTGTTTATTGCTGAGCAAAATATTTGGCTATAGAACAATTTGGTGATGACTGCTGAATGCAATAATAACAAATCTGGACTCGGATTTCTTTTGGAGGGGGGGCACACCCCTGGCATGTGGAAGTTCCTGGGCCAGGGATGGAACCTGCGCCATAGCAGCGACCTGTGCTGCTGCAGTGACAACGCCAGGTCCTTTTAACCTGCTGTGTCACAGAGCACTCCCTGGCCTTGGATTTGTGTGTCTTCTGCTAAGCTTCATTTTTCTGGGGATTCAGTTTTCTGGATGAGGGGAAAACCAGCACCTGCAGTTCTCCCCGACGGGTCAAGAAGCCCAGGGCCACTGGGATGTGAGGCGCAGGGCAGGATGAGGCCTGGGCTTTGGGCCTGAGCGCCTGGGAGGCAGGGGGAGCCCTGGAAAAAAGGGTCCAGAGGGAAGAGATCATGGAAGCAGAGCACACGGCGGGCCCAGGGCTTGGAGGAAAGGCTGGGTTGGGGAATAACACTTGGAAATTATCAGGTAAAGCCAAGGGCACCAAATAATCATTCTGAAAATGATGCTGGGGAGAGAAGACCCAGACTCTGGCCTACTGTCACCTTCTGCTCTCACCTGCAGCCTCACTGGCTGTGGCGCTGGACTCCTGAGTGTCCTGAGGGGCACTGGGGGAGCTGGCCCTGGCAGCCTGCACCTCTTCCAGAGGGCGGCCTGGTGGCAGTGGTGCCCTGGCTGGGCAGCACAGAAACCGCTCTTCTTCCTGGGCTGCTCCCAGGCCCCGGCAGGGCCACGGGGCGTCTGGACCTGGCGGCGCCTCACCCCAGGGGCCTAGGACACGGGTCTCTCGGCAGTCAGAGGGCACGCTCAAATCACAGTCCACATCCTCCGGAATGATGGGGATGCGCTGGCTCAGGTCCCGGGCCCCGGCATGGCAGCCGGGAGGGGGCTCCTGAGCGAGCGTGTACTGCACGTGCACCGAGCAGTCCTCGGCGTAGCCACCGCCATGGGCCACCTGCTTCTCTTCATAGAAGCAGCAGGGCAGGCCCTCGTATTTCACCCCGTCTGTCCTGGGCAAATGGTCCGGGTGGAGGCCACATGGGCCCGGGGGGCTCCCGGGCTGCGACTCCCTGCCCAGGGGCTCCAGGAACAAGGGGCTGCCCCCGGCCGCCCCCGCGCTGGGTTCTGGCGGGGCGGGCTGGGGCTCACAGCAGCAGGCACACGACGGCCCCTCCCGGGCCCCCTTCCAGGTCCTCGTGAGGTCCGGGGCGGCCCCAGGAGAGGCCTCGAGCCCCACGTCTGAGGTAGAGCTGCTGGGCCCCCGGGGCTCCAGGGAGGAGCTGCTGCTGTAGTTCATCTCCAGGCTGCAGGTGGACAGCCGGTCCCCCGAGGGGGAGGCAGGGCCGGCCCAGGCCTCTCCCCGCCCAGCACCTTGACCCAGCGCCGCTGGGAGCTCCTCAGGTGGCGGGGAGCCCTCGAGGCGAACAACTGGAGCCCGGCCCGAGCCCCCCACGTCACCGGCGCGACAAGGGCTCCGGCTCCGGTAGATGAAGGGGTCGTAGTCGCTGCTGAGCGAGCTGCGGAAGGTGGAGCAGCTCCCGTACACGCCCTGGTTGCTGACCTCCGTACAGTCCACCACCGAGTCGCTGGATGAGCAGCGGCACTGGCCCGAGCTGCTGCTGCTGCTGCTGCTGTCGCTGCCCGGGCAGTCGGCCAGGTAGCCACTGCACACCGAGCGGTGGCCGTGGTAGCAGCTGAAGCTGGACGCGCTGCCGCTCTCCAGGTGCGAGGCTGGGGCCATGTGCACCACGGGGGGGAAGAGCAGGCCACCGCCGCCCGGGGGGAAGGCGCGGGCCGGGCCCCTGGGAGCGAGGCTGGGGGGCCCCTGCCCCTCCTGCTCGGGGTAGCTGAGGCCCTGGAAGTAGTAGTGCTGGTACATGGTCTCGTACTGGGAGAAGCAAGCTGCCTTGGAGAAGCTGCGGCTGCCAAACTTGGGCCTGCGGAAGGGGTGCGCTGGCGAGTAGGGCCGGTGCTCCAGGCCACAGCGGTGAGGGCCCAGGGTGGGGTCCAGGTGGAGGGGTGGGTAGCTGCGGATGTAGGTGGGGGTCTGTGGCGAATAGAGGCCTTGCTCCCCATGCCGGTCCATGGTCAGCAGCGTGACAGGGTTCCCGTGGGAGTCCATGCTCGTCCTCGTGGGGTAGGCCGGGATGGCGCTGGTCCTGTGCACGCGGCCGGGGTAGTGCACCGGCAAGATCACCCTCTGCTGCCGGCTGCGAGCGAGGTTGCTGGTCTCCACGCACACGGCACTCGGGTTTCCCTTTTGCTCTGTGGGGAGGTGGAGGAAATAGTCAGAAGAGCCAAGGGCTAGAGGGGCAGAGGCAGGTGCAGACTGAGGCAGTGGCTGCCTGGGTGCCCAGTCTCCAGACCCTGGCCCATCCCGAGCTGTCGTCAAACCTGGCCACAACCTGCTTCTTCACTTGAAAGGTGGTCACTCCTGTAAGGGTCCATCTCCCACCTCCCAGCTGCTCTGCATGACAAAGGCATGAGAGAGCAGCAAGGACACAGAGAGGAAAGACGCTTCCCCTCTTGGGAAAACAGCTACCTGGGAGCACCCAGCATCCTGGTCCTTCACCCGCCCCTACAGTGATGCAGAAGCAGCACCACAAGCCGGGGTACCGGGCACCACTTGCCATTGCTGTTCAAGATATGATGGGCCCGAGGCCTGGAGAGACTAGGTGCCTTGTCCCAGGTCAGGAAGCTGGTCATGTCAAAGCCAAAACTTGAACTCAGGGTGACCCTCCACCACAGGCTCTGCTAAGGGTTTGGAGGCCTCCAAAACCCAGGCCTCTGCACCTCCGAGTCCAGACAGCAGCACTGTGGTGGTTCTGCTCTCTCCCGGCCTGTGGCACGTGCCAGGCTCTGGCTGGGTACTCGGGGAAGACAGTGACTCTTCAGCAGCAACAGAGGGAGGTGAGAATTACCTATGATGTTGTGTCGACAGTGGGGACAGGTGTGGTGCTGCAGCAGCCACGGATCTACGCACTTCCTGTGAAAGCGGTGAGTGCAGGGGATGACACGCAGCTCCTGGGAAGGGAGAGAGGACACAGGGCCTGAAGAGAGGGTACGGGCAGCCGGCTCGCGCTTCCCCTTGTACAGTCCAGCATGGACCCCAGAGCCCAATTCACTGAGGTGAGGCTTGGAGGCTCCTTCCACCCTCTCTCCAGTTACAAGTGGGCTGAATTCCCTGGAATCCAGGGAGACAGAAACAGCCCAGCAGAAGCTCCAACCACGGCATTTGGTGCTGAGGGAGGAACCAGCCCCTTTCTTGCTGCTGGAGGAAGGCACGTGCATTTCTGCTGCGCACACAGGGCACTAAAGCTGGGTGCTAGTACGGGTGCTCAGCCGGGGGCATGGAGGAATGGTCTGGTACAACTCAAGACCTTCTGCATCTCTGGGGTGGTGGCCGCCCCTGGGTGCCTCACACGGCAGGTAGAAAGGAGGATGCCTGGGACCCCAACTGCCAGGCGGGCAGCAAAGGGGCAGAGTTCGCCTATCCTCTCCTCCACCGGGCCCTCAACACCCACCTGGGGCACACAGTTTATAGCAAAGCACCCCACGTGGAGAGGAGGAGATGGGGTTCTGAGGCAGAACCACCTCTGAAGTTCCTGAGCCCAAAGCATCTTCTACTCTTGCTAATTTTACTTTGTTTTTCCATTCTCTGACCAGCGCAACAGTACTGTTCAAACTGGCTGTACCCGACCTGACCGTGGTAAGAATTCTACGTGGATTTTTCATGTAACCTTCATCATCACCCGGAGTGCAGGTCAGTTTTGGGCCCATGTCACCAGCAGAGGCATGGAGAAGAGTCACTTGCCCAAGATGACAAAGCCTCTAGAACCCTCTGGGCTAAGATTAGAATTTAGGCAGCCTTAATTCCTGTTATAGCTCAGTGGAAACGAGCCAGATTAGGATCCATGAGGACGCAGGTTCGATCCCTGGCCTTGCTCAGTGGGTTGAAGATCTGGCCTTGCCGTGAGCTGTGGTGTAGGTCGCAGACGTGGCTTGGATCTGGCATTGCTGTGGCTGTGGTGTAGGCCGGCTGATGTAGCTGTGATTCGACCCTTAGCCTGGGAACCTCCATATGCCATGGGTGCAGCCCTAAAAAGACCAAAAGGAAAAAAAAAGGAATTTGGGCAAACTGCAGAGAGACCATTAACCTAAAGCCTCTGTAAAACCTCTTTTTCCATCCTACAATCTACACAGCACTGGGATGCTTTCATCAAAGGGGCATCAAATGCCCGCAACTAATTCTGAAGTTGTTTTTCTCCCCACTTCCCAAAACGTGTGTGTGTGTGTGTGTGTGTGTGTGTGTGTGCGCGCACGCGCGCGTGCATGCGCGCACGCACATGCATGGCTTTATCCAGAAAGAGATGAAGCAAATGTGGCAAAACATAATAGCGGGTGATTCTAACAGTTCTTGCAACTTTTCTGAAAGTCTGAAATTTTCAGAAAAAAGCTGAAAGGATGAATAAAGGGCCATCCATATTCCTTGTCTCTTTCTAAGTAAAAATGTAATACAGCTATAGGTTTAGTATCAAGTCAGGTCCCAGACTTTCGAGAAGAGCAATTTTTTTTTTCCATCTTTTTGTTTTTTTAGGGCCATACCCACAGTACATGCATGTTCCCAGGTTAGGGGTTGAATAGGAGCTACAACTGCCAGCCTATACTGTAGCCACAGCACCACCAGGTCTGAGCTGTGTCTGTGACCTACAGCATAACCACAGCAACACTGGACCCTTAACCCACTAAGCGAGCCCAGAGATTGAATCTGAATCCTCAAGACACTACGTTGGGTTTGTAACCTGCTGAGCCACAATGGGAATTTCAGAAGAGCAATCCTAAAATTAAAACGTGTGCATGTTCTTAAAACTAGACGTTTTCTGATTGACTTCTGAAATGACCTACATTCAGCTGGTTCCCTCCAGGGGGAACAGCAGTTAGAAGGTGTCAGGACAGCCCCTGAGAACTAGGCGTGGGAAGAGCACGCAGGGCCCTGCCCTTCCGGGCCCAGGGCACCTCTGCGGGCCCGTCTGCCTCATGCCTGCCCAGAATGGCTCGCCTCTGCCATTACCTCCCCGTCGATGTACTTCTCCAGGCAGATGGCACAGTCGGACGTGGAGCTGCTGCTGAGCGTGTCCAGGGCCCCGCAGCTGCCCTCCCGGTGCCCCTTGCTCTTGGAGTTGAACTTCCTGGTTTCCATCTTCTCCAAGGCCTGCACAGCCAGCCTGGTCACGGAATTCTGTGGGGCAGAATGTGGTTCGTGTCAGGGTCCGGGAGGTGTTAGGAGTGCTAGTCCCCACCCGGGGCCACGTCACTCGTGTACCACAGGCCAGGACAACTGCTGAGAAATCACTAAAACTTCAGAATGACAGAGTACCAGAGCACAGCTTTTCTAGACTCCTGAGTATCCATGACCTTAACCTAGGCTTTTCCCAAGCAGCGGGAATAGCAGAAGTCTACTTCAATTATTTGGCCAAGTCTGCTCTGTGCTAAGGGTTCCTCCCTCCACTGAAGAAAGTTTGAGGGCAAATGTGACAGTGCCTGGGGGTGCTCGACAAGCCCTGCAGCTGCTCTGCTGGTGAGAGAGCCCGGCGCCTAGGTCCACTGTTTCTCAGGAAACGTCACGCTACACACCTGAGAGCCTTAGCTACCGCTTACCCTCCCTGGGCCCTCTACCCTCATATCCTTCCTCCCAACAGGCACGCAGTTTTGTGCCAGCCGGGGCACCAGGGCCGTTACTGTAACTGAGATTCGCTGGCAGAGCTCTCGGGAGATGCAGATGCACATGTGGCAGGTCTGGGATGTGGCCTGGATTCTGCGTTTCTACCGAGCTCCCTGTAATGTGGATGCTGCTAGCCTTGCCCCAGATCATGTTTGAGGGGCAAGGCTCTCGGGCTCCACGTTAACATTTCAACCTCTCTTTGAGTAAACCTCTGGCTGGAAATAGCCCCAGGGCTGGCCTTTGGAGGACAAGATGACAGTGCTACAAGCTTTGCTCTGATTTTCGCCTGTCTCTGTTGGTTCTAGGCCACTGAGAACAGGCTGCCAGGCTCAGGACCCAGTCCTGGTTTGCCTCAGTAACAGGGCAGCAGGGCGTTACCTGACTGCGTCGCTGCTTCAGCTTGATTTTGACGAGGAGGATGAGGCAGACCAAGGAAACCACGACGAAGAAAGCCAGGAAAATCCCCATATCAAAGTATTCAGTGGGTTGCTGGAACAGAACACAGACACGGTGAGTCATGGTTGTCTTCAGCCTGGGGATCGGTGCATGGGCTGGGTCGGACCGGGCAGGACAAGGAGGGGCCCCTGGGGTGCACTTCCCCTCTTATGCAGGACACACCTCAGAGTGTGGCCCAGGCAGTGCCTGTGGTGTGGCCTGGGGAGGCCTGCACCACTGTTCTCAGCCAGGCCTCATAAGAGCCAAGGGAACTCTGTTCACAGAGCCTCGCTCTCTGTGGAATTAGCGCAAAGTTCACTGTAACTGGTAGGAGAGGTCCTTCCAGATAAACACAAATATCACATTTATGAAACAAAGGAGTGAGTGTCATGTTTTGAGGGAACAGTGATTACTAACCATATAATTAATGGTTTACAACAACTCAGAAAATTGTATGCTGCTTCCACAAATATCAGCTTCCACTGCAATGAGTCATATTTACCAAAGCGTGCTTTTTTCCTTTAAAAAGCAGCCAGCAAGTCTGTTCTGCAAACTCCTTCTAGTTTTAGTTCTTACCTTTTCCTCATGGCACACTAAACCCTTAAAGCCACCTCAACTAGGACATGCGTTTAGCCGACAGCAATGGAGTTTTACTAATTGAATGCGATGGGGAATCTGGATATTTTGCGTGTGCAAAAGAATCAGCCTTTATGTGACTATTCCAGTATTTGTGAGGAGGAAATAAACCATGTGTGGGGCACCTGCCCCAGGTTCCTAGAATCTTCAGCCCGAGGTCGGGCAGAAGATGCCAGCAGTGTCCCTTTAACACACTTGTGAAAAGCCTAAAAAGTGAAGCTATTCATTAACCACCTGGAAGTTGTGAGCTCCAACCCCAATTGAAAGTGTACTTTTCCAGAATCAAATACAAATGAGGGGCTTGCAATACTGCATTTACCCACAGGAAAAAGGAAGTACAGGCCTTTTTCTCAGTCCAGGTCAGACAGGAGGAGGGAGATACAGGAAGCTGAGTGCTAGGTATGCCTTCCCTCAGTCCCCTCCGTAAGCCTTTCCGAGGGAGATGGGACAGAATAGAAAAGAGGACGAGAGGTCACCAAGAGAGAACGCTGGGTGGAAGAGACATCTGGTCACAAACCATCTCTCCTTGGGTGGACTTCTAAGAGAACCAGGTGAAATTTCTCCCTGGCCCCGGCTTTATATCTGAACTAAACCTGCAGGAAGCTGGGAGACACCAGCATTTTAGCCAGAAGGAAGGCAGGAGCAAAAGGCCAAGCCCGCAGGGAATGAAGGTAGGGGTGGCAGCAGAGAAGGGGCCTGTGGCCTCCTGGGCCGAGGCTCACTCGAGGAGGGCGGTGCTGAATCCGAGCTCGAGCCACTTTCTGCTTGTTGACGATGTTCATCAGCTTGATGGCATCCGCGCCCTTCACGTACACCACTGGCCTCTTGAGCGGGTCTTCTGAGCCCTGATTGAGCTAAGGAAGAAGAGGGTCCTGGTTAGAAGATGCCATTACTTCAAGAAGTAAGAGAAAGGAAGATTAGAGGAAAAGAATATTAAATGCCCTTTTGGAAATCCTCAGATGCTCACAACATGATAGCCTCAGGGCTGAAGATGAAGCTTGTTTTAGGATGGATCCAGACCCCTGAAGGGTCTCTGAAAATGACTCCCAACCCCCGACTTCTGGGCTTGGGGCCCCTCTCGATACACTTGCTATGGAGTATGATGTGCAAACACAGATAACCAATGAGGGCAGACAGGGGCAAAGGCCCTGAGGACGATGGTGACAGGTGTGAGAGAAGCCACACACGCAAAGGAAATGCTTCTCCCAGGGACACTACAGCGTGGGCCTGGCCCGAGGAGTTTACCTGGTCAATAGCTTCTGGGTTTTCGGACACATCGAAGATGACTGCAGTGGCTCCCCGCTGCACCGCTCGCTTGGCCTGGCCGAGGGAAAAAGAGAAGGTTGGCCCTCTGACCTTTCTGAAGCTGGCCTTGGAAATCAGACCTGTATCTGAATGCAGAACCTGACAGTCGCCAACTTATGTGACTGGGCAAGCTACTAACTTTCCCAAGCTTCAACTTGAAAAACAAGGTGTATGTGTGTGTGTGTGTGTGTAATAGTACCTACATTACACAGTTATCCTGAGAACCAGATGAGTTAAAATGGTGAAAATGAATAAATGGGTGCTCCATTAACATCTGTCTCCCTACCCAGCCTAAACGTGAAGAACAAACTACAAATCAACCACCTGCCCTGTTAGCATAAAGGTATTGGTCTCCGTATCTTCTGCTATGAACACAGGGCCATCGGAAACTAACGCAAATGCCTTTGGTCCTTCTCCTGTGGCCCTGCTTCCTCCCCATGTCATCCAGAGCTGCAGTTAGAAGAACACACTGGGTACTTCCAAGGGGATCTCAAAATAGCCAATTTTATAATAACTGACATAAGCTGAAGACCTTTGGAGATGCTGTCGGGGGAAAAGCTATGAGAAGTAATTGTAAATGGGGATTTGGAGCAGTTGGCTGCCAAACCTGGCGGCACATCAAAAACCACTTGGGAAGTTTGTAAAGCAGATTTCCTGGCTCAAACCACAGAGACTGATTCAGCAGGGCTGGAGTAAGGCCCAGGAAACTGAGTTCTGAAAGTTTTCTGAGGTCTTCTGATGATTCAACTACTTGGGGAAACTTTTTTTTTTTTTTGGTCTTTTGTCTTTTTAGGGCCGCACCAGCGGCATATGGAGGTTCCCAGGCTAGGGGTCGAATTGGAGCTGTAGCTGCTGGCCTACACCACAGCCACAGCAACGCCAGATCCAAGCCGCATCTGCTATCTACACCACAGCTCATGGCAACGCCAGATCTTTAACCTACTGAGCGAGGCCAGGGATCAAACCCACAACCTCATGGTTACTAGCCAGTTCATTAACCACTGAGCCACGCCGGGAACTCTACTTGGGGAACTTCTGATAAGAGATGAGATTAAAATATTTTAAGAACAAATGAAAAGTGGTGGGATTCTTTTTTGGAGGAATGGATTCCTTTCTACCCCCAGAAAATCTTCTAATTTCATGTCCAGCTAAGTGGACAACAGGGTAGAAGCTGAGGAAGTATAAGACATAAGACAGCCCTTGCTTTGAGAAACCCGAATCTTGTTAGGAAAGGAAGACATCTCTAAAATTGGGGGAAAACCAAAACCAAAAATCAAATCTGTTATAGGATGGGCAAATGTTAGCTTGTACTCGGAGGTCAAGAAAGTCTCCATGGGCCAGAAAGCTTGAGAAAAAACGGAGTGTGAATTCCTTCCCTAGAAAGAATCACTCCACGTGGATGCAGCACAGGAAAGCAACTGAGCCTTAGGCCAGAATGTGGCCAGATCAATGGCGCCCTCGGCCCACTAGAGGGCAGTCTTATCCCACAGCTTTTATGAGACAACTCCTTGTTCTTTGTACTAAGCAAGCAGTGAATCCTTGGGGATACAGCAAAGTCCTCTGAAACTTAGGCAGCTCAGGCTTGTGAATGCTATGCTGCAGAAACTGTTCTTGTTCTGCCGGAGACTTCCTCGTTGAGATTCAGTGTATTTAGTGGCTCTGCCGCTCGACCATCCCACCCGTTGCACTGCCAGCACACTGCATCAGGAGGGACCCCTGGGAGTGAGTCACCAAGTCTCTTTGGGCCCCGGCTATCTCCCCACCTGAAAAAGGAGGAGGGAGCATGTTCGTGATGACTAGCGTCTCTTCTAGTTCCCAGTCCCGGCCACTCAAGGAGGAAAGGGACTGTCCAGAGCAATGCAGAAAGAGCTACCACAGCTGTCACCTCCTTCAGCAAGAAAGGACAGGATGGATGGCCCAGTGAGCAAGTTCAAGGCCAGGTGGGGTCATTTTCCTCCGCAAAGCTCACTGACCTCTGTGCGACCTCCCCGCCCCCACTCACTCAGGTGTTTCCCATCCTTCAGCACTGCTGCTGCTTCCATCAGGCCAGGACAGGTCTGCACCAGACAGCAAGTGACCAGCAGCCCCTCAGCGGAATGTGGAGTAAATGTTGTGACCAGCAGCCCCCCAGCGGAATGTGCAATAAATGTCATCACGGCCCTTTATTTACCTTTCCAGGGCTGCAAGACCCAGACTAGACCATGCCCACAGCCACCAAGACAAGTAACAAAAGTGCTAAACCTCTGCATACTTACTGCTTACAAAGTACACAATTTCAAGCCCCAGAGACAGGATCTTCTGTGGTTGGCACTTACTACAATGCAAGACTCTTATGGTTATTCAGTACATGTTTATTCTAAATGAAAGCAAGCCTGCCTGGGACCGCACTTTGGGTTCCTGCTCTCTGAACACGGATGTGTTTTTCCTCTAAGGAAGTGCTTCTATTAATACGCTTGAATCTTGAATTTCTGGAGGCAAGGGGACATTCTGATAACAGTCCCATTACTACCTGTGGGTGAGAAAATCTAAAGCCTAGAGTCTGCTTGGGTTTCAATTAAATTCAAGAATTCCCATCAGGAATGGACTTGGTGCTCCCCCCAGTGTGTACATTTATACCCTGACTTGGTTTGGGACTTGGTCTCCCTGCCATACCTACTCCACAGAGCCCTGGGGAACTGACTCCATCTCCCTCCCTGTTTTTTTTTTTTTTTTTTTGGCAGCAAGCAAGCAAAGTTTTTATTAAAGGAAAGCAAAAAGCTCCTGGGGCTGCTGGGAGGGTGGAGAAGAGCCCCCTCCCTCCCTGTTGTTTTATTTGTTTCTTTGTCAAGCACTGGATGTGGCATCCCCAGTGCCCAATCTTTAGGGCAGGAAAACTTTGACAGAGTTCAACTTTAGTGGGAAATAACCCAAAAGATGTTCAAAAATCTCCTTCACCCCAAATGCCTGACCAGAGGATAACCAAGGAAGCTGGACTGTTAGCGCTGACACGAAGACTTCAAGCAGACTTAGTGTGTGTGTGGCTTCTACTGAATATGATCTCACATTCTGTTTTTTTCTGTACTTATAAGCTTCCAACGAGCTTCCATTTGTTAACATGTTTAAGGCTGTGATATATCCCTTCACATACTCTGCTCACTCCTATCTTTTTGCTATTTGGGCTACAGCAGTTTTATTTATTCTTATAATTAATGCCATGTTGAATGAATCTTGGCTTTCATTTCCAGTTTTCTTAGGATGGAGGCCCAAAGCCAAAGGATATGGAGATTATTAAGAATCTTAATACAGGTGGGGGGGATGCACTGAAGGTTTGGGATGGCAGTGCTATAAAACCGGGTTATGAGGGGCGCTGTAGAATTATAAATGTAATAAAACTCACTGAGTAATTAGAAAAAAAAAGCATCTTAATACAATCCACCTAGGACATAGGATTTTAATGCCCCTCCTTATAATCCCACTCAACTCAATTTTTCTGCAGTAATGACAAGATAGGATGACATAGACAAAAGACAAATTAGTCAACAAATTTAACTTCTGGATAAAGGGGCCATTGGTGAACTGGCTAGGAGGCGGCAGTCTGAGAGTCACCCTCTGCAGTATACTTCACATTCATAAAGATTTCTAGAGTGAACTAGAATGAGTTGATCTTACAAGCCTACTGATTCTTCAAGGTCAAGTTCACGTGCAAAGCCTCTCATAAGACTGGTAAGTGCTTCTTTTTAGCCAAAAGCAGCTCTTATTGCTCTGCGTTCTAACACCTGTAAAGATTTCTCCTCTGCTGATTACTACTTTCTATGGCACATTTTCTCCCGCAAGTGTGACCATCTTTAGTATTTTATTTTATTTTGCTTTTTAGAGCCACACTGTGGCATATGGAGGTTCCCAGGCTAGGGGTCGAATGGTGAGCTAGCCTGGGAACCTCCTTGAGCTACAGCTACTGGCCTACGCCACAGCCACAGCAACTCATGATGTGAGCTGTGTCTGTGACCTACACCAGCGCTCTCTGCAATGATGGGTCCTTAACCCACTGAGCGAGGCCAGGGATCAAACCCACGGCCTCATGGATACTAGTCAGGTTTGTTACCACTGAGCCACGACAGGAACCCCCTAAAAAATATTTTTTTGGGGGAGTGACTGCAGTATGTGGAAGTTCCCGGACCAGGGACTGAACCCGTGCTACAGCAGTGACAACACATCCTTAAACTGTTGAGCCCCTGGGGAACTCCAGTATTTTTGCCATTAATAAAGGTAATATGTGGGTGACATGAACATTTTAAAATAATTCAGAAATTGGAGTTCCCGTCGTGGCACAGTGGTTAACGAATCCGACTAGGAACCATGAGGTTGTGGGTTCGATCCCTGGCCTTGCTCAGTGGGTTAACGATCCGGCGTTGCCGTGAGCTGTGGTGTAGGTCGCAAATGCGGCTCGGATCCTGCGTTGCACGCCAGTGGCTACAGCTCCGATTAGACCCCTAGCCTGGGAACCTCCACATGCCACAGGTGCGGCCCTAAAATGACAAAAGGATAAAAAAAAAGTTCAGAAATTAAAAGCAAAAAATAACCTATTACCAGAGCTCACATTGTGGTGCAACGGGATCAGCGGCTTCTTGGGAACACTGGGAGGTGGGTTCGATTCCCCACCTGGCATAGTGGGTTAGGGAATCTGGTGTTGCTGCAGCTGCGGCTTGGATCTGATCCCTGACCCAGGAGCTCCAAATGCCACAGGGTGGCCAAAAACAAAAAACAAAAACAAGAGTTCCCACTGTGGCTCAGCGGGTTTAGAATCTGACTAATATCCATGAGGATGTGGGTTCAATCCATGGCCTTGCTTAGCAGGTTAAGGATCTGGCGTTGCCATGAGCTGTGGTATAGGTTGCAAATGTGGCTCGGATCTGGCATTGCTGTGGCTGTGGTGTAGGCCGGCAGCTACAGCTATGATTCGACCCCTAGCCTGAGAACTTCCAAATGCTGAGGGTTTCTGCCCTAAAATTAAACCCATTACCTATATCCCAGCTTTAAAAGATAACAGTGTGGTTTATATCCTTTCAAGTTTTTTTAACCCATATGTTAACAGGAATAAAATGTATATCTATATATACACTCACATATCAAAATATACCTGAAAATAAATTGGATGTATATACTTCTCTCTATATTTATTCTGCTATATTCCCCCTTAACAATTTACTCAATGATATTATATGCAGTGATGCAGAAAAACGTTCATTCTTCTTACCAGCTACATATGTTCTATTATTATATGGTGCTTAAGACTGTCCCTCTGACAGGCATTTTAGGGGATTTCTTCACTTTCTCTATTATGAACAGTGC
Organism: Catagonus wagneri; assembly: GCA_004024745.2. Lineage (NCBI taxonomy): Eukaryota > Metazoa > Chordata > Mammalia > Artiodactyla > Tayassuidae > Catagonus > Catagonus wagneri. The sequence goes on from PVHT021183555.1 coordinate 5,506,013, forward strand.
TGTACTGATACTCTTGTACTCACATTCTGGTGGCATCTACCCTTTAAATCGCTACAAGTGGTCCTGCTGAGTCAGATGGCACCAACCTCTCACAGTAAGTGCCTTGGCTGGGTGCTCGGTCAACCTGCCCCAGGAGCTGATGAAGCCAGGAAGCACCTCTTACTGACATGTGTCTGTGCCCCATAAAGCCTAGCGGGGCACAGCCCACATAACAAATTAACATAATAGGCGGCAGCAGAGTTTAATTCTACTTGTAGGGTCATTTATTTATTTACCCAACAGTAGTAATTAGCAAGTTACTACATATACTAGGCCTGGAGGATACATGCGGTGAGTAGAACGGTGGCCAGCTGCTGTCCTCACAGTGTCCATTCTGCCAGCGATGCAGGCACAGGACTCTCTGAGAAGGCTGGGGAAGTCCTTAAGGAATGATCTGAGCGCTTTGTTCCAAGGGCCAATGAGTAAGAAATTGCCAACATGGGACCACTTCCTCCATGTTTCTGGAGTTGGGTATCAGGGGGTGAGAGATTTGCTCGGTCAGTATCTTTTGAGAAATGCTGCCTGTGCTCTTATCTACCAGCACCTCCAGATACTTTGGACACAGGGCCCTCTTTGCAGCAACTTCTGTCAGCACCCTCCCCTCCACGGGAGACGTCTGGGACTCAGGGCTCCATGGCCCACAGTGTGCTCAGAGGAGAGGAGTCTCAGGTACAAGGGATGTGCCAGAGAGCTGTTTTGATATGGAAAACAGTTACGAAGGAGCACACACACCGCAGTTTAAATGAGATGGTGACTGGTATGAAACATTCGGTTAGAGTTGACCCTTGAACCACGTAGGGGTGAGGGTGCTGATCCCCTGCACAGCGAAAAGAAAATCCATGTAAACTCAGAGTCGGCCTCTGCATACTTGATTCCTCTGCATCCGCAGATTCAACCATCTGGTGTGGGCAAGCACTGCAGTGTTTATTATTGAAAAGAATCCGGGTAGAGGTGGACCTGCACCCTTCAAATCTGGGTTGGTCAAGGCTCAGTTGTATACAATTCAACCTGGAAATGAGTTGAGAGGGCCAACCGTGTGCCACAACCTTCTAGAAGTGGATGTCTCCACACACGTGCTGCTGTCCTGGGGAAGGAGTTCTTGCTTAGCAAGGAGCAAGGTGGAGGCGTTGAGGTCTCTTCCTTTCTTACCAAGAGAGTGCTCCGGTGCAGCTCTCCTCTGACGCACTGACAGCAGTGTGACCCAAAGTGGCAGACACCACGACTGCAGAGAATCCAAAATGGCACCAGAGTCCCAGGGCTTCATCCATGACTTGGCATCAGCACTCTGCTTCAGTGTGGTCCCCACGCTCCTTCCGCAGCTATTCCTGGAGCAGAGCTCACCGCCCAGGACAGCTGTAGGTCATTTCTTGCTCAGGACGATATAGGTGTACGGGCTACCCTTCATCCAGGCCTCACCTTCCTATTACCAAGGGTCCTCTGCAGGGAGGTGCCCCCCTAGTGTGCCCCACGGGCCAAGCTGAACCATATCCCTTTGTCCTCACCCCTACACTCAACTGCTTACCAAGTTTTGCAGACTCCATCTTCCGTATCCATCGTTTTTCCATCCCTACTGCTGCCACCCTGTGTAGGACACTCGACTTCTCGAGTGAGTTACAACGCTCTCCTCCTAGCCCATCCTGCCTGCTCCCAGCAGCTTAAGAGGGACTTTTCTAAAGCACAGATCTGACTTGTCCCACCTCTCCCTGGATGACTCTGTACTGCTCGCAAAATAAGATGTGACTTGACTTGCCCGGCTTATCACAAACTCAGCGTTCCAACCCCAGAGCCTGACCAGGCTGAGCTGCCACCAGGGCCCTGACCACCCGCCAAGGAACACGCTGCCCTGGCACAGGAGCCTTTACCTCCTCTGCTCTCACTGGCTTATGTGTTATTCCTCCGCACTGTCACTGCCTGCAGCCTGACTCTGCTCTTGTGACATCACACTGTAACTGTTTACTTAAAGTGCCTCCCTCGCTAGAGGGCAGCCAAGCCCTCAGACTTCTTTCCTGCTGAATTCCCAGAAACCAGCAGAGTCTGGCACAGGGTAAATGGTCAAGAACTATGGTCGCTGATTAACCCCCAAAGCCTCAGCTTTTGCCCCTGGGGTTAGCATCAAATCCCCTGCGCCCTGCCTCGCCCAGCACAGGCTGTAGTGCACTCCAGGCCACCTGATCTCCTGTTTCCCTTGTTTCTTGAACTGAGGAAAGTCCATTCTCTACCAGAGCTTCTTGGAACTGAAGATGCTCTGCACTGCACACGTTCAGGGTCTGCATGCACACCTTCTGCTTAAGTGCTTGCTGATGGGCCTTTTACTGGTGGTTGGTTCTAACGCAAGAATTATTCTCTCTGGGCCACCTGAGCCCCAGCTACTGAAAGTGGCCCTGTCTTGTTGAGTCCTTCATCTGGCCCCAGCCTCTTGTGAGCACACCCGGTGTCAGAGCTCTCAGAAAACAAGCCCGCGCGGTGCAGAGTCTGTCCCTTCTCTCTAGGGAGGAACACAAGCCTCCTGGGAACTCTTAGCAAAGGAAAGCCAACCAAGTGACCACCTTCTGACATATCCACAGGGACAGATGGCGGGAGATGTGGATTTTTAGGGTTTCCCAATTCCCACTTAGGGAAACTGGGCTTTTCTTCAGCCTTAAAGACCGATGGAGAAAGGTGGCCTGCACCGCATAGGTAGACACTGCCTACCTTCCCCAACCTACAGTGATGATCTGGGGAACTGGCAGCAGATTCTCAACTCCAGACACAAAGGTGGCCTCAGGTAGAGCAACAGGAGACCAAAAGCACGGCTTGTGTGGCACATCCACACAAGGTCTGAGCCTCAAGCGCACTGCCGCTAGCAATGCAGGGTGACACCACCAGCCCTGCTGATGCTGCCACTGCCACAGGCCTGTTCCTGTGGCCCGGGAGGGGCAGGGTCTGTTCACACGGCAGAGGCAGCACAGTCAGACCCAGAGACACCCCGCTTGATGCACGGTCTCACTTGGCTGGTCCTACCTAGTGCAGACAAGCCAGAGCCCACCGGGTCCCTTGATGCCCCTTCCTCTGGAGGCCACAAAATGAATTTTAAGCCTGGCCTCCTCAAACCCCCCCCCCCCACTTCATTCAATAGTGACCACCCAGGCACCAGGCTCTTGAGTATTCTGGTCAGCTGCTGCTCCCTGAAGCATGAGTCACTGCACGACAGGGGACACACTTGCCAGGCAAGGGGGCTTGCAAGGCCCGTCTCACCAAGTGCCCTGTTTTCCTACAGAAACCTTTCATTTCCATAGGAAATGAGGTCACACACCAGAGCACATGGGTAACCGGTGAGAAAATCCTGGTGGTGAGGGGGCAGGGGTCAGAAGTGGTGGGGAAAAGACCCTAACATGCACAATTCATCCAGGGAATCACCTGCTGCTCCGGTGGAATTTGGAGAGGAGGGGACAGAAGGGGGCTGGGGACACACAGCTTAAAAAATAACCTGGTTTCTTTCACAGTATACACAGCAAGTACGATTTAACCAAACTTGTAGGGCATTTGGCCTGTTTACTGTCATGAGCCCGGACTCCATTGCCTAAAGGAGATGAACACACCAAACGGCCTTAATGGAGGGGAGGTGGCGGGGTGGCGAGGTGGGGCGCTGGGCGGCCAGACGGGCTCACTTGGCGGGGGAGGGAGGAGGGGGACGAGGAGGGAGGAGGCGGGCGGGTGGCGTAGCCCTACCCGCTCCGCCCGGTTCCTCGCTCCAGGGCTTGGCTGCAGCCCGGCCTGACCTTCCAGGTTTCCCTGGCGGGAGATCAAAGCGCCGAAGCCACAAACACGGCTCAGAACTCCGAGGCCTGGCGGCCTCCCCCCAAGGTCCCTCCCCCTCGGCTTCCCCACACCCCCGACCCTCCCCCTACCCAGTGGGGCCGGCCTTGGGGGCGGCTCCCATCCGGCCTTCTCCGACCCGGGCCGCCGGCCGCGCCCCTCCCCACCGAGAGAAGGTATTTCTCGCCATAATTAAAGTCATTAATCCTCCAAAGGCTCCTGTCGGCTGCTGGTTCTGAGCTCCGGAACGGAGATGATGCATTTTAAGTCCTAGTTAAGATTATGCTGATCTATTTAGGAGACATGTAGCAGCGAGAATTCAGCGGTTAAGTTAGTGGTTAAGGCTGCCTAAGTTTAAATAGTGTTATTTATTCTCAAAATATGTAGCAGCCCCACTTAATTTCTCCTAATTAAAGGAACCGGCAGAAGAGGCTGGAGGCCGCGGCGGTGTCACGGCGCCATTGCCCAGGTTGGTGTCCTTCACAATCTGAAAATACTGGGTCTCAAACGGAAATGCATTTCCCTAGATCCTAATCTTAAACATAGACATTTAGACCGGTTCCAAGAAACACAATGATCTTCTTTGTTTTAACACCTGACAAGGAGCACCAAAACCCAGGAAGCAGTCCACACCCTCCGCACCATCGCCACTGCTGGGTCAAGGGGTGTTGGGTGTTACGGAAAAACATCAGCAGTTGGGTTGTTTCGTGAGATGTCTGTGACTGAAAGAGAAACTTCTGGAAGAACTTGTTAGCTGCTATCGGGCTGAGTTTCCAGAAGTCCCACTTCTGGCCAAATCTTATAAAGTCAGCAACTAGACACTTCAAAAAAGGACCACCCCCTTCTCTGCATATGGTGGCTAACACTTGTTTAATATAAACAAGTGTTAATTAGGTGGCGGAATCAGGCTTAACAAGGAACAGCAGTGCCTGCAGTCTGAAGATCCTATACCTCCCCTCCAGCAGGAGAGCGGGACGACAGGCTCTTTTTGAAGGCTGAGTTCCTGGCCGCTGGAGTCAGCAGGCAGATCGGACTTGGTTCTCAGCCTTGGCTCACTGGGGAGGCAACTGGGGAGATTTAAAAAATATGCCTGCCTGGGCCCTGCCCCTGGAGATGCCTACTGCATCTGTGTGGAAAAGGACCCCCGTGGCAGAATTTTCTCCAGTTTCCCAGTTACATTTAAAATTCAGGTAGGGCTGAGTACCACTGAGCCTCGAAGTGCACAAAGCCTCAGGGATGCCTATCAGATGCACATTCGGGGCCTCTCCTGGTCCAGATGGACTTGTGTAGGTCCAGAAGTTACCTAACCAGCAGCCCAGGCAAAACTTATGGTGAGGCAAAGGAACGTGTTAGAGAATTCCTGAATCACGTGGTAAACTGATTGGGGTAAGGGGGAGACAGAATTATTTTGATTACATGATTTTGTTTTTATTAAGAGGAAGGGAATCTGGATGAAATTATTTTTTGCATGCCCAAAGCAGACTTGCTCTTTGTCCCAAGTTTGTGGGGCTTGGGACAAGAGCTAACAAACCATTAAATAGATGCTACCCTCTATCTTGACATATACTCCTTCATAAAGACCTGAAAGGTCAGGTTCCAAATGAGATTTCTTTAACTCCTTGGAGTTCCCTGTCAGAATATGTCAGTATGGAGAAAGTCCACCCCTGGTCCATGTGCATTTCAAGGGGGCGGGGGGAGGCTTGTACACGTGTCAATGAACACCCCAGCCTCAAGGCCATGGTCTACCCTCTTTGGGAAGAAGGGTGTGCTTGCAAGGTCCTAGAAGCCAGCAAAGGGTCACTGGGGGGAATCCTGGGATCCGGAAATGACTCAGAGGGAGGCTTCCTCTTGCACTCGTCACCAGGTGGCCAAAAGCTTTAGAAGCAGGGCCTTAAAGCAAGTCCTCCCTTGACTGTTCTTGGAACATTATTGCCCCCAAAACATCAGACTCCAAGAGGGAGAGGTTAGGAAAGTACCTACGATACAGGCAAGGCAACGAGAGCTTTCAAAGGGCACTAAATCTGCACAGCAAGCCTGAAGGCGAGGTGGTACTGACTCTCACTTTACAGCTGGAGGCTCAGAGGTCACAACGAGCTGACAAGCTAGAGAAATACTCATGTTATCCTAGGGTTGTCCAGAAATCCAGCACGATGGAGATGTGTGCACATGTATAAACACAAATGCTGAAACTCAAGTAGTCCATTAATAGCTTTTATAAGTATTGTATTTCCCAATCCCACAAGGAAATTCCAAATATCTCTTATCCTAACCCATTTGGACTCCCTCCATCTTTAAAACTCCCTTTACAAATGTCATGCAGCTCATCTAGTCAACATAAGGATGGGTGGCAGGCTGGAAAGTTCTACTTTTGTACAAGGTTAGCTGCTTTGAATGCTCATGTCTGTTTTGTCAGAGGCTACTTCATTCAGAGGGGTTATATCCACTGCGGTTTAGCCAATGCAAGTTCACAAACAGAACAACTTTCATGCAGTAAACATACTTCTTCAGAATCTACTGGGGTTGTTTAAAAATGCTCCCTTACGTACCCCATTATATAAATTCGTTGTATTTGTGATTTGTATTAGTAGCTTTTAAGAATGATAGTTTCGGAGTTCCCGTTGTGCTGCAGCTGAAAGGAATCTGACTAGTATCCAGGAGGATGCAGGTTCAATTCCTGGCCTTGCTCAGTGGGTCTGGGATCCGGTGTTGCTGTGAGCTGTGGTGCAGGTTGCAGACGTGGCTCGGATCCTGTATTGCTGTGGCTGTGGTGTAGACCGGTAGCTGCAGCTCCGATTTGACCCCTAGCCTGGGAACTTCCATATGCCATGTGTGTGGCTCTTAAAAAAAAAAAGATAGTTTCATTATCTCTCCCTTTTTTTTTAGGGCCGCACCTGTGGCATATGGAGGTTCCCAGGCTGGGGTCAAATCGGAGCTACAGCTGCCAGCCTATGCCACAGCCACAGCAATGCAGAATCCGAGCCGCGTCTGCGACCTACACCACAGCTCATGGCAACGCCGTATCGTTAACCCACTAAGCAAGGCCAGGGATTGAACAAGCAACCTCATGGTTCCTAGTTGGATTCATTATCAGCTGCGCCACGATGGGAACTCCAGTTTCATTATCTCTTAACTTCATACCAAAATCATATTTATAAGAGCAACAGAGCCAAATCTCCCCTACCCCTCCCTTTTCTGGGCAGAGGTGTCAGGTCCCCCTCAGCCCTGCTGTTCTTATCTGGGTGCAGTGTGATGATACCCCCAGCCAAGGAGGACACGAGGAAGAGCACAGCCAGAAGGTGACCCATGAAGGGGCAGGCTGCCGTGGGGAAGGGCAGGGGGAGGAGCTGTCACCTCAGGCTGCCCGTACCAGCTCTAACTGCGTGCGGACGGACGGGCTGCCCTTTCTCTGCGTCCATTTGCTCACCTGTACAATGAGCATAATGCTAACAGGACGTGTTCTCCCATCAGTTGTCAGGAGCCTAGAGGACGTGCCTGGCATGCGGTCAGCACTCAAAGCACTGTCTGCACCTTAATGCGGCACATGCACTGCGTGGATCTCCTCTGGGTGCCTGGCTCTTTCCTTGCCCCTCTGCACACAGGGACGCTCTCCTCTCCAGGAAAGAGAGCTGAGGCACCCCGTCTGAACCCTCCTGCAGGTCCAGCTCCCACAGAGTGGCACCGCTCAGGACTCATGGTGCCTCTACCTTTGGAGGGCTTCTGGGAGATGATGTGGTTGCTGCTTACCACATACACACAGGACCTCATGGTTTAGGGCATGAAATGATGCTGTGGCACAAAACTGGCAGAAGGTGGTCAGTGGCTATCAGCCCAGTGGCACGCTGGAATGTCCTGGGAGCTTTTTAAACATGCAGGTGCAGAGCCCTCCCCAGAGGCTGAGGGGCACTGGGCTGCAGGTGGACTTGGCCTCTGCAGGTTGGAAAGCTCCCAGGTGGAGTCTCGAGCACAGCCCAGATAGGGAACCAGAAGTCTAAGACCCTGAGATGGTCAAAAGAAGGGTGGCGGGAGAGTCCCCAACTCATCCTCCCTGTGTTCCTCCCCTCCTGCAACTGCCAGATTCCGTTCTCAATTACACTGTTTACTTCCTAGAAATCCACGAAGGCTTTTCTAACTCAGACTTATGGAAAACTCTCAGAAAAACGTGCTTCCAGGCAATAAACAACTGAACTTCTTGTGCTATCTGGTTGTGCAAATGATATCCTCAAAGCAGAAGCCTGAGGCCCCTGTGATCAAAGGTCTCCCGAGGGGCTGTCCCAGGCATCCTCTGGTCACCAGTCCCGGACAGGCAGCAAATGCCAAGGGGTACAAATGCCAGGGGGAGGGGCAGTGGCCCACGAGCACTATCCAGCCCATACGGGGCAAGCTTTCGGTTTCACAGCAGAGGTCTTTCTGGCTCCCTGGGTCCAGGGGCCCCTACCTCCAACAGGACAGAGCAATAGATTGCAAGTTCCAGAAGTCTTCTGTGATAACAGGAATGATAAAAATTTCAAAAGGCAAGAATCTTAAGGACGCCATTTTTCAAGTTTAAGTCCCATTTTTCTTCACAAAACACACTGTTTCTTGAATGAAGCCTTCAAATTCTGAGCTGAGTTAACCAAGTCATAGAACTTGGCTGCCAACTGCCCAACTACTGTCCACTTCTCTGTAGTAAGTCCTGACGGCTTTTGCCATTAGGAGCTATTCTAGTGACAGGGACTGTGGGTGTAGTGAGGGGGGTACTGGCTGCAGCAGCTGAGATCATGTGTTTGGCTATAAAACATAAGATGAGCTAAACCCAGAAACGCCATATTTTAGTGTCTAATTCAAAGAACAAGTCTTATAATCCCATGTCTACAAGCCAACAAGCTGAAGGCAATGTTGAAATTTTTCCCAAGTGCATTCCAGGCCTGGTGCTCAATAAATAGCCATCGCAATGGTGATGATGACAGAAGGGGAAGGAGAAAAACTGAAGAGGCAACAGGCTGGCCTTCCTCAGGCAGCGAATGGACCTAGGCTAGATGAGAAAGGTGCCTGGGACAGAGTTGGGGTAATGATACTTCTTGCTCCTGGGTTCATGGTCCCATCCTGCCCTGCCACCTGGACTACAGAGTCGTTGGGGGCGAGCCCTTGCCCTTCCAATCTCCTGACTTAGGAGAAATGGAGCTGGACCCACACGGGAAACACATGGATCAAGAGCCCAACTGCTTCAAACAGGTCTGGAATAGATGAGCTTGGATGGGGTGATGCTATGGGCTGGTGTGGTCAGGAAGGGCATCATGGAGACCAAGCTGCCCGAATGAAGAAGGGAAGGCTGGACAGGAGCTGGACGCATGAGGCGCTGACTGAGGCCCCTCCCTGCAAACACATCTAGTCCCAAGGAAGGGAAGAGGCGATGCCTGGCTGCATGGCGATTATGCATTACAGTCCATTCCCAGGGCCATCACATAAACACTGACTACTGTTTACTGACTCTCCTTTCCCTTGGCAGCAGCCAGCATGCCCAGAGGTTATCGTCTAGTCCATAGCACCCAAGCTGCCTTTATGGTTTACTGACACTTTTGGATCATGAACTGAAATTTTCTTTAGAAGGGGTCCCCTGACCGCTACCTTCTCAATACATGGTTCCTTTCATGCAAAAGCATAATTATAAGTGACTGGCTCCCCCAGGATTTATGACTTTAACACGTGTTTCCTGAATGCCTACCATGATGGCACAATTGAGGCTGCACAGACCCAGTCCTGAAAGATTCAGTCCCTCTTATCTATGAGCTCCAGTAGTCACACTAGGGACCCTGCATGCATAGTAAGAAATACTCCTTAAAGGAAGGAAAAGATCGAGGTTTGGGGGAGGAAGAAAGGTGCCTCCTGGCAGTGCCCACGTGTCTCCACTTTACATTAGCCCTTAACTCGTCCTGTGCATGGCACACCTCAGCGCAGGCACTGCCTCAGAACCCTCAGCAAATGTTGGAACATCTCCTCGGTATGAACATTCAGAGCCAACGACAAACATATAGGCAATTATTGCTTTAGGAAGGCAGATTAATTTTAAAGTATAGTTTGATAGCCTTTAATAGTGCTGAAAATTGAAAAAACCAGTTAATGACTTTGAAAGTCATTATAATGAAAGAGACTAAAGAGACTATGAACCACAGAAAGGTGGAGCTGGGCTGGATCACTTCCTTTGGTCAATAATAGGTCGATGACTGTGTCATTAAGAAAAGGACTTCTTGCAAAGGAACAGCTTAATCCCAGGAAAAGGAAAGAGTAAAAAGGTTACATTAAGGGAATCAGGGATAATCTCTATCAATTACCCAGAGCCTTTCCTGTTGGGGAAGTCTCAAAAAGAAGAACAGGAAAAGAGCTGGGTCATGATCCAGGTGCTTACGCTTTGTTTTATGATCTGGGAGTTTGGCAGTCTGGTTTGTGGGTAAGTGGAGAAAGCTAAAACTGCAAGTGCTATGAAACCCCCAAATCAAGCAGATAATTACAGAATACGCCAAGGTTGATTCAAGAGGCACTCAACTATCAGGCAGGCATGGAGGACCGGCTGGCATCACTTTGAGGCTAAACAAGTCAAACTGCATCCCTCCAGGTGGCTGGACTACTGGAAGGACCAGTGAGCAAATCCAGAAGAGAGACAGAGCCTGTTAGCCCTGGGAGCTGATGCAGCCCAGCCAAAGAGTCACTGAGTCCTCATGCAGAAGGACAAAGGGGGCCTCTTGGGCAACAGTGACCTTGGCTATGGTCCATGTGAATCGATTAAGTGCCTCTCGGTCCTGGAATGGGATTAAAGAGTACCTAGTCCCACGTCCTAGGTTTGCAAAGGATGCAGTGACTTCCCGAGGTCAGAGCACGCTGGCAGCAGGGAGGGCTTGCAGCTCAGAGCCAACTGCATCCTGTCAGCCCTGCCCCCACTCCTTTATAGTCCATTATGTTCCATAATGTCGTTTTTCTTTTGGAGAAAATAAAAACTTAGGGGGATCCAATGTCAGTTTTCCCAAAAATAACGGAAAGATATATTTAACCAGCACCTATTAGTAAGAATATAAATATTATGCATATTATTTTAACCAATCATTTACTAGAACATTCCTAAACTATGAAATCTGAAACCAAGCATTTAAGGAGTTTCTAAAAACCAACTTGTGAAAGGAAATTGACTGTCATGAACTTACTAGCATACAGGTGTATGTTAGCCTAAAAGGAGATGGAGTATTGAAAAGAAGGATCCATTAAAATAATTTCAAATGTACCAATTAAGAAAAATAAATCCTGAACACTACACAAGTCCCCTAATTCCCCACACATACTCAGGTTGCTTCTCCTGGGATTAGGACATTTGCATAACTCAAAGTGATAAAGAGTTGATTGAAGTCAGAGCTTTTAGCAGAGCACCCAGCCCCTGTTACTCTGCTGGTCACACTATCATAAAGCCCAGAGCCCCATCCTTCTGAGAACACGAAGATATGCTACACTGAGATACAGCAATGAGCGGGGACCAACCAAGACTCAGAAGTACTGGGTTCTCCAAGTCCTACAGCCCTGCTTTGGCTCTGGCCCTAAGAGAAAGTGTGCCCAGGATCAGGGTCTGACAGTCAAGAGGAGGTTAGGCTTGGGGGTCATGTTAACAGCTAACAGATGAAGTTATAGATTAACTCATCACTGGCATCAGTTGGTTAATGTACAATTTTGTAGGTAACTTCAATAGTCCTGGGCCAAGTTCAGAGTTAAAAATAAAAAGCAGCATTCCCGTTTCTTATTTAAAATTTTAAAAGGAATAAACTGCTGATAAAGTCAACATGGATGAATCGCAAAGTAATTATGCTGAGTAAAAAAAGCCAGATTAAAGAGTACATATTGTATGATTTCATTCATATTAAATCCCATAAAATTCAAACTAATTTATAGAGCAGAAAGCAGATAATGGCTATCTGGGGACTGGCAAGGGACAGAGAGAAGGAGGAGGGAAGGGCTTCAACGGGGCATGTAGTGATGGAAGGTCCGTTATCGTCATTGCGGTCATGGTGTCATGGATGCGCCAGAGTGTGTGTTTATATGTGTGTAGGTCAAAACTTCTCAAATTATACTATACTATGTGCTTTTTATTTATTACATGTCTATTATACTTCAATAAAGAACTTAAAAATTAGGGGTGGGGGAGAATCCGCAAATATTCTTTTCCTATTATTGCTCTTATTGCTTAAAGGCAAAAAAGGGGAGTTCCCATCATTACTAGTTAGAGGAAACAAATCTAACTAGTATCCATGAGGACGCAGGTTTGATCCCTGGCCTCATTCAGTGAGTTAAGGATCTGGCATTGCCATGAGCTGTGGGGTAGACTGCAGATGTGGCTGAGATCTGGTGTTGCTGTGGCGTAGGCCAGCAGCTGCACAGCTGCAGCCTCCGATTCGACCTTAGCCTGGGAGACTCCACATGCTGCGGGTGCAGCCCTAAAAAGACAAAAAAGCAAAAAAAAAACCCCCAAATCTTCCCCCTTTTATAGTCATGTCTTCAGGATATGGAAGCTCCCAGGCTAGGAGTGAAACTGGAGCCACATCTGTGACCTACATCACAGCTCACAGCAATGCCGGATCCTTAAACCCACTGCGTGAGGCCAGGTATTGACCCAGCGTCCTCATGGACACTAGTTGGGCGTATGAGAGACCTACTGAGCCACAACAGGAACTCCTAAAAGTAAAATTTTTATAACACAAATAACTTTTATCATGTGAATGTTATTAATTTTAGTTAATACAGGAAAATTCTAAATCTGGTTTTAAAAATTATCCAGACTGAGCAAGATAATACCTTCTTTCGATATCTAAAACTTCTTCAGTATTCCAAAACAAATTCACTCTCTGGATGAATGGGAAACCTGGCTCAGCAATGGGAGCCCAGAGGGATTGAGGGAATCAGGCGGATCCTAGGTCAGTATTAGGGAGAGAAGATCACATCACACAAACCTCAGATGATCAGGATCGAGGGGTGGGATGTGTGCCTGTACCTCTGGGCACTTGCTGCCCACAGTCCTGGGAGTCCAGTGGCCCGAGGCTTTTTTTTTTAATTCCCAATTCTATTACTAAATAGATGTCCAGGAGCAAGTCACTTCTATCTGATCCTCAGGTTCCTCATCTGTAGAAGTGGACCAGTGATAGGACTTTGTAAGGTTGTTCAGGCGATCAAACAGTTCATGGGTGTAATGTGGCACAGTCTGGGCCCACTGAAGGTATCAATTAAAGACAGCTATGAGAGATGGAAGTCAGGCTTGAGTTTGGAACAGGATGTATCAACGTCTTCAGTAATTGCTCTAGCCTGCTGTCACGAATACGAGTGGCATTGTCTTCCCCTGAACCATCTTTAGCTTTCATTTGGAGCAGAACTGAAACAATCTCTTCCATGATTAATTAGATGGGTCTTCAGAATTTAAATTGCTCCACTGTGACCTTCAATTCTTCCTGGCTCAACTGAGATGTATACGACTGACTCAAAGGATCAAATAGTTCCTCTTGCTAAGTGTTACAAGAAATGCACACATGTCAGGGTAGACTGGAAAAAAAAAAATGGCCACAATACTTTGTGGCTCCTCCCAACAAGAGGTGGAATTTATTTCTATAGCCCTTGAACTTGGTCATGTTGCTTGCTTTGGCCAGTGGTTCATGAGCAAACATGATGTATGCAGAGACTTGGTAAGTACCTGCGCACTGGGCTTGCCCTCTTTTCCTGCTGGGAAACCTGAGGCTGCCATCTGAAGGAGCCTGGGCTCGTCTCCTGGATGAGAAACCAGGAGTTAAGAAGGTCTACTGTTTTGTTTTTTTTGGGGGGGTCCTTTTATGGCCACATGGGCATATGGAGGTCCCCAGGCTAGGGGTTTAGTTGGAGCTGTAGCTGCCGGCCTACACCACAGCCACAGCAACGTGGGATCTGAGTCGCGTCTGCAACCTACACCACAGCTCACGGCAAAGCCGGATCCTTAACCCACTGAGCGAGGCCAGGGATCGAAAATACAACCTCATGGTTCCTAGTCGGATTCGTTAACCACTGAGCCATGATGGGAACTCCAAGAGGGTCCACTGTTTGAAGCAAGGCCCCAAAGAACCACCAGTAGACCACAGGGATCAGCCAAGCTGGCCCAGACCAAAACTGCTCAGCTGACACAAAGAATCATGAACAAATGAAAACAGTTGCTGTTCTTAAGATACTGTGTTTCAGGGTAGTTTGTTATGCAGCAAAAACTACTGGATACACGTGTGATAACTGACTACATGACAAGGTCAAGCCACCTTACCTGGATTGTTCTCTGAGCTGTTCCACAACCCCATTATATTGCTTTGTGCTCACGAGCCTGCTTCTCTTTTCTCCTACACGTTCAAGTGCCCTTTGATGACTCTTACTTGGTCCCATTCACTGCCTGTTTGCCTCTGGAAATTTCCAGACACTCATCTCCTCAACTCCTCCTCGATCTGTTTCATTGGCTTTTTCCTCTCCTGATCCCTTATTCCAAGTTTTCCCTGAAACTCTATGCTGGCTGCTTTTCTTTTCCTAGTTTATACTTCCTTCCTGGACAAGCCCACTCAGACTCTTGGTTTTGAACATGCACCCCCACCTCACGACTTCCCAGCCTTCAGCACCACCACCCGCTTCTTCAGTTCCAGGGCTCTATTCAACACAACCAAAAACCAGCCACCGAATCTGCATGATTTGTCTCAGATTAATGGAACTACCATTGTGTGAATCCAGAAACCCTTTCCTACCGTCTGCCCCCAAGCATCATGTGTTCCTGCCACATGGTTGCCACAATTCTGAAAAATTAAGATGCACAAACATCTCCTCACTTAGGCTATTTTTTAATTTAATGGCTCTCCTAGGTCCTCTACACCTCTGAAAGCCCTTCTCATGCTCAAGAACCCACCTAGAAGCCTCCTTTCTCTGCAAAGCCTTGCCCAGTTTTTCCAGAACTATCTCTATACCACCTTAGCCTCTGTGAGTCCCTCATAAACCTTTACCTCACTCACCCTGGTTGATGGAATGTAAGCTTCCTGCTTTCATGTCACACAGGCCTAGCATGGTCACGTGTGCTGTCCCTTAGCACACCCAAGGCAGCCCAGATTTACACTGTTTTCCCACCATAATGAACAATGACGGCATCCCCTTCCATCCTCCAAAGTGCCCTAGCGTGGATGACACATGATACGGTCACCCTACACTGCTCTTACAGTGCTTGACACGGATCAGAGGCATAAAAGAAGTCTGTAAATCTAACCCACTTCACATCCTTCTTCATACTTACTGTCTGACCATCAGAAAATACTGGTCTGTGTTCACACTGGGTTCACCAAGCCTTCCACAGACAACCCTGATGGTATTTCCCCAGCAGTTTAAAATCAGACAATGGAGATTACAAACTGACCTGCCCACAGGGCCGGGCACCAGAGGCACACTGCTGCAGTGAGGGAAGGCTGCCCTGGTGCTGATGGGAGCAGCATCCACACAGCTGTCTCCCTGACCAGCAGGGAGGGGGCACCAGCACTGCGGGACCTTCCCAGTTTTCAGAGAAGGTAGAAATGCGGGTTTTTATATCAAAATCTCCCAACTGAAGTGCTGACACCTGATTTATACTTAAAACACTGTGCAGGTGCACCCTGAATGTCCAGTACCTCACATCTTTGGCCTTTAACAAACCCTCAGATTTCTGCCTGGAAAACATCCCACTTTAGGAACGGAAATAAAGGAACAGGCTCTGGTTGGCTGAATCTGACTCTGCCACTCACCAGCTCTGCCCCAAAGACCATCTGTAGGGGCAAAGCACTGCTGGCTTCGTTTATCTAGAATATAGGGACCTGGAGTTCCCATTGTGGCTCAGTGGGTTAAGAACCTGACTGGTATCTATGAGGACGCAGGTTCTATCCCTGGTCTCTGCTCAGTGGGTTAAGAATCTGGTGTTGCTGCAAGCTGCAGTGTAGGTCACAGATGCAGCTCAGATCCCGTGTTGCTGTGGCTGTGGTGTAGGCTGGTGGCTGTAGCTCCGATTTGACCCCTAGCCTGGGAACTTCCATATGCTGCAGGTGTGGGCCTAATAAGATTAAAAAAGAAAAAAGAACATAGGGACCAGCCACCTTTCTTTCTAGGCATGTGTTTTG
This sequence comes from Catagonus wagneri, assembly GCA_004024745.2. Taxonomy (NCBI): domain Eukaryota; kingdom Metazoa; phylum Chordata; class Mammalia; order Artiodactyla; family Tayassuidae; genus Catagonus; species Catagonus wagneri. The sequence continues at coordinate 5,521,981 of PVHT021183555.1, forward strand.
CTTCTTTCCCATTCCAGGTCTCCTGGATGAAAACGAGTTGCAGGGGTAGCTTTAGTGCACGCTCCCTAAAACCGGGCAGCTTCACCAGAGAGGGTTTCTCCAGCTGAGTTCACACTGCTCTGAGATACAGTGGCCCCACTTTGCTCACAGCTCACCCAAAGCAAGCTAGCTTTCTCTCAGCTGGGGCAAGTTCTTTAAATCAGAATAAGAAAAGTCTTATTTGAAATTCCTTGGTTAATCAGTAATCACTTAAATACTAACTGGTCACTCGTATATTAAGGAACAAATACACTGCTGTTTTCATTGCCTCTAACAGGTAATTTGCAAAAATCCCTAAATTCAAGCTTTATCTCGAGTCTCATTAAATTAACCCTTCAATTTAAGTTCTTTAAATTAACCTTCATTGAACAAGGGAAAGGATGGCCTCATTCAGGCTTTTCCTACTATAATTATTCAGTGTTAGCAAGACTTTACTTAGTAGAACAAACAAAGGAAGTGAGTTCTAGGATAACCTTTGATTTTCTACAGCTCCCACCTCTTGCCCTGGCAAAGTCTTGTTTCCCATTCACTCTTCTCTAAAGAGAAAGTTCTCTAACTCGTCGCAACTCATCTCCGCACTTTCATCTTTCTCACTTCCCCAAAGGCACTAATCATGGGCTCAGGACACCCGGCTGATCTGGTCTCCAGATTTTCATTCGAACAGGTCAATGCACTGGGAAGCTCTGCATGAACTGTGACCACGACCTTTGCCAGGACCAGAGACATCATCTAGTGATGATCTGCTGACCTCTTGCAACATTATTTAATTCAGAGAAGATAAAACTCTCTTCAACAAAACTGGCTTTAATTTAATCAGTTTTGGGTCCCCCCCCCTTCTTAAAGTCACTGGGAGAGGGAAAGAAGTCAAGAAGAAAGGATATTAACCCAAAGCAATACACCAAAACCTGATTAAGTTTTGACTAAAGTTTCAACTAAACTTTGGATTTTTTAGGCTACAAACTGTTTTTTTTTTTTTGAAACCCACACAGTAAGTATTAGGCAATTATTAGAATAAAGGTTTTGCATAGAGTACATCCTTTTATATCACACAGATCATTATATAACTTCATGAGGGTTTAAAAGCAGTTGTCACAAAATAGGCAGATAATACTTGATAGAAACCTAAAATAAGCCATTAACTTTCTGCAAGACTTGAGTGCTCTTTTATTACTTGGCAGATGGGACATATATGGTAGCAAAGTGCCATCTGAGAGAAAGTGACAGGAACTACAGGGATCAGAAGCACACACCCCAAGTGGCAGATGTGCTGTAGGGCAGGTAGATGTGAGGAGACGGGGGAGCTGGGACGTGGGGAGAGGTGTGGGAGTGTTTCCTCTTTCCTTCCAGGAACCTTGACTCTTGGCTCTCAGCTCAAGGCAGCCTGTGCAGAGCAATGTCCCCTCCCCACCCCCTGTTTATTGAGGCACATCACAGGCTGCGCTCAGCAGGTTAAGTGTGTGTGTGTGTGTGTGTGTGTGTGTGTGCACGCACGCACAGGTACGCACGCTTGTTGGTGGTCTCTGCACCCCCTTCTATTGCCTGTGAGCCCCATGTGGGCAGGGGACTTATCTCTGCACCCCCTTCTATTGCCTGTGAGCCCCATGTGGGCAGGGGACTTATCTATCTGAGTCACTACCGTATCAGCTGAGTCTACGGGACATATCAGCCGAGTTTACGAGACCTGGGACATAAGAGGTACTTAATGAACATATGAATGAAATTCAAAGATGCAATCGGTTCTTCTACACTGACCTACAAAAGGGAGCCACTTAGAGTCCAGCTCATTGCATCCTTTCATCCCTGCACTGCCCCGGGCATCTTTACTTCTGGTCAAATGAGAGAACTGCAGTAAAATGGTCTGCAAGCTCTTGTCGGCCCCCCCCCCCCGCCCCCTGCTGAACTTCCTTGGCTCAGGGACCCCCCAATACCTCCCCACCACAGACATGGGAAGTCACATCATTCAAGCCTGCCTTATAGCTCAAGCAGGCTTCAGAGCTCCTGCTACGGGGGTGGGGGCGGGGGTGGGGGCGGGGATATGGGGCTGGCGGGACCGAAGGACTGCTGAGGGCATTTGGGGCATTAACAAATGACTTCAGATGACTGAATGACATCAAAGATGCCCTACTGTTAATAGCCTCGTTAAAAAAAAAATGAAAACAAAAAAGGGGGAGGGGCACAAAGCAAGAACAAGAGTGGTAATTGCAATGACATTTCTCAGTTCTTCCTCTAGGGCCAAGATTTTGGCGAGGATCTTTAGTGTCGTCTCAGCAATCAGATGTCTGTATGGCAATGTGGAAATCACCAGGGGAAGAGTAAAAATACAGGGGAATTTAGGGAACAATATCAAGACTATGAAGACATCTGCACTGTTTGTTCTGTTGGGCTGTGCTCATGGCATGCACAAGTTCCCAGGCCAGGGGTGGAACTTGAGCCACAGCAGTGACCTGAGCTGCTGCTGTGACAACGCCTGGTCCTAAAACCCACTGAGCCACCAGGGAACTCCTGTTTTGTTTTTTCTGGGCATGGAGATATTTTAACATGATTAACAATGTGAGGCTATTCTGGGAAAGACCACCATCAATATTCTGAGATGCCTTTGGCTGCTTACGTTAGAGAGTGGGACCCACTCTAACCCAGGCCCACTCCACATAGAGGGACGCATCATTGCCGTAAATCTGGTCTTGGTCAACTCTCTCCATGTCATCATGCTTATAGCCTACACTCGCAATCTAAAAACCCATGACAGAACTTGGTTCCTGACACGTGAGTCCCTTTCTGAGCCCACAAGTTTAACAATAATTTAAGCTACTCATTAGGGACAAGTTGACATGCAAACAACCATATCGCCTCCTTTCAGTCTGATACAGCTTTAAATTGCAGAGATTTTCTACAATGAGGCTAAAGTTGCACCCATATTCCATCATTTAAGCACCACACTTTCCAAAGAGCGACAGAAGAAATCAAGGGCTTAATGGTAAGGTTTTCTTTGGTCTTATCTTTTCAAAAGGATCCACGTGACCTCTAAAAACTTGGCTGTCTTTTTATTTCTGGATGTTTCCCAATGACTTTAAGTAGTTTCTTCAAGCCCCACTGAAAATGAAACCAAGAATGAGAAGCTAGAACAGGGATAGCGGCTCGCACCGAAGGGACCCTCTTCACAGTCATCACTAACAGGCAGCGAACAAGTTGCAGCAGCCAAACCACAAGCGTAGAGCTGAAAAGAACCATCTTGGGAGTCCCTGAAACCCAACTTTATACAATCTGAGCAAGCGGGCGACATCTGGGAAATAAAACGCATTAAACACATCTATCTGGCACTCGGCAGGAGTGGGGAGCAGTCCTGGGCTCCTCCCCAAGGGTGTGGACTGTTGGTCAGGAATCTTGCTCTGTCCCATTACACATGCACAGGTGGAAGAATCACTGTCTGTAGGTTCAACTTCTAATTCAAAGGACAGGACTAATGGGCGAAGAGGAGCTGAGGTGGCCTAAAGATCTCCTCCTGAGCTTAGTGTATTCACCTTCAAGTCAGGTATCAAGGAGCTCCCGTTGTGGCTCAGTGGGTTAAGAACCTAAGTATACATGAGGATGTGATTCGATCTCTGGCCTCACTCATAGGTTAAGTATCTGGTGTTAATGTGAGCTGTGATGTAAATCAAAGATACGGCTCGGATCCCAAGTTGCTGTGGCTGTGGCTGTGGCCAGAAGCTGCAGTTCTGATTCGACCCCTAGCCTAGAACTTCCATATGCCACAGGTGAGGCCCTAAAAAGCAGAGTTAGGTATCAACCGAGCTTGGGGAGCTGTGACCAGTCAAGGAGACTATCTGGACAGAGCCCAGCCTGGGTCTCAGACAGCTGCTCAGGAGAGGAGTCTTTCTATAACTTGACTCCAAAATGCGTAATTTCCCCTTACAGGCTTTTTAGGTCATTCAGGCAAAAGCATCCCATATGAAGTAGTGAGCTTAATGACAAATAAGTTCACAGCCCTCAATACTGCATAAAATACAGGCACACAAAGTCCTCATGTGCCTTTCCCATACTTACCGATGTGAAGGAAGATGGGTGTCTTAAAGGACAGCTGTGAAGAGACATGTCACTCGCATTCATTTTAGTTATCTATATTGTCTAAAATTGGTTCTATAATTTACCAATAGCCAGATACTTTGGGCCCAGAGAACACTGTTCTTTTGGCTTTTTAGGACAAAGGGATAAAAATGAGTGGGTTCATCTGTTCTAGCCCCTGAGGGTGCCTGAGCAAGTTGATGATGTGCCCACAACTCAGCAAAACTGCTATGTGTGGATTCCCTAAGGACGCGATACTTATGGACTTTTGGGAACTAAGGGTAGTCAGCCTGAAAAGGAGCACAGCCCCTCTGCTTCACAGCTCAGGCCAAAAACAGCAAAGACTCATGTGAAGGCTGAAGACATAAGAGGGTCCCACTTCATGTTTCCAGTTCGACTTTGGCCTTGGTGCCCCAGTGCTGCAGTTCTCCCTCACTGCTTTGCATTTTGTTCACACTCTGCTCTCCTCTGGGACTCAAGGAAGTTTGCTTGCAGGCTAAACGTGGATTTGAGCAACTTGTGGGGCAGGGGACAGCCTAAGATCCAACTTGGCCACCAACTTTAAACGACCGGCCAATCCAGGTGACCCAGCTCTTGGCCCAGACCAAGCTCTTTGTTTTGTGTTAGGCTGGTGGCGGGGTCCCTTGGCTGTGGTGGGCCCACACTGTCAGCTTGTTGCTTCTTTCCCCAAAGAGGATCTTGTTACAAAGAGAAGCTGGAAATTTCTTTGCACACAAGCAGAGACATGGCGGCCCTGCAAAGGCCCCAGGGTAAGGATTAAAGAAAAACAAAATAGAAACCCTTCCATCTCTAATTAGGGTCTTCATTTGCCAAAGTGCCATTCCCCAGCAGGAGAATTTACATTCAGGTCGTTGCTTGGAGTTACTTGGAAAACGTCTCCCAGCAGGTTGGTTCCTCGGTTCGGGCTCCTTTGAGCCAACAGTTTCTGGTTACTTGGAGGAGCTGCCTGCATATTGTTTTAACTGGCCTGGCTTCTGCAGCCAGCTTAACTGTGTGAACAATCTTCCATTCAGAATCCAAAGATAAAAGCACAGTTTGGTTGAAAAAACTCTCTCTCTTTTTTTTTTAACTTGGGAATTACAGGTTTTGGAACTAGCATTATTTCTCTCATACACAAGAGTGTTTTTCCCCTCCGCCTTGGTTCTCCGCCAGCAAAGGCTACATCCTGGAGCCCAGCCAGCCACCAGCCCCCACTTCCTCACCATTCACACTGTGGGGCTGGTGGCAGCTGGCCATGGAGGCAGACAGGAGCTCCCCATTTGCAAGAGGTTGACCACAGAACAGTGTAGCCAGCTTGCTGGACCCCTGCGGCCAGCCTAGGAACAGCCTCGGAACTTTCTGTGCAGTTCTTTATCATTCTTTGTGTCCACAACAGCTCATCTTCCAACATATCGAGTCCCTGAGAGCCTGGCCCAGGAAGCAAAATTTCTCTTCCTTTTTGGAATTCTCAAGACAGTAGTAAATTCTAAACCAAGACTGAGAAGTAAGAAACACTTGCATAACTTACTACGTGTAAGAAAACGTTAGCTGAACATGAATTGAGGAGCAAGCGCAAAAGAGCAAGAAGAGATACCAAAAATGCAGGACATGAATGAAAAAACAGAGAGAGAGAGAAAATTTGGATTTCAACTGAATTAAAAAATTGGCAAAGGTCTTGAATAGTCCTTCTCCAAAGCAGATATACAAATGATAAGCACATGAAAAGATGCTCAACATCACTAATCATTAGGAAAATGCCAATCGAAATCACAATGAAAAGCCTTCTCATACCCATTCCTTAAGATAGCTAGTACCAAGGACAAAACAGAAAACAAGAAGTATTGATAGGATGTGGAGAAACCGAAACTTCATACAATGCTGGTGGGAATGAAAAATGGTGCAACTGTTGTGGACAGTGGTTAAGGACAGAATTACCATATCTGGCTCTACACCCCAAAGAACTGAAAGTAGGATCCTGAAGAGACGTTTGTATATCTGTGTTCATAGTAACATTATTCACAACAGCCAAACTGGAAATAACCCAAATGGCCATCGAGGGATGAATGTACAAACAAATGTGGTATATACACACAACCATAAAAAGGAAGGAAATTTGATACATGCTATAACACTGATGAACCTTGAAGACACTACGCTAAGTAAAAAGCATTTAAAAGGACAGATATTATATTGGTTCCACTTACATGGGGTACCTGGAGTAGTCAAGTTCATAGAGACAGAAAACAGAATGGTGGCTGCCAGGGGCTGAGGAGAGGGATGAATGGGGAGTTAGCGCATAATGGGTAGGGAGTTTATTTATTTATTTTTTCAACATTTATTTCAGGTTCTCTTGCCTCCCCCCCCCCCCTTCTTCTTAAACACTGGCAGCATGTGGAAGTTCCCAGGACAGGGATCAAACTTGCGCCACACAGTAGCAAAAACATAGGAGCTTTAACCCGCCAGGCCATCAGAGAACTCCCAGTATGGAGTTTCAACTGGACAAAATGAAAAAGTTTTGGAGATGGGTGGTGGTGATGCTGGTTGCACAAAATGTGAATACACTTAATGCCATAGAATTGTACACCTGAGAATGCTTACAATGGTAACTTAATTGTACACCTGAGAATGCTTACAATGGTAACTTAATGTATTCACAAAATGTGAATACACTTAATGCCATAGAATTGTACACCTGAGAATGCTTACAATGGTAACTTAACATTTTGTGTGTGTGTGTATGGCACCACAATTTAGAAAGAGAAGATTCAGGGTAGAAAGAATTTGTGCCACAGGGAAGGAAGGACAGAGCGCTGTTTGTGTGTTAGGTTGGCTGGCCAGGTTCTACCAAGTACCACTTCAGTTCAGTTATGTAAAAATTATCTTGGATTTTACATTTTAAGGCCTCTGATACATTAGGTTTTTATCCTCTTTTACTTAAATTGCCACAGAATGGCAATTTACAGCACTATCCTAGAAATGTCCAAACTAGGAATCTACTTCTAGGCCTAAGCGCACGCTGGTTCCCTCTGCTGGGAACACGCACCCCTCCCCTCCACTGCACGCTCCTCTTCTGCCTCTTAATACACTTCTGGAAATGACTTCCCTACAAGGGGATCTTCTGTCTCCTAAAACCATGAGGCCCAGTCAAGCTGCTCTTTCTGACCCACGTGGGGTTGTCTCTACTCCTGCTGGCCCACTCCTGGATTGTCCTCTTGCATCCCTCTCTTACCCCAAGCTCATCTATTCTGGAAAGTTAAGTTTCACCTCTTCTGTGAAGCCTTCCGTTGCTAACACACTGCTGGTCCAGAAAGACTTTTAAGAGAAAGCAATGTATAAGCAAAGACCTAAAGGAATCTGTCCTGATTCTCTCCCTGTGACGGCCTGGTGGTACCTAAAGGTGGCTGGAGCACTATGGACACCCCGAAGCTGCCTGCTGAAAATCAAGGGACCAGGGGAACCAGGGCAAAGAAGGGTTTGGGTAGCTGCAATTCTGAGATATCAGGCAAATTTAACATGCTGCACACATCTAGACCTTAAATTACAAACCCTGACCTAATAATTGAATTGGTAACAAAAAAAGATTAATTGTATTATCACAGCCACAGAACTTGGACAAACAAAAGAGCTGAATTGAAGAATCCATTTCAAGTGAGTGGTGAGAGACATCCAACTTGCCTAATCCTTCTAGTAAAGCTGCCAAGGATAATTGTTGGTGTCACCGGTGAAAAACCAATAACCTTCTTCTGAAGAACAGTTAAATTCAAGTCAAGAGCCATGACCATGCACACTCCACCTGCCGTCCTGTGCCCATCCCCACTCAGCTCTGTCCTGAGAACACACAGAAAGGGTACGGTGCTCATTCTTTCAGCCGTGAAGTGCTATACCCAAGTTAGATAGGCCTGATATCAGGGAGAAAGGTTCAAACGAATCAAGAACTCTCTCTTTTCTAGTTTCTTCAAGACACATGCCTGACACCTAAAAAGAGCCAAAGTCAATCACACTGCTATTAAAAAAAAATCACACCGCCATTCATTTCTGCATGTCAATGTAGGTAAAGAATCTCAAGGGAGTTGGCTCAGAACCTGGAATAAGGGAAGCTATTACCTCCAGGAGCATGCACTCGGGCTCCAAGAGCCACCCCCAGATTCCACGGCCATGGAGTCTGAGCCAGACTCTGAATAGCTCTAGGTCTCCGCTCCACTAAGAAGAACACAATCTGGAGCATGTATTCTGCCCACCAAACAGTACAAGGTGACGAAGACACTTGTGCACAGAACTTATGCCATCCTCTTATGTCCTTCCTCCACATCTAAGCACGCAAATGAGAGAGGTACCATCTCAAGACAGTTTTGTACAAAAAGGGGAAGGAAACAATTTTTACAGAAGGGGCCAGTGAGGAAAAGAAAAAGAAAAAGAGGTATGCCCAAAATATTATAAAAGTTAAAGGTCAGTAACAAACTAATAGCTAGAGAAAGAATCAATTTAGTAATAAGCCCGTGACAGAAATTTACATCTTGAGCTCTAAGGCAGGCAGGCTTGACAGCTGCAAGGTGAGCTCTCTGAGGACAGGCATCCTTTAGTTCCAGATCATGGTGTAGCAGCCCTCCCCACCCAGGTCCCTGACACTGATTCTGCCTCCAGTCAATGTGAGGCTTCACTCTTCTGCACTAGTCAACAAACAAGCAAAGACAACAGCCAAATCCTGGGTGGGCTGTGTGTGGCTGCCCAGGCATCTGTGGTCCTGGAGGGGTGAGCCATACCACTCTCGTCTACTGGTATGGGGACAGGAAGACAGTACCACCTGCCTCGATTCCCTTCTTTGGAGACCCCAAAGACACTGGTCTAGCAGAGAAAGCCCCTAGACCCTCCTCAATCCCACAACCCTCCTCAATCCAAGTCTCCTCTTCCTTCCACTCTCCTATCTCAAATGAGGCCACCTCTTTTCCTGTTTTTAGGGGCTGAGGCTTTTGTTCTTTTCTTCAATTTCAGAAGGACTCCCAAACTCTCACTAACCTATCATCTCTACATCCCCGCCAAATCCAGCAGGGTCACATGAGACAAGCGTGCACAGACACTCGCCTGCTCAGGGCACATCCACACACTCTGCTGAAGGCTCTGTCTGCGAGGCTGCACAGCCTCACTCGGCAGAGGCAAGCGAGGGTCAGAGGCCTGGCTCGGAGGGGCTCATTGTCCGGCCGCCTGGGGCAGGCAGTGCGAGCACCAGGAGGGGAAAGGTTCCCTTTGAAGCACATGGCGCTGAGCGCTTCCCAGTGACCATGGAAACAGGCGCAGTGGGTTCCCAGCCTGAGAACCAGGGAGGGCAGCGTGATTCAAACACAAAACACACACTGGGCCTGAAAAGCAAAGGCAGGAGGGGCCGGGTGAGGGGCAGGCAGTGGGGCTGGCAGGAACAGAGCGGCTCCCTGGTAGGAAAATCTGGCCAATGAAGCCAAGCAGGTTCACAGGGTTTCCTTTTCATTCCCAAGGCTTTCTTTTCGCTCCTGTCACTGCCCCTCAGGTCCTATTCAGCACTTCATCAGATCAGTAGAGCCGGGCCTTTGGCTGGCCTGCTGGCAGTGGGGCCTGGAACTGGGAGGGAGGTGATCAAAGGAGCCGCCGGTGCAGCCACCACCCTCCTGCCTGCCCTCCTCGGATGAGGCCCTGCCAAGGTGATCCAGTGGAAGCCACTGGGGGAGGGCAAGGAAGAGAGGCCGCTTTAATGTCTGCCGCTCTGTTAGAAGAGACACAAAGCATAGCTTAAATGGAGGAGACGCACCACTGGCAGGTCACAGCAACCTCCTCGTGGGGTGCCTCTGTTCTTAAACCAGGCTGTCCAGAAGCCACCTTGACTGGCATGCGTGGTGCACCTGGTTGCTGAGATCCTAGCCCCCGACATGCTGCTTCCAAGTTGTCTTTCCTACCTGTCTGCCTCCCAACCCTCCAGACGGATGAGGTTACACTGAAAAGGTTACCTGAGATGCTATGCTCCATCTCTTCAGGGTTCCAATTTAAAAGGAGAGAAAAAGCTATCTGGGATTTTTTCTTTCTTTCTTTTTTTTTTTTCAGCAAGGAAGAGGAAGCGATGTGATTAGAATCTCTTAAGGAGGAAAGATCTCGCCCTTACTGATCAGTATCTTTTCTTTTGGGTTGGACTAAATCAAAGTCCAACAGCATCCGATTGGGCACCAGGCCAGGGCCTGAGAGAGAAGCAAGCCCACTTCTCAGCCGGGCCATGCTGCTGCAGCCAAGCAGCAAGACTCCGGCCCCGACCAGCGGCTCTTGAGGAAGGCAGTGTTTGGACAGGCCTGTAATTTGAAAAGCCCATTAGGTGCATTCTCCTTTTCTTACCTTTGTTGGGCTGCCAAAATATTTACTTGACTTCTTAACTCTAAATCTCTGAAACACACCTGCAATGCCTAAAACAGGCAATTTTCTTATTTTCTCTCACAGAAGACAGCCCAGCCTAAGCAGAGATGACAATGGCACAGAGGGATAAGGAGGGTGGGGGCCTGGTAAGAGATGCAGCTTCATGTAATGCCACCTTCGTAACATGCCAAAGTGATTAAGAGAGAGGTGTACACTGCATCTGTCTTTTTTGGGGAGGGGTGGCAGGGGGTTGGTTTGTAGGGCAGCGTGGACAGTTGAAAGCAATTCTACAAGTAATCCTTTTGCAAAACAAACCAATTCTCTTTTGACCTTAGGGACAAGTCCATTTCCAAGTCAATTAAACATTCTGTGTGGTAGCCAATTGCGTCCATCTATCCATTCATCCATCTAACACAATCATGATATAAAAGCCAACTGCACTGTAGTATCAGCAGAGGAAATGAAGACGATAACAGGAAAAATAACAACAAACTGTATTTGCAGGATTTTAGAAGAATTTCAGATGCTAGAAATGACCCAGAAATAGCTGCAATTTTTTTTCTTTTCTCAGTGTTTTCTGGCATCATGAAAAAGAACTTGGGAAAGAGGAGTTCCCGTTGTTGCTCAGCGGTTAATGAACCCGACTAATATTCACAAGGATGGGGGTTCCATCCCTGGCCTCACTCAGTGGGTTAAGGATCCAGCATTGCTCTGAGCTGTGGTGTAGGTTGCAGACGTGGCTCAGATCCAAAATTGCTGTGGCTGTGGTGCAGGCCAGCAGCTATAGCTCTGATTTAAACCCTAGCCTGGGAACTTCCATATGACTCGGGTGTGGCCCTAAAAAGACAAAAAAAAAAAGAAAAGAAAGAAAGAAAGAAAAAGAAAAAAGAAAAGAAAAAGGAAAAAAAAGAAAAAAGGAACTTGGGAAAAGTCTCAAGTCTAGCAAGCGTGAAGCCACTGCACAACCATCTCCTTCTGCCACGTGCACCTGTCAGCCCCTGTTTCTGCCAGGAGCTTTCTGAAGCACGCATTTGGCAAGGCTGAGTGGCCTGAAGTCAGGCCTTCCAGACAAGCTGTAGTTTATGGCTAGATGTCAACAGAAGCTCCCCACGCTGCCTATCAGTGCTGCTCCTGGTCAATGATCCTTAACCCTGAAGTCTTCTGAGAACAAGGGCCTGGCCATCAGTTCGAAGAATTATTTTCAGTCTGCTGCTTGTCAGCAAGCCTTTGGGAGAAAAATTGTTTTGGAAACATGTCAAGATCTTGAACACTCTAAAACGGGACCTTTGAGCTATTCAAAAGCTCTAAAAGCCCCGCGGAGGTGGGATTCTTACTGACAGCTGTCACTCGCCTACGTCCTTTCTGCAGTATTTCAGAATCAGCACTCCTTTTACATTTTGATAAGTTCCCTTGTCTTCCCTATTTAAACTTGACAGAAGATAACTTTAGGCCCAAAAGAAATAGTGTCCCAGGGCTGGTTGGCAGGAGCATCTGCACTCATGGGTATTTGCTGGGATTCTAAGAATGGGCAGGCCAGTCTCTTCCAGGACCATCATCAGCTAAAAAAGGAGAAGGCTGCGCAGTAGCCCTGCTGCCTTTCTGTGTCTTTAACCCAGTCTTTCAGCTACTGACCTGGAACTGCAGGTGTCCTGATGGTGGGCAGGCCTCGAGCTCTACCAGTTTCCCGCTGTAGGACACGTGGAGACGGCTGTGGCTCAGGTGTCCTGGGGGAATTAAAGGAAGCTGGGAGGTAGCTCAGGGCAAGGACCGTCGATGAAGACGGACCAGTGCTTCCTGGCCTTTGGTTAGCTTTAAGCTTCTGGAGGGAAAGATAATTAATTCTTTATTACGAATCCCAGAAGGACCTTAAATAGATGATCATGTAAAATACCACAGTAAAGACAACTAGTGGGACTCAAAGAAAGAATGAACTTTTCAATGGTTTCTTATTATGACACCAAAAGAAAAAAGATCAATCGGATTCTGCTGAAATTTAAACTTTTGTGCTTCAAAGGACACTATCAAGAAAGTGAAGGAAAACAACAGAATGGGAGAAAATATTGGCAAATCATATATCTGATGAGGGATGTGTATCGAGGACATATGAAGACTCTTACAACTCAATAATAAAAAAGGTAAATTATCAATCAAAAATGGGCAAAGGATCTGAATAGATATTTTCCAAAGAAGAAATATAAACTTCTAATATGCACATGAAAAGATGCTCAACATCATTAGCTGTCAGGGAAATGCAAATCAAAACCACAATGAAATACCACTGTCATACCCACTAGGATGGCTGTAATCAAAAAGACAGATAATAACAAGTGTTGGCTAGGATGTGGAGAAACCAGACACTGCTGGCAGTAATGAAGGATGTGTGGCCAGTCTGGCAGTTCCTCAAAGGTTAATAAACAGAGTTACCATGTGACCCAGCAATTCCACTCAGTTATTTGCCCAAGAGAAATGAAAACCTATACCTATACCCAATCTCCTACACAAATGTTTACAGAGCATTATTCTTAGTAACCAAAAAGTGGAAACAATTTAAATGTCCATCAACTGATAAATAAACAGGCAATAAACACAATGAAACACTATTTGGCAACAAAAAGAAATGATGTGCTGATGCTTGCTGCAATACCCATGAATTGAAAACACCACGCTAAAAGCACAAAGAAACAGATACCAAAGACCACATACTATATGATTCCACATATTTGGGATGTCCAGAATGGAAAGGAGACGACAAGCTCAGTGGTGATGGGTTTCTTTTTGGGTTGATGAAAATGTTCAAAGCTCTGATAAGGGACTTGTATCTATAATATATAAAGAAGATGAAAATATGAATATTGATTGCAGGTGATAGTTGCATAATTCTATGAATATACTAAAAACCACTGTATACTTAAAGTGAAGAAGACTTCATGTGGGAACAGTATGATCAGTCACTTTTATATAAACTCCAATCATCTAAAAACACATTTCTAGAACAGAAATGGGTAGAAAAGTTTGGGTAACCTTAAGTTGCAATAGGCTTGGTAGCTGGTTTTAACCACAGTAAACATTTCCTAATAAAAATTATGTGTGCTTGCTGGAATGGAGTGAAACTTGAATATGACGATTATGATAATAAACACAGGATTCTGAAAACAACTTCCATGCTGACAGAGCTGCGGTAGGGCTATGACATATTTATTCAGTGGGAGAGGATGAGGATTAATTAGGATTCTGTCATCTAAACAACAGCACAGGAGTTCCTGTCATGGCTCAGTGGTTAACGACTCCAAGTAGGAACCGTGAGGTTTCTGGTTCAATCCCTGGCATTGCTTTGTGGGTTAAGGATCCGGTGTTGCCGTGAGCTGTGGTGTAGGTGCAGATGCAGCTTGGATCCCGTGTTGCTGTGGCTGTGGCGTAGGCCAGTGGCTACAGCTCCAATTGGACCCCTAGCCTGGGAACCTCCATATGCCACAGGTGCGGCCCTAGAAAAGACAAAAAACAAAAGCAAAAAACAATAGCACAACAATGCATTTGCTTTGTTGATTTACTGATGAATTAATTTTATTAAATGTGTTTGCAAGCATGTTTCACTTAACTCTGGAAATATGTTCTATAACAACAAAAATCAAAACAGTGTAGTGCTGGCCCCAAAAGGGATACAAAATTTGACAGCAGATAATGCAGGTTATGATTCTACTATGGAATTCAATAGAACAGAATATACTATTTATTTATTTATTTATTTATTTTTGGCTTTTTAGGGCCGCACCTGCGGCATATGGAGATTCCAAGGCTAGGGGTTGAATCGGAGCTGTAGCTGCCGGTCTATGCCACAGTCATAGCAATGCAGGATCAGAGCCTTATCTGCAACCTACACCACAGCTCATGGCAACGCTGGATCCTTAACCCACTGAGCAAGGTCAGGGATGGAACCCCTTTCCTCATGGATGCTAATCAGATTCGTTAACTGCTGAGACACAACGGGAACTCCAATACACTATTTTTTTACAAGGAGGAAAATACAGAAAATGACAACCTGGAGAAAGAGATGCTATTTAGCCACTCCCTGATATCACACATCAAAATTAATTCTGAATAATTTTTTTGTTGTTTAAGAGGCACCTGCAGCATATGGAAGTTCCCAGGCTAGGGGTTAAATTAGAGCTGTAGCCGCCAGCCTACACCACGGCCATAGCAACACGGGATCCGAGCCCTGTCTGCAGCCTACACCACAGCTCATGAACAGCCACACTGGATCCTTAACCCACTGAGCAAGGCCAGGGATTGAACGTGTGTCATCATGCACACTAGCTGGGTTCGTTACCGCTGAGCCACAACGGGAACTCCCTGAATAATTTAAAGATGTAATATATTAAAAGAAAACCAATGATCATAGAAAAAGCAAGAAAGGCAGAAAAGATTCTAAGCTTGCAAGGGAGGTAAGAAAATAAGTTTATAAGTGAAAGAAGAAATATGAAGGAGTGATGACTGTAAAAATTCTAAACTTTTGCATACGAAGAAAGATTTTTTTTAAAAAAGTAAAGAGTCGGTTTTAAAATAGTCCAAATGAAAAAAAATAATAAAATAAAATAAAATAGTCCAAATGACAAGATTTATACACTACTATAAAAAAAACCTACATTAAAAACCACCTATAAATGAGCAAAGGACCAGAAAAGACAATTCACAAAAGAGGAAATTTAATTAGTTGATGGAAAAGTGCTTGGCTCTTAATACTTGCTAATAAGCAAAGAAGTGCAAATGAAAACAACAAAGTACTATCTGTATGTTTCAAATTAGTAAAGAAACATATTAATGATAATAGCCAATGTTAACACTGTTTCTGTGAAAAATGGTTTGCTCTTACTTCACTAGAGGCAAAGAGGGAACTTTCCTGAAAAGCTATTTGTAACTGTTTGCATCAAGAGTCATTCTGTAAAATTTGGTTGTGATGATTGCTGTACACCTATAAATGTAATAAATTCATTAAGTAATTAAAAAAAGAATCATTAAAAAATTGGAGTTCCCATAGTCTCCATAGTTCTCGGTTCTGACTGGGAACTGAGACTGCAGGTCTGATCCTTGGCCTCATGCAGTGGGTTAAGGATCTGGTGTTGCAGTGGGCTGTGGTGTAGGTGGCAGATGTGGCTCCGATCTGGAGTTGCTGTGGCTGTGGCGTAGGCTGGTGGCTACAGCTCCGATTAGACCCCTAGCCTGGGAACCTCCATATGCCACGGGTGCAGCACTAAAAAGACCCCCAAAAAAAAAAAAAAAAAGGAATCATTAAAAAAATGCTCATATTCTTTGATCTGTATTCTCCTCCTGGAATATTACCATAAGGGAATAATTCAAAGAGAAAACAAAACAAAACAAAAGCCCACCCTACATAAAAAAAGGTTTCAGTTTCGTTTCTTTGTAAAGATTAAAAATAAAACAGAAGCAATCTAATTATTGAACCCTGAGGGAATGGTCCACTAAATCATGGTATGTTCTAATGTCATGTTATGCAGCCAATAAAAATGACAGGTTATGAAAATAATAGCAAACTGGTAAAATGACCAGCATATGTTCTTAAGTTTGAAAAGGCAGAATAGACGTTTATGCCTTCATAATGATTACATTAAAAATCAGACTCAGGTACCTTGGAAGACTGGAAAGGAATAACCAAAATTGCCAGTACTTATGTTAAAGGAATAAATCAAAGTTGTTTTTTTCCTTCTATTTTCAAATTCTCCATAATTAATTGTTTCATGCAACAAATATTTACCAAGTACCTACTAAATGTAATAGGCACTGTTCTTGGTGCTAGGAATATGGCGATGGTGTAAAATTATTATATTATTTACACACTTAAAAAAAAAGGGGATCGGAAAAATTTTCAGTTATAAAAATAGTAAAATAAATTAGTGCTATAAATTTGGGGTATACCTTTAAAATTAGAGGCTGGAGTTCCCACTATGGTACAGTAGGTAAAGGATCCAGCATTGCTACACCTGTGGTGTAGGTTGCAGTTGTGGCTCAGGTTCAACTCCCTGGCCTGGGGACTTCCATGTCACTGGTGAGGCCAAAAAAAGAAAAAAAAAATCTAGGGGTTGTAAAAAATATTAAGATTCTGTCAATTGAAACTCCATAAAAAAATAAACACTAATTACTCTCTTTAAAAAACAACCTACTATGTCTACAAATAGATGAAAAAGAAAGCTTTTGAAGATAAACACTTTAAAATTTGATTTCTAAAAATCAAGCCAAGGTAACAAAAGTTCCTTGCATATTCTGCATTCTTTTCTCTGAGAGTTGATCCATTTGTGAAAAATGTATCAGCAATGAGGCAACGTGTAATAGTGAAGACCAAGTGCCTTTATACATCCAAGAAATAGCCCAAGTTCTTCAGGCTGACTAGAATTTAATTTTATCTAGCAGTGTTTAGAACAAGCACTGGAATGTCTTGATACTCTTTTTACAAAAAACAAAAATGAGGCATAATTTCAAGCATTTCAGTATCTTAATTGTTTAAACTGCTTCAAACTTAAAACAGCACACAAAGCATTAGTCAGAACACACAGCCCAACGTGTACTTTGAAAAATAAGACTACCAAAGCAGAATGCTACCTTTTATCAAGTGAAATATGGTGCTTTCTGGAAGCGAACAAACACAAAAGACAGAACAAGGAAAAGAAATTCTTTCCACAGTCTGAAATTGGGACCACGGTTAGCAGACAAGCTCTGGCCAATGTCCTTGCCCCTCCAGCTTCCGCGCCCAGTAGGACCCTCCCCCAAGGTTGGGGCTGCAGCGCCCCCTGCACAGGTGCAGCTTCTCTAGGTAGACAGTAAACAAATTACCTGCAGTCACTGTCAAGGCAGCCCCCAAATCTTAAATGCCCCTGAACACGGCCAGAAATGTACTCGCGTGACGGCCCAGTTGCTTATCTAGGTTAATTCAAGCACATGGCCAGGTGTGTGCAAGGCCTGTCTCCCTGAGAACAGAGAGCAGATGGGACTTTGGGGCTCATCTCCATGTATGAGATTCAGGTCACATGACTTGGGACTGGTACTATACATGTTATCATGACTCAGTACGTTAGGTTCCAACTTCGTTTCTAATTCAAAACAGTCTCCGCCAAGTAGACAAGGTCATGAGCCATTTTTGATGGGCTTTTCTGCTAGTCTAGGCCAGCCTCATTTATGGCTCTTGTTCTATTGAGAGCCTGGTTCAATTGGAGGGGACAATGGCCAGAAGGAGTGCTGTGAGCCAGGCAGCCCCCATCCTGCAGGGTGGCCGGCAGCCTTTGCTCCTTGGGTTGGAAGAAACTTTATTTGTTCTATTCACTCACTCTATCTTCAGAACTCCCTTAAGCCTTTCAGAGGATTTCAAATAATGGTTTCGGTTAGCCTTTTATAGCTGAAAACGTCTCGGATCTAGTTTAAAAAAAAAAAAAAAAGTCTTGTGCTTAATATAGTCTTTTAACCAAGAGGTTCCTGGAAGATTTAGGTGTAGAAGAAAAGCATCAAATTAAGTTTGTGACTTTCAAACTGGACATGACCTTAGGAGAAAAGTGGTATTCCCTGAGTTTTTCCTTTTTCCACTCGTATCATGCCAATCTTTTCCTCCTGATCTGACTTCTTTTACTAAGTTCCTTTCTTGCTTTCCTTTTTAACCAAATATGGGAGGTATTTACCCAAGTGCTCCTTAAAATAAATCTGAAGAGCCTTCCAAACTTCCTCTCCAACAAGAAACCCACCTCACCTCGGGGGTGTATTTAGAGAAAGGGGAGGAAATTGATATCTGTTGAGTATTTACACATTCCGAGAACTTGCCATACATTATTTTTTTAATCATCACAACTATCTTTAAGGAAGGGGAATACAGAGAAAGGAAGACAGAGGTTAACTAGCCGAAAGCAAGGAGCACAGGGAAGCGTGGGGGCCCGGATCCCAAAGCCACATGGCACAGGTGCAAGTGATAACTCTACCCTCTGCACGTCTCACTCAGAAACACAGATGTACTCTAACACTGACCATGCACTTCAGCAGAACACACAAGACACCAGGAACCTGTCTCTGGGCTGGAGGCCAGCTGGGCAGAAGGAAGAAGTGGATTTAAGGTCTTCCTAGGGAAAGAAAACGTGTCACAAAAAGACAGTTTCTCAACAGTGATACCACTGACATTTGGGGCCAGACTGTCCTCTGCTGTAGACCGTGCACTGTAGGGTGTTGAGCAGCAGCCCTGGCCTGTGCCCACTTGATGCCAGTAGCAGCCCCGCCTCCCCCTTCTCCTGGATATTTTTTTCTGAAAATCAAAAATGTCTCCAGATATTGTCAAATGACTGCTAGGGTAAGGGTGTGTGTGTGTGTGTGTGTGTGTGTGTGTGTGTGTGTGTGTGTGAGTGTGCACACGTGCATGCACGTATACAAGCCTCCAGTTGAGAACCACTGCAATAAGAGGCCTCAGGTAACATGCCCTGAGAAGGTGTGATACATGGAAGTGTCCCAAGCATAGGGTGCTCCCAGGAATATCATGGCCACAAGCCACATGCAGTCACAGTGCCCTGCACTCGGGTGTGTGGTGGCTGTCACACTCACTGCCCCGGCTGGAGGAGGCTCATGCATGTGGTGTGGGCAGCTATTCTGAGACCCTCTCAGTCAGACCCTGAGGATTTCAGTCCCACCATCGCCCTTGAGACGGAGACGGGAACCTCACTCTCAGGAGCACTAAACTGGGCTTAGCCTGAGGACCAGGGCACTCAGGTATTGTAAGAGACGCACGTCTGTCACCAAACCCCAGTTGAGAAGGGCATGCAGAAGGCCAGGCTCCACCCCCACCCCCTCTACACCCACATGGCTCATGAACAACTCTGCAGCTTTGCCCAAGTTCCCACAATTTCCTGCCTGAAGTGAAGGCCTATTCAGTTAAGCCCTGTTCTAGAAGGTCAAGGCTGAAGGCTCTAGCCCAGTGCAAGCTTCAAAGATTTAAGATCCTTTTCACCTAAGTTCTTCCAGTTCATCATTTGGCTATTTGCTATCAAATGTGAAAAACTGCAGCCCACCAGCATCACTCAAATTACGAAACACTTCAGAACCAACCCTCTCTCAGCTCCATGACTACAGGAAAGGATAATTTCAAAAAACATTCCCCTTTATTTTCTATATTGTCCCCTATTCCTGCTCATTTCTACTATCTTTATAACAGACCCCCCCGCTTCAGCCAAGCTCTGTGAGATGCTCTTACAGTGGGGACATAAAGCCAGGTCGATGCACTCCAATCTCGGGCCTCCTTTTACGTTCTCAAAAATTAAGAATCCCAAAGAACTTCTGTTTCTGGGGGTTATATCTACTGACATTACAATGTTAGGAATAAAAACTGAGAAAATCCTTAAAATACAGAATTTACAAGCCCATATTCCACTGGCCATCAGAGCAATGAAGTTGCCACATAAAATAATGTCCCTAGAAAACTCCGCCATATGCTCATGAGTGAATGAGAGCAATGACATTTTGGTGTCATCACGAGAATAGCTCTGATCTCGTGGGTCACTCTGAGAAGGATGGTGAGAATCCCTAAGGGTCCTCTGGTCACATTTTAAGAACTACTGTGTGTGACGTATATATATATGTGAGACTGAGTCGCTCTGCTGTAAAGTAGAAATTGGCACAACAAAGTCAATTATTCTTTAATTTAAAAAAATAATGATAACAAAAACCCACTTGTTAAGATTAACTACAGCATGATTTGGCCAAAACCTGCTCATCATCGTGGGGTGACAGTCCCCATTTGGATTATTCCTGAGTCCTTTTTTTTCTTTCTTTCTTTAAGCACGGACTCTTGCCTTATCATTGTGTTGCGTATCAGGGTCTGATTAATATTTTGTAAAGAAATGGACACCTGCAGATTACAGTTAGTGTCATTTTTCTGTTGTCTGCTCCGTCATGAAAAGAGGATACAAATAAATCTGTTTTTCTTTCACTCAAATTCTCCATTTTGGGAGTTTCTCCTTGAAAGATTAGTGGTTTTCCTGGGGGGCAGCCTGGCATGCAAAGAAGGGTACAGACTCTGTCCCCCTGCCCCAGGCTGCCTGTGACACATCATACAGGACCTGGAGGAAGCGAGCACCACTTGTGATGGGATGATGTGACATCATTTCAGGAGTCAACTGCTTACTTTAAAAATATCTATTGCCATCAAACTGCACAAACTGTGAAATGGTTTGAGTAATATCACTTTTTCTTTATTGGGGTAAAATATACACAACATAAAATTTACCATTTTAATCATCTTTAAGTATCTGGCTCAGCAGTAAGTACATTCACACTGTTGTACAACCATCACCATCATCCATCTCCAGAACTCTTTCACCTCCTTCTGAAGCTCTGGCCCCATTAAATATGGATTCCTCGTTCTCTCCTCCCTGCAGCCCTGGCAACCACCACTCTACTTTCTGTCTCTGAGGATTTGGCTACTTAAGCAACAGTACTTTCTTTGAGTGCTGAAAGAAAGTGAAGGGTAATGAGGGAGGGAGGATGGACACCAAGAGCCGCTATCAGTGTTTCCGGCTGCACACCTGACTCACAGCATCTTCTTGAGGTGCTGTGCCTACCTGTGCAGGTAGAAACATGCTGGCGGCTCAATGACCACCACCCACCCACCCCCACCCCAGATCACATGGGTTAAAGGGTTAGTATGATGACTAAACCCAGCATGTAATGGTTAATGTTACCTCCCAATCATCCTGAAAAAAGTAAATGTCTTTGATTCTGTTTTCTGCCTTCCAATCACTTTAGTTACTAAGGACTTTATTTGTTCTCTTCAAAGAAGTTACCAAGACACTCCAAGGGCTGAATGTGAGTCAGTGGACTGAACGCAAGGGTTCAATTCTCCAACAACCCCTCACCCCTGGGTCCTGCTGCTTATCAGAGGAGCCGGGAGCGCGGACAGCTCTCCTGCCTCACAGCATAGCAGGGCCCACCTGCTGTGTTTGGTTGCACTGTCCTTACATGGTCACTGCTTAGAGCCTCACCAGAGCATTTAAAAGACGGGGTCTGGGCCCATTCAGCTCCCAGGAACAGCCAGCAGCCTAGACACCACTGCCAAAGAAACATTCCCCAGGCTGGGTCCTACAGTACTTGTCTTCATCATCAGAAACTATCAGTGGCTCCCAGTTTCCTAGGGAATGAAAATCTCTTCCTTCCCCAGCAACTTTCACCGCCCCCTGAAGAATCTGCTCCCTTTCTTTCTGCCCAGTTCCTGGATGTTATCCACCCGTCTCACCCTGTCTCTCTCTGTACAGCCTGCCGACCCTGCTGGCTTCGTGGCCCTGCTTCTCCTGCCTCACAAGTACCACCTGTGCCAGGGACTGGCCTTTGGTTTAGGGCAAGAGACATCAGTTCATAGGAACCAGAGAAGCCTCTTCCACTGGCATATCCCTGAATGACTAGGATACACTGAGGACATCACCCAGAGGCTGGTGACTGCATACACACGACTTGGTGACTGAGGGGACTGCTTAGAGATGGTGGCCCAGCACTGCCCCCCACCAGCTTCCTTCTGGAAAGCACATCTTCCACCCACTTCCCACACATGGCTGGGCAGGGAGTTAAGTTCCAATGTGTTCCTGGCCCCAGATGACCAGGTGCTAAAGGTGAGCATCTGGAACAAGATGATTAATACATCCCTTTTCTAAAATCCCTTAGACTTGAAACCAAGAATGTCAGGCCAAGGAATACTAGGGTGCTTTCTCTCTAAGAAGGTGGAGGGGAATAAAGCAGATGCACAGGAGGCATAGGGAGGGGCTCTGCCCTTGAGCCCTGGGGTCTGCTGCTCCCAAAGAGCTCTGGGCTCCTACATGTAGGACCATCACCGGCAGACTCCCCTTTTAGCTCAACGCGGCGCAGGCTGGGTTTCTATTAGATGGAACCAACAGTCCGCACTAGGCCAGTGACTACAAGAAACCGTCCGATTTTTATCTAGAAAAACCAGCAAAGAAGAAAGGATGGCAAAAGGAAGAAACTAACCCTGGTGAGGCCTATAAAACAGTCCTTGTCTCAGATCTTGGCTCAGCCGCGTGAGAGCCCTTTGATCTCAGGTTACATAGAGATTTCCTCATTATAAAATGGGAGTCTGGCCTGACAACGATAGGAGATGCTAAAGAGAAAACTCTCGGTGTTTGTGAACACCCACCACCCAAGGGCTAGTTTTCCACTCTTGCCTGGCATCTGTAGAGAGCGAGCTCTGTATTCAGGGCTCCACAAAACCTCACAGAACCTCCACCACATACAAGGGTGGCATGAATCCCAGTGAGGAGAACAGGCCCCAAGGTCACTCAGCTAAAACTGAGTTTCTCTGACCTAAATCCCCTGCCTTTCTCTTTTTATTAACTTCCTGCCATCCTCCTAAGGCCTGGCAAGAGCCAAGCCCATGCCTGTTGACCAGCCTGTCCTTCAAAACCCTCCCTAAGACTCCACTCCAGCATGGGGGGTAGGGGAGGAGGTTTCTGCTGCTTCTGAGAGTTTGGAATCTGGGCCCGGGGGGCTTGGTGGGGACTCCGGCACGTCTTGTTCCCTGCACAAGACCCCTCCGTGAGGTGGAGGGGGCGCAGGAACCAAAGCTATTAAAGTCGACTTTCAAAATTCTCACCAATCCCGTAAGATGCTTTAACAATAAACCCTGTCTGAATTGAAGGGTTAAAATGCCTGGGGCATAAACACAGACTCTTGCACTTTGGAGATGGTTAAGACCCTTACTTTCCATAGCAACCTGCTCAGAAATGTCAATTTTATTCTATTTTAATTTCCTAGGACTTAAACTATCACAGGTAACAGAGCCTGTCTTTCAATGCTGCAACTAGAAATCTCTGAAAACTAGAAATATCAAGAGAAGATTTTTAATATGATACAGAAGTTCAAAACATTAGAAGCGCAAGGAGCCCCCACAGCCTCTTCACACGAAGTTGAAAAGCTAAAGAGACATGCCTGGGGCCAGTATCCCGGCCTGCGGAGACCCTGCAGGGGCTCACCGCCACCCCAATTCTGCCTCCCTAGCTGATGCTACTTCTGCTTGGCCTCCTCCAGAAATAGAAGGATTACAAGGAGGGGATCATAAATCATTTTTCTCTCATGAGTTTATAGTGTTCCTTCTTTGAGGAGTTCAAAAGCTCTCAGTAATAAACCAAGGTGATGAGTTTATGTCTTTTGCTTTTAAAATGAAACTTTATTTGAACTCCTGGAGAGGCATTTGCGTTTTTTTAATTTAGGAATTCCTCTGTTATTTCAACAGTTTCGCCCCCTGGCATTTTCTGTGGGCGGGTGAGTGGTGCGGGGAGGTGAAGGGGGAGGGAGAGGGGTCTGCGTCTGGCCCTCCCCCTTCTCCCATAGCCTCTTCCAAGCGCCTGACAGAGTCCTCCCTTCGATGATTTTCAACAAGTCTCAACATCTATCCCTAGGAGAGTCCCTCCCCAACCCCCACGCGGAGTTGGCTGGAGTTTCTTCCTTTTGTGCCTCTTTCCGCTGCCCAGCTCCACCGAGAGCAAGGAAATGATAGAAAACCACACCACTGTCTGTCTACAGAATAGCAGGCGCCCATCAGGACCACTCTGCTTCCCTACCCTAGCCTCTTACCACTGCCCTTGGGGGCGCAGGAAAAAATACAGTTAACAGAGTTAATAAAAGTGAAGCTGGAAATAACTACGCTTAAGAAGAAGATGAGAGAGCAGAAGAGATCCCTGAGCAGAAGAGAGCAGGGAGATGAGAAAGGAGAGAGAGAGATGCCTGACTCACTGTGCCTCCTATACCAATGCAGGTTTTGAGCAAATTCAAAACTGTCTTGCTTTGTCTGGTCCACATTTTTTGCTAATGATTTTATTCAGGTGTTAGGTCGAATTTCAGTAACTAACTGTGTGTAAATACTACCTGGACACCACACAACCTCTCCAAACAGAAACATGGAGTGGGAGGGATGAAGGGGTGGGTGGCTGTTGCTTGCAAGCAGGTAGAGCCACACGCTTAGCTTCTGGGCCCCTGCATTCAATAAATAGTTGGTGAATTAATAAACCCAAGAGGTACTTAATGATTCAATATATGTCTAGGCTTTTACTCCCCTGGCTTCATGGGCCAGCAGACCAAACCATACAAAACTCTCCAAGTCAAACCACTAAGTGGTTGTTCCAGGTGGAAGAGGAATAACTGGGTTCTCTGAGTGACTTCAACACCACTAAGCCAAGGGAGAACAATGGGGTGTCCCCAGGGGGCCCTGTTCCAATCCATTTATAGACACAACAGACCCACAGGCGGAGATCCACTGGACTGGGGCAAAGCAAATTAAGCCAAGTTGCTGAGCCCAGCATAAGAGCAGATTAAGTATAGGAGAAAATATTATATTAGGAGAGTGCTACCTACAAGGAAAGTACTGTTCTTAACCTTTGGATGTAGCTGGCATTTCTCCTAGGAAAACACTAAAATATTCCCAAGGGGGTCGCTGCTCTCCAGCATCATTAAGCAGCTCTGGCCGGCTATTTAGACGATGAAGCATCAGGGCCAGGGCCGCCTAAAACACATTGATTGGACTTCATGAATTACAAACCAAATAGGTAATACTCCCAGTGGGTTTTGTTTGTTTGTTTGTTTGTTTTACTTCTATAAAAGGGCAGGAGAACTTGACAACTACTCGGAAGCTACTCAGAAGACAAGTGGGGCGCAAACATCACCAATTAGACCCATGAGGGTCCCCTGGGCCAAAAGTCTTTTAGGAGACAGTGGCTGGGACATTTTCAAGACCGGGAAAGGTTCCCTCTCAAGTCTCTTGCATCAAAACCACCTCTTCTCAGGAGTTGCCATTGTGGCTCAGCAGAAATGAATCCAACTAGCATCCATGAGGATGCGGGTTTGATCCCTGGACTCACTCAGGTTAGGGATCCGGCACTACCATGAGCTGTGGTATAGGTCACAGATGCGGCTCAGATTCCAAGTGGCTGTGGCCATAGGCCAGTATCTGTAGCTCCAATTTGACCCCTAGCCTTGGAACTTTCACATGTCATGGGTGTGGCCGTAAAAAGCAAAATAACAAAAACAAAAAAACACCTCTTCTCTGGCCTGAATCTCAAGAGGTCAGAACCAGGACTGTTTTTCCCCTCAGGTGTCTCTCCGTGATACCTGGAATAGCAGCTTCTGAGAATTCTTAAGATATTCAAGCAATAACACTATCATTAGAATAATATTACCTTTCAACCAAAATTCTAATAACTTTCTCCAAATCTTTCCCTTTAACAAAATGATCCCAAGTTTTGTTTTTGGTTTTGGTTTCAGTACTTCTAAACAGAATAACAACAGCCAATGGCAGCCAGCATTTCTGGAGAGCTTACTCTGCCAGACGTTTGTATCTCATCTCCCCTCCTAACCACCCTATGAGGTAAGTTCTAATACAGGACCATAATTGCTGTCTGCCATTCTGAAACCAAAAAAGCCCTGCAACTTGAAAATTTTTCCATAATTTACTTGGCAGTGAAACTTAATGAACCTGAACTCATTTGGCGGCACAGCTGCCCTGAACTAACACGGGACTATTTAGATTTCAGTTGTCCCACTTAATGTGAATATCCATGTAATTTGCTACACAAATATGAGTGTGTTGGGTTACTGGGTATGGTCCCACGTCTCCTGGGGGTTTCTTAATACAAAATATGTACACTCAATATCTTTCTTTTCTTTCCTTTTTTTCTTTTTAGGGCTGCATGTGCAGCATATGGAAGTTCACAGTCTAGGAGTCGAATCAGAGCTGCAACTGCCGACCTACACCACAGCCACAGCAACACGGGATCCGAGCCGCGTCTGCAACCTACACCATAGCTCATGGCAACACTGGATCTTTAACCCATTGAGAGAGGTCAGGGATCAAACCTGCATCCTCGTGGATACCAGTCGGGTCCTCAACCTGTTGAGCCACAGTGGGAACTCCACACTTAATGCCTTTCTAAACTCACCAAATCTCAGAATTCTGAAATATCCGGCTGCAAGGGAGTTAAGATAAGGTACTGGGAATCTCTATTACCAACCCAGCTCATATAAGAAACAGACTCCTCGAGGGGAAGTAACTTGGCCAAGGCCACACAGGGCACAAAAGGCAGACCCCACTCTGAGGCTGGCAGTTTCCATCAGAGTCCACGCTTCTGAGCACCATGTGCACTGCTATAAGACATGTCCTGGTCCTTGACCCAAGTGACTCCAGCTAGGAAAGCGTGCTCTTCTCCTTAACCAGCTACCCAAGAAACTGAGGAAATGAGAGATTGGAGAACACCAATCAGAATGGGAGCAGTTCAGACAGCCTGGTGCTTACCTTGCCCAGGACAGTGAGGCATGGTTTTGGGTCCAATTCTGGCTGTTCCAGCTTCACCACTCCTACCCAGCCGTATTCATACAAGTCTTCTTCATCATTGTTATTACACAGGCCCAGTGGGTGCATCTAGGAGACAAATGGAAAGAGAACTTCAATAAGCAGGCTACAGAGCTGCTTGACTCCCACTGTACACGTCTCAGACCTAACAGTCAAAAGTAACCTCAAAACTTACAGTTATAATGTGGGGTGTGTTTTTTAACTCATAGGGAATCCTATTTAATTTAATTTATTTATTTATTTAGTCTTTTTGCCTTTTCTAGGGCCGCACTCGCGGCATATGGAGGTTCCCAGGCTAGGAGTCTAACTGGAGCTGTAGCTGCCGGCCACAGCAACACGGGATCCGAGCCGCATCTGCGACCTACACCACAGCTCATGGCAACACCGGATCCTTAACCCACTGAGCGAGGCCAGGGGTTGAACCCGCAACCTCATGGCTCCTAGTTGGATTCGTTAACCACTGAGCCACGACTGGAACTCCCGGAGAATCCTATTTTAGCGCAGTGAGCTGAGCACTGGGGAGAACACAATAGAACCACTACAAATAGATTTTACAGGTGCTTTCTCACTGTTTGCAAACAGTCCCCCAAGGTGGACATCACCGATGGGATGTAGGGAAAGAAAAACATGCAAATGCCAATTGAAATCACTGTGAAATATCATATCACTAAGGAGCAGTTACAGATGAGACAAGCTGGGTTAGCATCCAAGACTATCTGGATTCCAGATCTTGAAATCCAAGAGGATTTGGTCTAGTTAGGCAAGAGGACCTAGAAACACATTCAGGAACTTCTGGAGAGAACACTAGACATATGACAGAATCACCAGGATAATTAACAGACTGTTTAAAGACCACCCCTGGTTACTGGGAAAGAGATGAAATTCTTGGAGGTTTTTTCTTTTCTTTTCTTTTCTTTTTTTTTTGGCTTTTTGCCTTTTATCTAGAGCCGCACACGCGGCATATGGAGGTTCCCAGGCTAGGAGTCTAACCGGAGCTGTAGCCGCCAGCCTACGCCACAACCACAGCAACGCGGGATCCAAGCCGTGTCTGCAACCTTCACCACAGCTCATGGCAAAGCCGGATCCTTAACCCACTGAGCAAGGCCAGGGATCGAACCTGCAACCTCATGGTTCTTAGTCGGATTCGTTAACCACTGAGCCACAAAGGGAACTCCCTTGGAGGTTTTTTCAAAATTTTCAAAGCAAAAAAATCAAAGACAGGTAGAGGAGCATCGTCAAATTTTTATGAGTAAAACCACAATTATGGAAGCCTGAACACAGAATGATACTAGGGTTCACAGTAGGAGTACTGAGTTATATCAGGTCCTGGAATCTCGAAGAACCATTTGAGAAAAGGAAGCGTGGAGGATACATGTAACTTCTAAGAGGTTAAGGAGTCTAGCACATCGCTAAGCTCTTTGAATAACTGGAAGGAATATGTCTTTAGATTCATAGCATCTCAGAGATAACAAGAGACTTAAGAATCCACTGTGCCAGCCTGCATAATGGCCCACAAGATATCCATGTGCTAACCCCTTTATAAAGTACAAGAGACCTCACAGATGTGATTAAGCTTGAGGTGGGCAGTTATCCTGGATTACCGGGGTGAGCCCAATATGAT
This sequence comes from Catagonus wagneri, assembly GCA_004024745.2. Lineage (NCBI taxonomy): Eukaryota > Metazoa > Chordata > Mammalia > Artiodactyla > Tayassuidae > Catagonus > Catagonus wagneri. Next base: position 5,550,441 of record PVHT021183555.1, read on the forward strand.
CACAAGAGTCTTTAGAAGGAAAAATGGGAGTCATGGTAACAGAGATGTGACAGGGAAGCAGAGGTTGGAGTGATGTGGTCTGAAGATGGAGGTGGGAGCCATGAGCCAAAGAATGCGGGCACCTCCAGAAGCTGGAAAAGGATTCTCTCTAGAGCTTCCAGAAGGAACATGGCCCTGTGACTCATTTTTTACTTCTGATCTCCAGAACTACAAGGTAAGAGTAAGAGTGTGCTGCTTTAAGCCACTGAGTTTATAGTAATTTGTTTAAGCAGCAAATAGGAAACCATTCCTTCCTTCTTATCCCCTACTCATTCTATGGATGAGAACAGCAGTTCAGGATAAAGAGCTTCTCCAAGAAAACACAGCTGCAAGTGACTGCACCCAGAGGTGGCCTGGCCCTCGAACTCACAGTCCAGTACCTTCCAATTTCACCTGCTTAACTCTATTATCCCTTCCTCTGACAGTTGGTCATCTGATTGGGAATAAAAGACCAAGTGACAAAATCTTCATTAAAAAAAAGGCTGCCGGCAGCTCCGAAATGTGTGATGCTGAGTGTAATGTGAATTTGGTGCAGGCAGTAGGAGCTGCTAGAACATCTGGGGGTGGAGGCTGTGCACCTGCTGAGCCTTGAGCAGAGCTTTGAAGGAAGAGCTAGACGGATCAAGGACAGCAGAGAGGACAGCCAGCTATCCACGCCTGGGGAGGAGGGGTGGAGGGCTTGAGCAGGGAGATGAAAGACCACCTGATCTGTAAGGAGGGTCACCATCTACACCAAGAAGCAGAGAGATGGGCTCAAGAACTAGAAAGGAGCATGGACTTCAGCAGGGTGGAACACTGGAAACAGTTATTTGAGGGAGATGGATCCCCCCTCCCGCAGGGGTACGCCTGGGCTGGAGAGGAATGAACACTTGGAGGAGGGACAGGTGCAGCCCAGAGGTGAAAGGTCCTCAGCCTCTCAATGGGACCACAAGGAAGGGAGCTGCATGAGCCTGGGAGGCAGGAGAGTACTGCTACCACCAGCCTTCAAGTGGGTGTGGGATAACCCGTCCCCAGGAATCCCAGGACATGAGACAGAGAATTCTAGGACATCTGACTTTTGCACAAGTCCTCAGGCTCAAAAAATTTCCCAAGGACCAGGGAGGGTCCTGTGGTGCGGCAAACGGCACACCTTGCTCCACCTGCCCCTAGAGAGCTCAGCCCCCTTCTAGGATGTTTGATGGTAATCCAATGATGAGCAGCTCGAAAGGCAGACCTCCAGTTGGAGAGAGGACAGGCAAGGACGATAAGCCAATCATGCCAACAGCCCGTCACTTCTGACCCTCTAGGAAGTGGCTCCCGGCTGGGCTTATGTCGGCTTCCTGAAATTGAAATCCTAGGTCAAGTCATGTCAATGGCAACCTCACTGCTGGTCCTTTTCTGCAGTGTTCTGTGATATTTTCAACCTGGCTATGGGACTTGGAGGTTTTCAGAGGGAAAGGTACTTTGTTACATTCACGGGTATAGGGTTTGGCCAGTGATAAAGAGCTGCGCTGGGGGGAACAGAGGTATTGTGTAGGTCTAAGACTCTGTATCTGTATTAAATCTTCACTAAAGAAAAAGGTCAGACATAAAAGGTCATATGCTGTATAATTCCATTGATATGAAATATCTACAAGAGGCAAAGCCATAGAAACAGAAAGCAGCAGATGAGTGGTTGGCAGGATGAGGGAAGGAGAAACAGGAGTGACTGTACAGTGGGTACAGGGCTTCCTTTTTGGGGGATAAAAACATTCTGGCATCAGATGATGGTAATGGGTACATAACACTGTGAAGGGATTAAAAGCCTCTGAACTGTAGACCTTAAAATGGCTTAAATGGTAAATTCTCTATCAATTTTACTACAATAAAAAAGTTTTTAAAAATGTCCCCAAATGGAATCAGTTTGTTGTATAGCAGAAATGATCACACTGTAAATCAACTGTATTTCAATAAAACTTTAAAAAATGAAAAAATAAAAAAAACAGCCCCAGGAGTTTATTCAGAAATGACCGTCCTCAGCTAACAGAGGGATTCACAGTGTAGGGCAATGTGGATTCCAGGGCCAAGCCCTTCAGGAAACCATGTCCACTAGCCCTGCAAGGTGATACCTGCAGAACACTAGCCCTGCAAGGTGACAAACAGCTTTCTGAAAAGCAGGTAATGCTAAGAAACAGCACAGAGGGATTTGGGATCTACATTTGGCAATTAAAGCTCTGCAGAGGCCTAAGGTTTAAAAAACTTTAAAAGGTTTTAACCTTTGCTAAAACCAGCATTTCCCACCCTTTGATGATAAGCCCATTTCACACCATTTCACAGAACACACTCCGAGAAATGCCAAGTTAGGGAGAACACACTTCCACATGCAGAAGGAAATGAACCTAAAGTAAAGGTGGCCTGAGGCAAATGCCGATGCAGAGCCAAGCCTGTGGTGGGAGATGGAGAGACAGCAGAGGGAGGCAGGAGAGACGGTGAGGAGGTCAGGGCAGAGAAGCTGAGGTCAGCCTCCTAGCGGCCCAGGCGGAGGCACAAGCTGTGGGACAGAACACGCAGCCCCAGGAGGCATGACAGCAGGGCAGCCCTGAGCACGTCATGGTCCTGGGTCCGTGCCGCAGGCACCCTGGCCACAGTCCACGCCGGGCCCTCCCGCTCTCCTCCAAGATTCCCTTTCAAATCATCCACTGTCACCGGGGTGATTGTGAGCAGCTCAAGGTGTTGGCCCTGTCAAGGGTGTTGACTTCTGAATAGGGATCAAAGACTTAAAAGCGAAAAGAATTTTTGTAAAGTGCAGGTGGGTGTGACCACTTGACAGGTGGTTTATTTTCCCAGGGAGGGTAAAGAGGCCACCAAAATCACATCTCAGAGTACTGAAAACCAACCTCATCATCGCCGTCACCTTCCCAGATCCAGTTGAGTTCCTCCTCTCTTCTAGTTTCTATCTACAGAGGCCCAAACCACTGGGAATTCAATCTCAGCTACATCTCAAGTATAACTGGCCTCTTCCACTCGTGATTCAGGTCTCTTTTAGCTTGCCTTGACGACAGTATCAGTTTCTGGAAATGCCTGCCACCCTAGGCCTCCAAACATTTAAACCCTGGGGTTGTCTTTTTTCCAAGGGCTCCAAGTTATGAGCTCAGCAGAATGTTTTACAGGGAAACAAGTAACCATAACATGAAAATAATTCACTCATGAACTGACCTGGGTCAAAGAATGAAATATTCTAGGCAAAGGCATAAAATGCAAATGAACATGACGAGTCTGGGAAAGTGAAGGAGAGGGCTTTCTCATTAATTGAGCATCAACTATATTATTATGTTTATATATTTTATCTTATCCTTACAGCAACCTCTTGCTGACTGTTGCAATATCAGATGACAGAGTGACTAGACCATGTAAATAAGTTGCAAACCAGAACCGCAAATTAGCAAATGATGCAGCATAAAATGGAGCCTATGAAATATTAGTCAACAAAAGGATTCTTCTCAAAGCCAATGGCAAACAATCTAGTTAAGGATTAAAGAAGAAATCCCCACAGGGGTGTCCGTAAAGAATGATCAAAGGACAAAGACAGAGCTCTGGGGAAAGAGAGAGCTCTCTACCATCTCTCTCTCTCTCTCTGGTAAAGCAGGTTTTGATGATCTTACACTTGAAGTTGAACATAAGAGAAGGATGTCACATCCACATCCTCATATAGTTTTGCTGGAAATATCCCAACCCTGCCCGGGTGGGATTCGATCTTTGTTTTCAGAAATAAGCATAAAGCTGCAATTATAACCCAACTTGTTAAATTCAAATACAAACTTATTTCCAGTTTCAGTTTTCAAGATAAAGTCCCAATCACGTCTTTCTACTATTTACTGAGAAATCGTAGTCCTTAACTTAAAAAGATCCCAAAGGCCTTTTCTGGGTTACAATCACTTATAGAGAATGAGGACTTCCAACACATGAAATGCATGTAATCTCCAGATTCAGTAAGACATTGCTGCCACACCAATGCGCCAGACAGTTGTCACATAAAAACCAGCTTGTTAATTTGCTGACACCAGCCAGTTACATATAGGCAGTGATTACATATAAGACCATGTGTGCAAAAGTAATCTTAGGAGACTTCAGTGAATGATGTTCAAGCATGTTAACTTTGAACTTAAGGTGGCATGAAAGCATTTAAAAATTATAGGCATTTCTGAGAATTTATTTTCTTAAAATGTTTCAGTGTATGGGGTTCTCGTTGATCACATGTTTGAAATTTAAGAAGTTTCTGACTTCATACTTTTAAGACGGTTAAAAACCTTCTGAACTGGGGGTTAAGAGTGGGGAAGGAAGAACTAGATGAAGGTAACCAAAAGGCACAAACTTCCAGATATAAGATAAACAGGTACTACGGATGTAATGTACAACATGATACATACAATTAATACTACCCTATGTTATATATGAAAGTCATTAAGAGAATAAATCCTAAGAGTTCTCATCACAGGGCAAAAATATCTTTTTCTCTCTTTAACGTTTTACCCATATGAGATGATGGATGTTCACTAAACTTACTGTGCTGAACATTTCCTCAGGTATATAAGTCAAACTGTTATGCTCTACACCTTAAACTTAGTGCTATATGTCAAACAAAACTGAAAGGGAAAAAAATGGCTAAACGGCATATAAGAACTCAGGGTTGTCAGAAAGAACCGCTACTGAAAATAAAGGAAAAAATCAAATACTCAGAAATCGAGACTGGAACTTGTCAAAGACTCACTGGACAGAGAATACTGGAGAAGGACAACCTGAAGAGAGAAGAAGCAAGACTCTTGGGGTTGATCCACAGAACAACAATGCCAATAATTAACAAGCTACACAAAAAAATGTGAGGATTTAACAGAAAAAATATCCCGTTTTATAACTCTGGTCCTGTGCTCTCAGAATAACCTTGGGATAGCAACATCCTTGCTTAAGTCATTGATGCACAGGAGATTCTCCACCAATAGGAAAGCCTCCTCCTCTTTCACCTTCTCTAGGACTGTCCTGTCTGCTTGCACTTTATGCTTTTGCCTAGAATACTCTGTCCTTTAAGACCGATTTAAATGTCAGCCCTTCCATGGAGTTTTCTTAATGTACCAGTATGGCTAGTTGCTTCCACCTCTGTGTTTCCAAACGCTTCATGTGGTGCTTAACCACAGTTCCTTCAGCCTCCCCTCAAAGATGGGCACATGATTCTAGAAGGAGCCTTTCTCAGAGGTCCCCTTTCACCCCACCCAGAGCCTTGTGACCAACAGGTGCTCAATAAATGACTGCTGGGTGGACAACCCTCAGCTTGGAGGCAGGCCTGCTGCCATGCCACAGCTCTGTTTTGGGAGGCCATCTGGGTCTCTGTTCAGCTAAGCGAGGGACTGGGACAAAGAAGTCAGGATTTCAGCACAATGCTACAAGAATTTTTAGAAGAAGCAGCTCTTACAGTCACTGATTCCCGAGTCACCAACACATTCCCAGGACTTTACCAGCAATCTCAAGATTTACTGGCAATGGCACAGGTGTAAAGGCTGTTCCTGCCTGGTCACAGCGGCCAGGCTTGCAGAAGTGGCTGACACTCTCTACATGCAGAAAACACAATGCTGCCACCCTTCACTCAGACTGGCCCAGGACAGCACTTTACAAGGGTGGAAGAGGAGAGAGGAAGAGAGGAACCGCCCTCCCCAAAGCAAAACCTCAAATTTTCCTGTTCCCATCTGATCTCAGAAGTGGCTGTCAGCCTCAGCAAAACAAGGGAATAAACTAAGGAGAAGGCAGGCATAGGATCCAGGGCACAGGGAATCCAACAGAGAAGAAAAACAAATCCCAGGATGACAGCTACGCAACCAGCCTGCTGGGTGATCATCCCAGATAGAGCCAGAAGGACGAGGGCTGCAGAAGGGCCCCCCCGCCCACCAAAGTGAACAAACAATAACCTGAGTCACCACCCAATGGGTTTGACAGTACTGAGAAGAGTGCCATAGTTCTGAACAGGAGAATGAAATGTGATAATTATATAGTAAACTAAAGTAATGGGTGGGGGAGGCGGAACAATTATTAACTCCAGAAAAAAAATCAAAAAGTCACACCAGAGCTGTAAACCATTATCAGGGTACGGCATGGCATGCATGGCCTGGCTGGGAACAGTGACTGCCATAATAACATAAATCCTGATCTAAACAATAATTGTGATATAACTATACTGGGAAAATGCAGAGATGGAAAATGTGTGTATGGGGGCAGGGAAAGTGATGAGAGGGTAAGAGAACAAAATCTACATCTGCCATAGGAGGAAGTCAAAAAAATGTTTAAATGAGGAGCTCCCTGGTGGCCTAGTGAGTTGTCATTCCTATTGCTCGGGTCACTGCTGCAGTGTGAGTTCAAGTTCAAGCCTTGGCCTGGAACTTCTATATGTTGTGGGCACGGCCAAAAAAAAAAAAAAAAGGACTAAAAATGTGAAGTGAAGCAGCATAAGTATGTTATTTAGAAATAACTGACAGAAATTTAGAAACACTCGGAGTTCCCGTTGTGGCTCAGTGGTTAACGAAGCCAACTAGGAATCATGAGGTTTCGGATTCGATCCCTGGCCTTGCTCGGTGGGTTAAGGATCAGGCGTTGCCGTGAGCTGTGGTGTTGCCATGAGCTGTGGTGTAGGTTGCAGATGTGGCTCGGATCTGGCATTGCTGTGGCTGTGGCGTAGGCCGGCGGCTACAGCTCCAATTAGACCCCCAGCCTGGGAACCTCCATATGCCATGGGTGTGGCCCTAGAAAAGGCAAAAAGAAAAAAAGAAAAAAAAAAGAAAGAAATTTAGAAACACTCCCCCAAATTCAGAAATATTCCCAGAGGTGAACAGTAGAAGAAAGCACTAAATAATTGAAAATAGTTGCCTCTGAGAATAGCCATCAGGGATAGCAAACAGGGCACCAGAGGAGTGCTCTCTTTACTAAAAGTCATAAAGTACACTTCGCCTTTTATAAACATATATATGCTTTTTTTTTGGCCATGCCTATGGCATGTGGAAGTTCCCTGGTTCAGGGACTGAACTTGTGCCACAGCAGTGACCCAAATCACTGCAGTGACAACACCAGATCCTTAATTTGCTGTACCACAAGAAAACTCCTACATGCTTTATTTTGATTAAAAAACTACAGGCACTGTTGGACAGAAGTCCCTTCCTCCAGGTATTCCAGCAGATTCCATGGACCCAACAGGGAAGCATTCCATCAGGCCAAAGAGAGACCCCACAGGCAACCCGCCCAGGACCGTGGACACTCCCAGGACACCCTCTAGGGGCCACCCAGGACCTGAGGCTTGCTGGAGACAGCACGGGGATGACTTGCGGGAACAGTGCAGAAAGAACCAGTGGCATTCACCACTCCCACAACCCAAAATAACTTCTGGGTGGCATCAGAGTGTGACGGGGATTTGGGTGTTAACAGAGATAGTGGATGCAATAACCACTAACCAGGGTGGAGGTTCCAGGAAGTCCCAGTTTTCTCCCAGATACAGACAGATCCTATAAACTTTAGGACACCCAATATGCATTTCCGAAGAAGGAGCCACTGGGGTAGGACGGCTAATGATAAGTAACGCAGATCCCTGAGCAGTGTCAGTGCAGGGTATCGAACACCTGGTTTTATGCTGAAATATGAAGATGGACCTTTTTCAAATTTCTCAGAGCCTGATGAGGCTGGCTATCATAATTTCACCGTTTTGTTAATGGACAAAGACTCTATGGGAACTTCAAAGCCAAAAGACTCTATCAGACAAGGTTAAATATCTGGAGAAACAGAACTATGTTCCCTTGAGTACAGGACGTCAAGTCAAGCTTTGAAACCAAGACCAGCTCTTTAAGAAGCTTTCAGTACAAAATCCTTGAGAATATACTGGTGCACTTTCCACATGTCTGAAAGGGCAAAACTGAAACCAGGGCTGCTGGTGCTCTTATCCAAGGTTACAATATCTCCACACTCTGCTTCGAGTTTAAAATAACTTCAAAAGGGCCGCCTGCTTCTAAGTGGGTTACTGTTACACACGAGCCAAACACTGAACTAATAGGAGGAGAGACATTTCAGTCCGTAATATTATCTCATCAAAAAATTCCTGGGGATTTAAAAGGGAAACTTCCTTCCTTTTGTCCTTTTGCCGCTGTTGACCAGGGTAGGGTGTCACTACAGTACAGAGTTTCACATGAAACAACAGTCCTGGACCTTTTCTAAAAGGTGTGGTGGCTAGAATCAAGACTTATAATTTACGTGAAAGAATGGAAAAGGACAGCTCCACCCATTTTTCTCTTGAATCATAACGATTATTTTTTCTCTTCTATGTACAAAGAAATAGACAACTCTTTTGCCCTTTGAACAAACATCCTGAACCTTTTTCTGGATTTAGAATCCAGAGGTACCTGAATACAGCTTTTCCCCCTGTTGTCATAGCAATAGGAACTGAGAGTACCCAAGACACAGAAGAAGAGCTGGCAATGGCTGCTGTTTGCTGGAAACTTCCGAATGGATTAAATCGGCATTTCTTTGCTGAGGGCTCTGGATTTCCACACACTTCTGCAGGGGGTGTCACTCTTTAGAGAAAAACCAAGAACAGCCTCTATCCTATTTGGATCCTCTGCAGCAAAAGAACAACTGAGAAGGTGCCTGTCAAAATCTGGGTAAAGCAGCAAGTATTTCAAATCTGCCTTCCCATCGGATTATCTTCCAACCCCTGGAATTTCATTTTGTCATAATTATGTTGAAACTTAGATATGGGCCTGTATTTATCTCATGTCTGACTTTATGAGCCTCCACTTAGAATTTCCACTTCCAATTTCAAGGGTAAGATGTTTCATAATTAAATTTTGTGTTTAAAAAAAGTACCCAATAGCCTACAGAAAATCATCTGAAAATGTTATGCAAAATTTAATTCTAAATCTTTTTTTTTTGCCTTTTTAAGGGCTGTACCTGCGGCATATGGAAGTTCCCAGTCTAGGGGTCGAATCAGAGCTGCAGCTGCCGGCCTACGCCACAGTCATGGCAACGCGGGATCCGAGCTGCATCTGCCACCTACACCATAGCTCATGGCAATGTCGGATACTTAACCCACTGAAGGAGACCAGGGATTGAACCTACATCCTCATGAATACTAGTAAGGTTCTTAACCCGATCAGCCACAATGGGAACTCCTAAATCTAATCCCCCCCCCCTTTTTTTTTTTTTGCTTTTTAGGGCCGCACCCACAGCACGTGGAGGTTCTCAGGCTCCGGGTCTAATCAGAGCCACAGCTGCCAGCCTACAACACAGCCAAAGCAATGCAGGATCCAAGCCGTGTCTGCAGGCTACACCACAGCTCATAGCAACACTGGATCCTTAACCCACTGAATGAGGCCAGGGATCGAACCTGCAACCTCATGGTTACTAGTCGGATTCGTTTCCACTGCACCATAACGTCAGCTCCTCTAAATCTATTCTTAAAGTGACTCATACAGCCATCAGGTGACAAGAATTGAGCTCTACACAGAAATTCACTGATACAGTTTAACTTGAAATTACAAGGCAAAGTAATAAAGGATACTTGCTTGTTCTTACTGTAAAAAGGTAAGGATTAGGTGCTAACACACGGCAATGAGTTATTAAATCAAGAAGAAATATGTTGGAGGAGAAAGGGTAAAGTGGAATTCTCACTCTTCCAGACTTAAAAAAAAATACTATAAACCAAACAAAAATCAATAAAACTACACGATGCCAGCCTGAAACTAGAAAAATAAAACAAATGGAAAAGAATTCCAAAAACACATTTAAATTTTTAAAAGATCCTAATCTGATGCAAACCAAGACAACATAAGGATGTAGGAAGGACTCATTTAATTGGTGGGACAGGTAGATAGCAACGCAGAGAAAAGTTCAGTTGGGCCATCTATAAGTTACTCTGAGAATCGATTAGGCAACATGAGTTAAAGGAATTCCTTTAGGAATTAACAAGCTAGACAGGGATAGAGGAGACAGAAAGGACAACATATTCTTAAAACTTCTCCATGTTATCAGTAAGAGAAAGGAATGAAATGACAGGGTTATGGGATATACATAAATAGTTTATAGAAAGAAAACAGAGAAAGCATCAACCTTGTTGCTCATTAATGCAGAGCAAAATCATTAATGTAAACCAATCAATTGTAAAGCCCACAAGGGAGGGCCACTGGGTATCTGTGAACACACGTGGCTGGTCACCCTACAAATCAATTCAATCTGAAGGAACTGGACTAGCAATATGCAGCAAACCCAATGCCCTCCTTGCCTCCTTAATTCCTTCTTTTTTTGCTAAACCTGTGACATACAGAGGTCCCCAGGCCAGGGATCAAACCCCCAGCATAGCAGTGACCCGAGCCACAGCAGTGACAATGCTAGATCCTTAACCTGCTAAGCCAGGAGGGAACTCCTGAAATTCCCCCCCCCCTTTTTTTGTCTTTTTAGGGCCGCACCTGTGGCATATGGAGGTTCCCAGGCTAAGGGTCGAATCGGAACTCCTATCAGACCCCTATCCTTGGAACCTCCACATGCCAGAGCCACAGCAACTCAGGATCCGAGCCACATCTGTGACCTGCACCACCATTCATGTCAATGCTGGATCCTTAACACACTGAGTGAGACTAGGGAACAAACCCACGTCTTCACAGATACTACTGGGGTTCATTAACCGCTGAGCCACGACGGGAACTCCTGTAAATCCATTTTTAGAACAGATCCTGAGGAAATAATCTAAAACGAAGAAGTAACTTTACATAATAAAATCTTCAAGCAGTCCTTCACCAAACTATAAAAACATGAAAGGAAAAAAAAGTCTCCCCAAAGACTATATAATCAAAGAAAACAATGCGCATAATTTATGGGATATAATGTAATAAGACGAAGATAATGATGAAGATAACATGGTATAAAAAGTACCACATCTGAAATTTTAAGGAAAGTGTACAAAGCAACACCTATTTAAAAATAACACCTGCTGGAGTTCCCTTCGTGGCTCAGTGGTTAACGAATCTGACTAAGAACCATGAGGTTGCGGGTTCGATCCCTGGCCTTGCTCAGTGGGTTAAGGATCCGGCGTTGCCGTGAGCTGTGGTGTAGGTTGCAGATGTGGCTCGGATCCCGCGTTGCTGTGGCTGTGGCGAAGGCCGGCAGCTACAGCTCCTGTTAGACCCCTAGCCTAGGAACCTCCATATGCCGCGGTGCGGCTCTAGATAAAGGCAAAAAGACCAAATAAATAAATAAATAAATAAAAATAACACCTGCAGACAGGCAAAAACTAGAAGGAAAACAAAGAATTTCAATTTATTTTTTAAAATTCAACTTATTGGGCTATAGTTGACCTACAATATTATATTAGTTTCAGGTATACAGCAAAATGAATCAGTCATACACACAAATATATCCATTCTTTTTTCCCATACAGGTTATTAAAAACTATTGAGTAGATTCTCCTATGCTATACAGTAGATTCTCATTAATCATCGATTTTATTCAGTAGTGTATATATGTTATTCCCACTCTCCTAATTCTTGCCTCCCCTCAGTGGTTTCACACATGGTAACAATAAGATTGCTTTTGAAATCTGTGTTTGGTTTTATAAATAAGTTATTTTGTAACATTTTTCATTAGGTTACGCAAATAACTGATATCATATGATATCCTTCTCTGACTTCACTCAGTATGATAATCTCTAGGCCCATCCATGTTGCTGCAAATGGCATTATTTCATTATTTTTTATGGCTGAATAATATTCCACTATATATATGTACCACATCTTTTCTTTATCCGTTTCTCTGTCAATGGACATTTAGGTTGTTTCCAGGTCTTGGCTATTGTAAATAGTCCTGCAATGAATATTCTGGTGCATGTGTCTTTTCAAATTATGGTTCTGTTTGGATATATATGCCCAGGAATGGGATTGTTGGATGATATGGTACTCCTATATTTTGGTGTTGTTTTGTCTTTTTAGGGCCACACCTGTGGCATACGGAAGTTCCTAGGCTGGGATGGAATTGGAGCTGTAGCTGCTGGCCTACCCCACAGCCACAGCCACGTGGGATCTGAGACGGGTCTACAACCTACACCACAGCTCATGGCAATGCCGGATTCTTAAGCCACTGAGCAAGGTCAGGGATCAAACTAGAGTCCTCATGGATACCAGTCAGGTTCATTACCACTGAGCCACGACGGGAACTCCTACATTTAGTTTTTTAAAGAACCTCCATAGTGGTTGCACCAATTACATTCTCACCGACAGTGTAGGAGAGTTCCCTTTCCTTCACACCCTCTGCAGCAGTTATTATTTGTAGACTTTTTGGTGATGGCCATTCTGACTTGTGTGAGATGATACCTCATTGTAATGTTGGCTTGCATTTTGCTAGTAATTAGTAATGCCAAACATCTTTTCATGTGTTTTTTGGCCATCAGGAAACAAAGAATTTTAAAAGCTGATGGATTAGAGAGTAAGGGTAGCCAGAGACTTGCCTTTCTTGGATGCTGGCATTCATTCAAACTAACATTTGCTGAGCACTGACCCTGTGCTGGACACTGGGCAAGAAAAGGTAGTGTTGTATGAACGGTAATCTGACAGAAAAAAAAAAGGCTAAAATGTATGTGCATTTCCTGACACAACAGGTGATGGAAATCTGAAGCTCACCAGAGCTTTTCCTATAAGTCAGCTCTATGCATAACACAGTTTAAAAGTAGAAAAATGCAGTACGAGGTAGTGACACGCACACTTGAACAGATGTACTCCTTTCCCGCAACACGCCTCCAACAGACGGGCCCAGCAGGCCAAACACACTCTGGAGCAAGCTCTCTGGAGGCACCGGATAGCCACGCACTGTGGGCAAGCACTGGCCAAGCCACAAGGTCTCAGCAAGGAAAACACAAGAGGCAAGGACTAGGAGCCAGCCCACGGTGCAGAATTAACCACAATCACAATCACAATCTCATCGATGATGACAGCAGTTTAGCTCTGGTCATTGAGCTACTGCACAAATTGTAGTGTAATTTTGTTTCCTTCCTTTGACACACTCAAAACAGATGGACAAAAACACTCAAAACAAAAATAAAGCTAAACATCCTTCTACAATACACTCCCCTCCCTTCCCCAAAAGTGACAATAAAGGGCAAGTCAGGAACTCTTTATAAAATAAAGACAATTGACTCCTGAGATTGAGGAGTTTCTTACAAGGAACCAAGGGATGGAACACTAGCTTGCTGTAATCTCGAGTAGTTTTCTCTTTTTTTGCTTTTTAGGGCCGCACCCACGGCATATGGAGGTTCCCAGTCTAGGGGTCCAATTGGAGCTACAGCTGCCACAGCCACAGCAATGCCAAATTCGAGTCACGTTCGTGACCTACACCGCAGCTCACGGCAACGTTAGATCCTTAACCCACTGAGTGAGGCCAGGGATCGAACTCGCAACCTCATGGTTCCTAGTCGGATTCGTTTCTGCTGCGCCACAACAGGAACTCGAGTAGTTTTCTGAACACAAAAGAAAGGAAGGCCTTTGAGAGGCGGTTCATTACCTCCCAATCGGGATTCTAAATTCATTTTTATTTGGCATGTCTCTTTAACTGGAAAAAACATAGAGAGTAAAATGGCAGGAATAATTCAACATTTGCCAAGCAACCATTCTGAGCAGGGGACCCTCAGCACAGTGTGAAGAGCAGGCACTGCCATGTCCAGCCTCGGAGCAGGGTAGGTATCCTTCACGCTGACACCACTGGGGAACCACAGTGGTGCCTCGCTCTGTTGGACATGGGCTTTGAGTCACTAGTCAGGGTGGATCCCAGCACTGCAGCTTAACTTCTGTGTGACCTTGGAAGAGCCATGGAACCTCAGAGGTAGCTTCCCATTTGAAGGGCAGTGCTGACCCTGCCCTCGGTGCAAGCATTCCTGAGGATTGGATATGCATTGGGCCCGTGGGCCTGGCAAGTGGAAAGTGGGGCAATAGACATGACACCAAAAGCACAAGGAACCAAAAAAAAAAAACCCAAAAAACATCAACTGGACTTCCAACAAAATTAAAAACTGTTCGTGTAAAGGACACTATCAAGAACATGAAAAGACAACACAGAATGGAAGAAAATATGTGCAAATCACATATCTGATAAGGGACTAGAATATAGAAAAACCCTTACAGCTCAATAATAAAGACAAATTATCCAATTAAAAGATGGGCAAGGGATCTAAATAGATATTTCTCCAAAAAGATATGCAAATAAGCACATGAAAGCCACTCAACATCATTAGCCATCAAGGAAATGCAAATCAAAACCACAATGAGATACCACTTCATACCCTCTGGGATGGCTGTAATCAGAAAGACAAAAAATAATACCTTGTCTATAAGGTGGAAAATTCATAACCTTCATAAGCTGCTTTGGAAATGTAGATGGAGCAGCTGCCTTTGAAACAGTAAGGCTGTTTTGCAAACAATTAAACATAGTTGCCATCTGACCCAGCAATCCCACTCCTAGGTAAATAACCAAGATATATGAAAACATATGTCCACACAAAAAGTTGTACCTAAAAGTTATGATAACATTAGTAACAGCCAAAAAGGTGGAAATAACCTAAATGTCCAACAAAGAGTAAATGGGTAAGCAAAATGTGGTATACCCATATAATGGAGTATCATTTGGCTAAAAATATTAAGCTCAGTGAAAGAAGCCAGTCCCAAAAGTCCACATCTTATATTACTGTACTCATACGAAAGTCTAGACTAGGTAAGTCCACAGAGACAGAAAATAGATTCGTGGTTTCAGAAGGCTGGAGGGTTGAGGAATGAAAGGGTAGAGAATTAGGAGCTAAAAGGTACAGGGTTTCTTTTTTGATATGATTTAAATGTTCTAAAATTGACTGCGGTGATGGTCTACACCTCTGAGAATATGCTAAAAACCACTAAACTGTACACTTTATAGAGATGAATTGCATAGTGTGTGAATTACATCTCAACAAAGCTGCTATTAAAGAGTTATGCAAATAAAAGGCAAGTTAAAAAGAAAAAAAGATAGCAGGGCAAGACTCTTAATTATCATCACTGGTGTCAGGTGTTGAGAAGAACAGAGCCCTGAGGATCAGTTTCCTCCTGTGTAAAATAGGGATGGCGCCTGTGTCACCGGAGTTAGATGGCACAAGCTGCTGTACTCAGTAAATTAGGATTCTGAGGCTGGGGGTGGGGGGATATATTAGGGCACAGTGTCCAACAGAGAAATGGCTCTGGCCAGGGCATTGTCACCATGAAAAGAGTGACAAAAGGAGGATCAGTGAGAGCGGAGTGAGGTGGAAACTGAACTACCCCCATTCAACGTGTCCAAGACCATGGAATCAAGCAAGAAACCCACTAGGAAAGCAGGACACCGGTGATAAATCCAGAGTGGGGGCAACAGGCCCCAGGGAGAGGAGGGGCACCCTGGGTTCCTCGAGGACTCGCAAGATACACCCACAGGCTACAGATTCACCCCATCCCTTCCCGCTTCTGTAATTGCGCTGGTGAGTTTCCAAACCAGAGCGCTTCAGGAAGGGACACTTGAGGAAAATCGCCTGATTAAAATGGTCCTGTGTAGTCTGTTAATAGCAGGGGCGGGGGGCATAGAGAGGCGAGGAAACCACAGCGTTAAAAGCAATAAATTATATGCTGCGCTTTGCCACCCTGGACGACCTTGGGCAAGTCACATAAGGGCCCCATTCTTTCTGATCCTGAGAGCAAGGGGAATGCCTGCCACCTGCTTACCCCATGGGGGTTTGGGGAGGATTAATGAGATAATGTCTGAGCTCTGCTTCAGGCTCCCTGGAGACAGCCACTGTGCATCAGGCATTATTAGCACAAGCTAGGACAGTTTCTTGCCCATTCCTCACCTCATTATACCACCTCTGCTTTATTATGCCTGCTATAAAAGTTCTTGCTCAAAGAGTGGACCAGGGAGGTCATAACCCAGGCTGGGTCTGCCTTGCCTGGCCAACCTTGTTAAAGCCACTCCCTAGACCCATGCTCGTCAGCAATCAGGCATCTTGAAAGTTTAGCAGCGCCCAGAATCTGACACCAGAGCTGGATGGTTAAAAAGGCCCTCCGAACTTTGGGTTTTGAGACCCTTTGCTTCATGTTATCACCCCCACACCCCAACATTCTCGGTCCCTAAGGGAGTGACTGTCAGGCTGGGGAGGAGGTCAGGGGGACAAGCTGCTGGAATCTTTGACTACTCTGTTTCTGGGTGTCAGACTGATGGACAGGCTTTTGCAGTGCTTAATTTCAAGGCTACCAACTAATGAAACCAGGTGGACTCTTACTTCACACAAAGAAACCTGTATTTATGGTGTTTCAAAGTGACCGCAAGGCCATGGTGAGTGTGTGTGTAAAATAGATACAAAAAACTATATTCAATGTGGGTATCTATTGTCAAGGGTCTTTATCCAGCTGGGTGAATTCAACACTTACTTCTAGAAAGCTCGAGTTCACCCAGCTGGATAAAGACCCTTGACAACAGACACCCACACACACCCACACTGAATACAGTTTTTTGTACCTGTTTGGTATGTAACAGGAGAGAAGGCAGAAAACAGGATCCAAATGCTTCAGTTCAAATGATGAGAGACTGTGGACCTGACAGGAGAGAGGACACTCTTGTCTACACCACCTTCACACGTACCCATGTGGGCACACAGGAAAGGAAAGGCTTGACCACTTGTGATCTTCCACGAACTGGGGGGGATGGGATCATAAGGTGTACTTCAAGGCCATCTCCCATGCCCCCCACCCACCAGCTGTCAGGAGGCAATCCCTCATCACCTCCCGGGTTCCGATGAGGATGTGGCTTCTGGCCCTGCTGCCTCAGAAGGCAGATGTGGAAGGTGAAGGGGCTGAGCTGTGGGCTAGAACTGCCTGTGCGCAGAAGCTCCACAATTTTCACTGCAGGCGGCCAGCCCTCCTCTCTTGGGGTCATACTTCTTTGGTGTGCGGTGGGACGAAGACCACAGGAAGCTGGCATCTCCTCCCTTTGCTGTCTAAGTAATAAATGGTCTGAATCTAAAAGTGGCTCCCTGCACCTTTACCGGCTAAGTCAAACCTTGGCATTGCCCTGTTTTGTGTGCTTGGTAAATCCAGGTTTCACTTTTATTGCACTGAAGCTTTAGGTCAAGAGGACAGGACTGCTTCCAGGGGTGCCAAAGAGAAGGCAACAGGATTCAGGGCACCAAGCAAAGAATTGAGACCTCATGGGTCAGTATCCTAGCATAGCCAGAATCCTTTCCTTCTCACCATCGCAGTTTTGTCATGCACACGAGGACACCAATACTGACGATATAAGGTTGTCGTGACGATTAGAGATAACACACATTAAACTTCCAGGGCAGTGATGACAACAGTTGCTAACACTTATTGTGCGCTCAACTGTTTATGGCACCGGGTTTTCTAGTTTTATAGGTGTTAACTCATTTGAGGTAGGTATTCTTAGTAGTCTCGTTTTATGGATGAGGAACCCAAGACAGAGAGGTTCAGTGATTTGCTCAAGGTCACACCCAAGGCAGTGGCATGGCAGAGCTGGGAGGTGAACCCAAGCAAGCCTTTACCACCCTGCCACGGTAGACGTGAAATATATTGCCATTACCTTCTTGGTGCTGAAAAGAAAGTACCACATTTTATCCAGTCCAAGGGCTAAGAACGGTTCCTGTCACGATACCTTCTTAGTTATTTGCCTGACCCTGAGTTTAAACAATGAGAAAAAGAGGATGTAGATAACGAAGGACTCTAGAGGTGATGAGTGAGCCAATCTGGGGGCAGCAGAGCAGATTCAAACAGGCTGACAGTTAAGAAGGACAAACTGAGCTTCCTGAGCCTCTGCCTCCACAAGTTACATACAAGGTCCAAATTTAGGAAGATGCAAGCATCCGTAATAACCCAGCCAAACACTGGACCAGCTTAAGACAGATGTAGCAATGGAAAGAAAAATACCAAATTCAAGGTGGCACTCATATTTTGCAGGAAAGGAGAGGGAAATACTATTTCTTAGGCTAGTTCATAAATACCCAAGTATCAGCTCCTTGATTTCTTCAGAAAACATAAACCTGACTTTATTACATAATAAAGCTACCCACAGCATAAGCACCAATCTCAAGCACACTCTACCCACTCCATAAATCAGTGATCTTCCTGATGTCTCCTAATGAGATGTTTTTCTCATAGCCCTGACTGGCAAAAACCTAGTTACTACCTCTGTAAAGCTCTTAGGTTCCTGGCTAAATGAAGGGGAATTATGTAAAAAAAATTAAAACGTCTGGGAGTTTCCTGGTGGCCTAGCGGTTAAAGACTCGGCATTGTCACTGCTGTGGCTCAGGTCACTGCTGTGGCATGCGTTTGACCCTTGGGAAATTTTGCATGCCACAGACATGGCCAAAAAAAAAAAAAAAGGTTAAATGTCTGAAACTCAACAAGGTAGCAAAAGTACCCTGTCAGGAAGAAAACCACCAATCTCTATCAATTTTCCTAACTTGAAAAAATAATACACAATACCAAATTTTAAGTGTACTAACTTGGTCCAGCAACATATTAACAAAGGAAATAAGTCTTCAAAAAAAAAAAAAAAAAAAAAACTGTGAGGTGGCTAAAGAAGCAGGGAATATACCAGGTATTTAGCCTGTTTGCTGCACGGGAGGGTAACCAGCCAGTCCGTCCATCTCCTTCACCAGGATGTCGCTGACTCACACCCAGAAGCTAGAAGACAGCTCACAATCCTGGCAAGAAAGATCATCTGCCTCGATAGGAGCCCAGCAACAGATCTTCAACTTACACCTCAGTCTGGAGGACTAAATAACTCCGGATCACTTGGGACATCTGCTTAGGTGATTTACTACCATGAGGAGAGGTAGACCGAGCACGGGCTCTGAGTCACAGCCTGAACTTGGTCTCCTACAGCCATGGCCTTGAACATGTCATCATTTAGCCCCTCTGAGCCTCAAGGTTCTTCATCTATAAACCTGCGAAGAAACACCGCAACTCCTACATCTTCCGATACAGTGTGTAGCAGAGGGTGGCCGCTCAAATGCAGGTCCCTGTCCCACTAAATCTGTGGCTACTTAAGGGCATAAGCAATAACCCACTGCCTTAACATTTGGAATCAAGGCTTGTGAAGCAGTAGAACTGTCGACAGCAAAGACCTTAAAAACTGTCCCTCCTTCGCAGGTTACCTGTTCTTTCTGCTGGTAGTTTGGGAAGTTTTTGCTTTATCCTTGTGTTGGGCTATTTCACTGCAACACGTCGAGGCGTGGACTTGTGGATTTACTTTCATTCATCTTGTTATGGAAACCATTGTGTTTTCAATCTGAAAACTTGTGTCCTATTTTGCTTAGTAAATGCTCAGCCTTCATCTCTCTGAATAGTGCTTGTCCACCACTGCCCCTTCTCTCTCTAAAACAATCTATCAGATCTAGGTTGGAGGCTTAGGTTTGCCCTCTATGTGACCGAACTATTCTGTTAAAACATTTTTACTCCTCCTCCACTGCATTCTGGGTAAATCCTCAGCATAAATTCCAATCCGCTAAACTTATCTGCATCTCTGTCCAGTCTGGTGCTTCATTTACTAAGATTTACATTTCTTTCTTTTTTTTTTTTTGTCTTTTTGCCTTTTCTAGGGCCGCACCCATGGCATATGGAGGTTCCCAGGCTAGGGGTCTAACAGGAGCTGTAGCTGCCGGCCTATGCCACAGCCACAGCAACGCGGGGTCCAAGCCCCATCTGCAAACCACACCATAGCTCATGGCAACGCCAGATCCTTAACCCACTGAGTGAGGCCAGGGATCAAACCCGCAACCTCACGGTTCCTAGTCGGATTCGTTAACCACTGAGCCACGACGGGAACTCCCTGAGATTTACATTTCAATGCCTATTTCTTATGTCCAGCATTGGTAGGTTTTTGTTCACATCTACTTATTAATATTTCCTGTCTGTTGTTTCATATTTTCTTACAGCTGTAATTTCTTTCACTTCTGATAATTCTAAACACGCATTTTACAGTCCATATCAGACTGCTCTATTTTCACTTAATCTTGAACAAATTAATCTCCCAATGTTGACTTTGGTGGCTATCTTTAGTAGTTTAGATGTGCTGGAATCTTGGATTGCAAATCCATGCAGTCATAGTTAGTTGGGAGGAGGTGGAAGGGGGGAGAGGTAGGGTGGGGGTAGGGAGGTCTTCTCTCCCCTACAGTTTTGTGGTTACTTCTCCAGGACCCCTGAGCCTGGAACAAGTCATGTATTGACAGATCAGGACTCCTGGCACACAGTGACACTGGTAAATGTCAGTCATGCCTCCAGGTGACACTGGCCCATGAGTGGGTTGCAAGCTTGTGTCTGTTTCTTCCCGCCGCCCTAGACTTCACCCTGAGTAGTAATTGTCTTGGATGTTTTTAGCCTCCTTCCACAGCTGGAGCAGACCAGCACAGACCTTGCTTTTAAGAGGGAGTCTGGCTCCAGTGCCCTCCCCACACGGGCTACTTTTAGTTCCCGCTGTCCCTCCAGGGCTCAGCACCTAGCTCCTCACCTCCCTCCAGACTTTCAGCGTAGCAGGGCTGTGGCTTCAGCATCAATCTTTACTTTGTATTTTTCATAATATGTTTATCTTGTTTTTAAGCATAATTACATCTTTAATTTTCTGGTTGTATTTGGTGTTTGCAACTGGGGGTGGGGGTGAAGGAAGTGATCCTAAATGAAATATACACACGGAGCAGAAGGTGATCTTTAATTAAATAAAGACGGAGGTAAGGGAAAGAGTCCTGCCTGGAGGAAGAAAATCATCCCAGAAAGGAAACTGTAACAAGGGCAAAAAACCTGAGGCAGGTCTAGAATGTTTGAAAAACAGCACACAGTCCAGTGTTGCTGGAACAGAGTGAGTAAGAGGGATGGAGAGCAGCAGGAGAAGGGGGACAGAGGGGACAGCAGGCCAAACCAGCAAGGACTTTATAAGTCCTCCGAAGCCAGTGGGAAATTCTGAGCAGAGCGGCGACAGATCAGACTTATGTTCTAACAGGATTGCTCTTGCTGCTACATTTGGGAAATGATGGGGTAGGGGACAGAGGCAGGAACTGGGAGGGTCAATGAAGGGAAACAAGTTAGGAGGCTCCTACAAGAATCCAGAGGATAAATGAGGGTGGGTTAGAAGAGGGTAGAGGTGGTAGAAAGTGCCTGGGTTCTGAGTGTTAATTTGAAGGTAGAGCCAGCAGATATTGTTGATGGATTGGATGTGGGTGGGAGAGAAAGAGAGGAGTCAAGAATGACTCCAAGGATAGAAATGCTATTCCCTGAGATGAGGAAGAATGACAAAATCGGTTTGTTTTGGAAGCAGTTCAGTTTTAAACAGTAAAATGAAAATGTCTTACTACAAAGATAAAAGAAAATACTGTAAGACTCAAAAGGAGACTGAGGACTATTATAAAGAATATATATTATAAAACTCAGTAACAGAAATACAAACAATCCAATAAAAAATAGGTAAAGGGTTTGAACAAAGGACTTCAAAAACTAGAAATAGGGATGGCAAATAAGCACATGAAAAGATGCTCAACGTCATTAGTCATCAGAGAAATGCAAAATAAACACAAGATACTGCTACATACCCACTAGAATGGCTGAAATTAAGAGATTGATAATATGAAGGGCTGGAGAGGGTGTGGAGCAACGAGAACTCTCATGCACTGCTTTTGGGACTGCAAAGTGGCACAGTCATTCTAGAAGACAGTTTGGCAGTTTCTTATAAAGTAAAACATACGCCTTTCAGGTGACCCAGCCATTGCACTCCTAGGTATTTACACAAGAGAAATGAAAACATTCGTCCACACAAACCCTGTACTCATATAGTCATAGCAGCTTTGTTTGCAAAAGCCAAAAGGCAGAAAAAACCCAACATCTATGCTACCTAAAAGCAAGATGTCATCATAAATTCACCCAAGCCACTTGGAGGTCCTTGGGCCTCATTCTTTGGCTCTGCCCATTCGTCATGGTCCAGCTCTCGCCCCACTGCCTCTGCTTGATCTTTCCGGAACCCTTCCACTATTACTGTTCCCACCTTAGAACGCCTACCCTGTTTGAACTCTTCTAAGCTTAACTACTTCATGTTCTCCACCCCCATGGCGAGGGGAGGGGGATGTCAGTCACTGGCTCTGGATCAAATGACAAACCTTGATATTATGAAAAATAATATCAACATCATAAAGGGAAGGGAGCTTATGCGCTCAAGTGAGTGTACTGGGAAGAAGCCAAGGATGGCACTGGTCTTCTACATGTAGGATGACTGGGAACAGCCGCAGAACAGACAGGAGCTGGGAAGCCCTAACCATGGAACGGCACGGGACCCCTCCAAGAGGGGGCTGGAGCAGGCAGGACCTGGCAGGTGATGGGCTCCGCCAAGGTCTGAATGCTTGTGTACCCAGATCATTCCTGTGTTGACATCCTAATCCCCAAAGGTGAAGGTGGGGCCTCTGGGACGAGTGCATGTGTGTCTGCATGTATGTATGGGATTAGTGCTTCATGGAGGCTCCATAGGGCTCCCTGGCCTCTTCTGTCGGGTGAGGATGCAATGAGAAGTCTGAGACCCAGAGGAGGGCCCTCCCCTGGTTGTGCTGGCACCCAGAGCTCAGATTTCCAGCCTCCAGAACAGTAAGAAATCTCTGGTGTTTATAAACCACCCAGTCTGTGGTATTTTATTAAAACAGCCCCAAAGGAGCTGGAACTCAACAACAATGCAGACTCCACATCCAGAACTGAATATACTCTGATTTCAGAAGAGAGCAGCAGGGCAGGCCCAGAGGTTACCTGCAACTCCTAAAGCAAGCTGCCAAAATATGTTTTTTTGAAATATAGTCCCTATCAATAGGATCCAAGACCTACAGAATTTTAAGGCCCTTGAATTCAGATGGTAACTCCAATCCCCAACCCCTTCCGCCAGATCAAACTCCCAAAGCTGTGTGGCAGTTCATTAATGAACAGTGGCTCTCTGGCCTCTGCCACTATTGGTAAGCAGCCCTGGGGCACTGTTAGAAACCCACAGTCCAGGGGAGATGGACTGGGAAGGGGCACAAGGGAACTTCCTGGGCTGATAATCATGGTGTCCTTTATCTTGACAGTAAAGATAAAGACTGAGTTACATAAGGGGACACATTTGTCAAAACCCACAGGGTAGCGTACTTAAGATTTGTACATTTCATTCCATGTAAACTTTAACCTCGAAGAAAAAACTGTAAACAAACAATGCACAGTCCAGCCACACACACAACCTCAATCAGAACCTCTGTGCTGGGACACAGACTTCAGGATTTTAACATGATCTGATGAAGATGAACTTCGGAGAACACTTTGAAAATTACTTGCCTAGGCCAAAGAAAACAAGTTGAGTGTAGACAAGGAAGATAATTCCATTTAGGCTTCCCCTTTCTATCTGTAACTGACTTCATGACTGAAATCAGAGTTCAATGCTCCCAAGAAGTAGTGCAGTGGCAAGATATGAAATGGCCACTACTGGCCAATTTTTTAATTTACAAAAATGGCACTTGCATATGGTTCTAATATTATTACAGTAATAAGACGCTTTTACTTCTAGAGATGACCATGCACTTTGGTAAAAACAGGCATCTTACCCATGGAAGAGTGTAACCTCATTTATAAGAGGTCCACTTATGCCAGAGGTTTATCCCCACTGGGAACTGCACTGCTCCCTCAGCAGAGTGAGAGGCAGTGGCAGCCAGGGCGGGAGCGGGGGCGGCGGCTGCGGCGGCGGGGGCGGGGGGCAGTCAGAGGGCAAAGCACTCCTCCAGCTGCCTGGTCCCACAGCTAAGGGGTCACTTCCCATGGGGGAGCCACAGAGCTACTGAGCCAGAGGCTCGTGTAAGCTGAGCCTCCTTCTTCCTGCAAAATGGACAGCCTGTATTTTCTTGCTTCTGAGGTCTAGTTTTTCAACAAAACTGGGATTCTCACCCCTGTGGTTGTAAGACAAACTTGAATAGCAACTCATCTTCCTTAGGAAGGATGGGAGAGCGAGAACCACAGGGTAACTTTCATGAGCACCTGTGATGGGGAGACATTCCGACCCAGAAAGAGCACTCTTCCCGCCCCAGGCTTCGCCCTCCCATGAGACCGTGTTCTTCTCTGCTGATGAGGCTGACGATCACTCTGCCAAGCTCCCAGGGTACCATTTAGTCCCTGCTATAAGATGTGAGGACAAAATGTACCAGATGCAAGTCATTCAGTTTTGAACGCAGCAACTTGTTTACCTAGAGCTAAGAGTGAAGCCAAACTGGGAAATAGGCCAAACGAAGGAAACTGGGTGAGTTGGTACCCATGAGGGCAGGAGAACCAAATGCGGCCGGTCATAAGCAGGAGGCTCTAGAGTCCCCCAGGCCTCACAAGGGCCACTCTTTCATCCTCTCCCCCTATGAGTGGCAACCACTTGAGGGTACACAGTCTCTACAGCCCTTAACATAGGTCACATCCACCCCTTTGCTGTGAGGTGTGCGGGACAGACTCCTGTGCAATAAGAAGGAGCCTGGGCTCAGGAAGTGCCAAGTCCAGAGAAAGATGAAGTCAGCGGAATACATGTTCAAACCATCCACCTTGATTCCCCACCCCCAACTAGGTCCCTGAGTCACTGGGTCATAGACCTTCCCTAATCAGGAAAAAAATAAAGGACTTTTTAATCATTCTCTGGATTTGAGGGAGAGGAAAGTAAAACCAACTTTTAGCCATCTCCAAATCTATCAATTACTGAATTATGACCTGCTTGTAGTAAGCACTCGAACAGTTGATGACAGATCAACTGGTTTCAGCAAAGATAAAACTCATTCCAATGACTGTAATCTCAGCTCTTATTAACAACCGGACAGAAGAGTCATTTGCTCTTCACCCACCTCCCAGCCCCCAAAATTCTCCACACTCCCAAACTGAGCACAACAAACATTTGATCCCACCTCTAAATGCAGTAAAGATTCAGGGGAGGCAGGATCCAATCTCAAGAGATGCAGAACAATGGACAAGGACTCAGAAAGAGGGAGGAGCACTACTATCCAATCAGAAAGCAATCTGTGGAGTTCCCATTGTGGCTCAGTGGTTAACAAATCCGACTAGGAACCATGAGGTTGCGGGTTTGATCCCTGGCATCGCTCAGTGGGTTAAGGATCCGGCATTACCCGGCACTGCCTTGAGCTGTGGTGTAGGTCACAGACGCGGCTCAGATCCCGCATTGCTGTGGCTGTGGTGTCGGCTGGCGGCTACAGCTCCGATTAGACCCCTAGCCTGGGAACCTCCATATGCTGCAGATGCAGCCCTAGAAAAAGACAAAAAAAAAAAAAAAAAAGGAAAAGAAAAGAGAAAAGAAAGCAATCTGTAAGCTTACAGACTCACTAAGTTCACTGCGCTCCCTCTGGGTGTCATGCACTGACAGGTGCTGTGAGTGACACAGTGACAAGTCAGACCAAGGATCCCACTCTGGAGTGGCTCCAGATGATAATCCTCAGCTTGGAATTCTGTGACTATGAGTCTTATCTTGTAACCAGTGTCACCAAAGCAGAATCTCGGAACTGCAAAGCCCCTTGACAAAGATATTTGGGAAAGCATCGGTCCTGGCTCCAAACCATAAAGCTGTAATAAACTAAACATTGTAATAAACCAAAGACACTGCACATAAATCTACACTGGTCTATAATACTCTTCCAAATAAAGACAGCCTTGAACAAAAAGTCCTGTGTTCTGCCCAACATGCATATTACCTTCTCTAGACCGAACTCTCCAATCTACCTTCTTAACAAATCAAGGTGTGCTGGGAGGGAGAGGTGCCAGTCAGGCCTCCTGGTGCTCCTAGACCCCCACTTGGCTGCTGAGACCCTTAGGACGAAAGACAGTTTGGGGTGAAAGCCAGTCATGGCTGTTAGGCCCTATTTTTCTTCCCTATTTTGGCTCAGCCATTCCAAAGCCCTCTGGGACTATTCATCCCCCAGGCCTGAGAGGCTGGACTCCCACCCCCACCCCAACCCCCCGCCATCCCTAGGATGCCTGTGATGCCCAGGGGTCTAAGAAGCAGGAATGTCTTGCTCACTTCTCAGTTCTCTTGCAGATAAAGTTAAAGCAGGAATGCATGAAGCCCTCTACATGCACCTCATGTATTGCTTTAGGCAATTAAGTAATTTTTTGCTCAGCTCAAGGTTCAAGAAGCTAGCAGAGAAACTGTCTCTGTCAGAGCTAGTGACTTCAGAGGGCTGAGAAGCAGGCTCCTTGCTTTGTAGACAGGCCTCTCTTCCTAGAGGAGAAAAGGCAAAAACCAGCTTCCCGAAATTCTCCATGCTACACTCTGGGTCACATGAAAAAACTCCATCCCCAGAAAAGGAAAAGAGAGAAGAGTCAGGAGGTCCCTTTGTTTCTAGGAAGCCCGGAGTTTCATCCAATGTAAGAAGCTACTGCTAAAAATAAAATAAAATTTTAAAAAACCAAGACAGACATTAAAGGCTGCTCAGAAAATTTAAAATACGACCTCAGACACTTCCATATAACAGGAAGACCTACAAGTATTAGCAAGAACTATCCACCACCCTCCCCACCTTACCTGGATGATATACCTGTCCAGCCCCTCCTATTGGGGGGGGGGGTTAGGCTTCACACATCACTTCACCAGTCCACTTCCATCCCAGAAAGCAGCCTGCAAAAGGGCACACTCCCAACTTGAAGACACTGTTGGCCAAGCCAGACATCTCTGTCTCTGACCATCTCTGTGGTGCCTGATACGCTCCAACAGCAGACAGAACCACCTCCAACTGGCTGCGGGGGCAGGGACCCCAGTCCCAGGGATGGAGAGAACCCTCTGCACCTGCATCCTGCCCAGTGGCAGGCTGTCAGAGAGGCAAATGGAAGGATGGCCTAGCGCTGGTTTTTAAGTACTGGAAATCCTTCCTACCAACCAACCCTTACAAAATTCACAGAGAATTCTAGGTGGTACAAAGGTGGACTTTTTTTCTTTTTTTTTGTCTGTGCCCGCAGCACACAGAAGTTCAGGAGCAGAAACTAAACTGTGCCGCAGCTGTGACCCAAGCCACAGAGGTGACAATGTCAGATCCTTAATCCCACAGGCAGACTTTTAAATTAAAATAACATAAATATGTTGACTTTACCATGCGTTAGAAAAGATAACTAGAAAAGGTTATTGATAAAATTTCCTTTTAAAAACACCATTTTTCCCGCAGTGGCTCAGGTCGCTGCAGAGGCTCAGGTTCAATCCCCAGCACAGTACAGTGGGTTAAAGGATCTAGCGCAGGTCAAAGCAATGGCTCAGATTCAGTCCCTGGCCCAAGAACGTCCATGTGCTGCAGGTGGGGCAATTTAAAACAAATTTTTTTTTCCTCCAAAGTTAAGACACCAACCATCAACCAAACATCTTTGATGAGCAAGAAAAAAATTAAACTAGGACACGCCATGGATTTTTCCATGTAAGAGATGATACAATACAAAAAAAGCAAAGCATCTAAGAATCAACAAAATAAGTTACTTCAGTTTATAGTCACTTTAAAATAAATGTTAAACGACTAAACAAGTGCACACGACTACAGCAGAAATGTGAAGGTGTTGTAAGAACGATACACAGCTTGCTCTGTGTGCCAGGCCTACTCTAGATGCTTTACTATGACTGAACACAGGGAATCTTTGAAACGACCCTACAAAGTGGTACTGCATCGGGACTGTTTTCAGAGCAGTGAGCTGCCCCATGTCATACAGAAGCAGTGCCCAGGTGAGAAGCCAACCTGGCACCTGGCACCAGGCCCACAGGTCCCCACTCTTCTCAGCCTCTCCAGAGAACTCCGAGTAGGACCATGGGAAATTGCCAATCTCCCACCATTTCTGACTTTCAGAAATGGCAAGTTCAAAGGATTCATTCTAATGGCTGCACGAGCTATTTGTTAAATGTCTGGTTAATGGCTGACACGCCACTGACTGGAAAGAATTCCTTTCAAAACGTAGTGGAAACTCAGTTGTGTGTGTGTTGCATCCCTAATCTCAATCCAAAACCCTGAAATGTTTGAAATTTGTTAGAATGTGTAGCTATAGCCCCCTTCGTCTTCTCCACTCAGGTTCCAGCCTCCAGAAGAATCAAACTGAAGCGAAGGAATGCATACTTGTAGGAGGAAGGTATAAAAAGGAGAAATACAAGAACGTTCTTTTCCTAAACTTCAGGGATGGCCCCCAAGCAATTTCAAAGAAACCTTAAGGGACAACTAATAATTCTCCACATTGACTTTTCACAGGCTATGGCCTCGCCCCATCAAGCTGTGGTTAAACCAGTAGCTGAAGGGCCAGAGCCTTGAGCCAGATTTGTCCAAACACTTCTCGAGATGAAGGATTTGGTTTAAGGACACAGAATATCAGGGGTTATGCCTAGGGTTCGTTTCTAAAAATAATTACATAACAAATGACCCAAAAAGCTGCCTCCTCCCCCGCCCCCAACATCACCACCACCACCACCACCCTGCTGTTGGCACCTTCAGGCAGGGCCGCACACATCACAGTCCAGCCAGCATCCTTCACACCCTGGTCTCATCTACTCTCAGATGAATGAGGCACCTGGAGTTGTGCAATGTTCTGGCCCTTCTTGGAGTTGGCGAGAAAGAGCTCAGGTTTCTCATAACTCGGGGCAAATGCCCAGAGAAGATCTGAAGTTAAGCAGAAACTTGATACACAGAACCGTGATCATCACAGAGGAAGGCAAGGAAAAACCTGGATCTTATTTTAGGAAAACACTTTATTCTGACATTTGACTCAAAATATCTAATAATCAAGGGCTTTGAGCAGGTTAATACTCCTGGTTCTAAGAGCAGCAGATCCTGACAAGGGAATCTCTTTTATTTTTAATTTCTTTGTAACTTGCAAAGCTCGTTCATATTACTAATATAACTCCATTAACTCCAAATCCAAAGAACTTTCAAATACACACATTTTCAAACATGTTTTTTTTAATCGTCAAAGCTTAGCACCAGAAAATATTAACTCAAGCCTGAGAAGATCATATTCATAAACATTATGTTCTTAATAGAAGTAAACTGCTTTTTTCCCTTAAGCAAAATAGGACATTATGCAGCGCCTTTTTGTACTCGGCTTTCAAAATGTGAATGGGAACACTTTTCCAAAGTCACAAATATACAAAAGGACCAAACAAAACTGCAGAAAAACATGGAAATGAAAACTTTCTCTCTGCTGCAAGGAACTGTTCTTTGTTGATAAAGGGAGGTTCAAACATATTTTAAATATTTTTAAACAAAGGCCTAGCTGATGTCCCTTAATCCATCCATCCAGCTCAACTTTCTGCACAGGCAGCTGCCGCAGCGCAGAGCCCATCCAGAAGGGAGGGCCAGAGGCATTTCCTCAGCATCCCACATTCCTGGGGGACACGGGACTTAGCGAAGTTAACAGCAATTTTCAATCTCCAATGCAAGTACAACAACATCTTCATAAAAGTTTTACAAGGACATCCTGGCAAGAACCAAACTACCACGAAGAGTAATGTTTCGGGGCCCCAAGCATTCCAGCAGCTCGCTTTTCTTGGCCACCTCTCCTTGCTGTGCGGTGCAAACCAGCAGTCAGCTGGGAGCCCGCAGGAGGGTCCCACGGAGAAGGCACTTGGAGGAATGAAAGTCAAATTACCTACCCTGGCTCCACAGAAAAGGAGAGCAATAGAGGTCGGGCAGATTTCAATGTCTCTCACCAGCACAAGGGACAGGACGGAAGCAGATGCATGGAGCTGCCTGCCTCTGCGTCCAACATCATCTCTCTCCATCCTCCCAGAAGACAAGACACCACCCTCAACCTTGCATCCCTCACTAGCATGAGCACCAAGCAGGACCCCTGCATGGGGGCGGGGGCGGCACAGATCACCCTGGGAGACCATCCATGGTGCAACCTATTTGGAACAAAGGTCCAAGGTGAACAACAGAACCACCAGGCTGGGGGAGAAAGAAGTCAGCCTTTAGGCCAGGATGAGTGTCCTTGGCCTGTGCCAGCAAACACCAGACTGGGGGGCTTCAACAGCAATGCAGTGTCTCAAGTTCAGGAGGCTGTTAGCCAGAGATCAAAGTGTCTGAGGGCTGAGGGAGAATCTGTTCCTGCTTCTCGCTTAGCTTCTGGGGGCTGGTTGGCAATCTCTGGCATTTCCTGGTTTGCAGAATCATCACTCATCTCTGCTTCCCATCTTCACATGGTGTTCTCCCTGTTAGTGTACGCGTCCAGATTTCTCCATTTTATTAGGATATCAGTCATATTTGATCAGGGTCCACCCTAATGATCTCATTTTAACTTGATTCCCTCTGTACAGACTCCAACTCCAAACAAGGTCACACTCTGAGGTGCTGGGGTTAAAACTTCAACATATGAATGGGGGGCGGGGAGACGTAATTCAGCCCATAAGAAGGCCCTTGGTGGTTAGGAAAGAAAAGGCCCTATAAGAAATCAGCATTTTCAGTCTTTATCATCTTTTTCACAATAAGTAACTACAGAAGCCAAAAGTCTGTATCACAATGCAGGAATAAGTTAAATGAATATATTTTTTAAGTGGATGGAAAGATGTGGGAGAGAAATACAGGCAAGGTTCCATCACAGGGGGAAACAGGAAAAATGAGGTGTAAAATGATACATTCATAGGCTGTTTTGGCAGAGGCCTGATGCCAGTAGCTATACAGTAGACTCTCAGAGTTTGGCAAGAAATAAAAGAGGACAAGGCCCAAAATACATTAATGGCCCAGCTATGGCTTTAGATGGAGTCATAATTGGCTGGGAAATGGGGCTCACCTTATAATTCCATGAACTGCTAAGTTTAAGTCTTATGCCATTCAGTGAGGATTTACATGGCAAGGATTGGGTCCTTGCCAGCTTCTGGCCTGGGCTTGAACTAGACACTCATCTTGGGTTTTCAGAGTAAGGAGTGCCCTGAGAAAGAGACATATGGAGGAAGGCCCTAAAGGTCCACTGCCTTCTCACACTCAAAACATGAAATAAGGAAACACAAAGGGGTGGGGGTGGAGAGAAGAGTGTCTTTTTCTTGGAAGGAAAAAAAAAAGGAAACAGGAAGGCATTTTATTTCCAAAGGAGCCTCCATGGTAATGGCTTTGTGATTCTGAATATTGCAGAAGACTGAGAAGAATGGTCCAGCTACAAGGTGCATAACACACACACTCACTATCAACAGGTGAGTGGATGCTAATATTCTCAGATACCCAGAGAGGCAAGTGCCTTCAAAACAATCTGATGCCAGTTTCCATTAAATGCCATCTAGCCTGTTGGTTCTCAAAGTCCAGTGTGCAAGCTCCTAGAAGGAGAGTGGGGGGGTGGGGGATGGAGTGAGTCCTTAAATCTTTTCAGAGAATCTGTGAGGGCAAAACAATTTTTGTAATAGCACCAAGACAACAACTGCCTTTTACACTGTGCTAACATTTGCACTGATGGTATAAATGCAGTAGTGGGGAAAAATCATTGTGCCAGACTGCACTCCTATATTACTGAATACTTGCAATTAGAAAAAGGAGTTTCCTTGAGAATGCTGATGAAGCAATACTGATGAAGAACACTGATGAAGTAATAAAGACTACTTTTTAAAGTTTTTTATTAGCTCTCGACTCCTCAGTACATACTTTTTAATATTCCATGTGACAAAATAGAAGTACACATAGAACACTTCTGCATACCACAGCACACTGCTACTTAGCAATTGTGAGTTGCAAGCAAAACTAGCCACTTTTTTTGTCCCCCCCCCCCCTTTAATTTTTAAGCGCCACACCTGCAGCATATGAAGGTTCCCAGGCTAGGGGTCCAATCGGAGCTGTAGCCGCCAGCCTACAACAGGCTGGCAATCTCAAGCCACGTCTGCAACATACACCACAGCTCATGGCAACGCACGATCCGAGCCACGTCTGCGATCTACACCACAGCTCAGGGCAACGCACAATCCGAGCCACATCTGTGATCTACACCACAGCTCAGGGCAATACTGGATCCTTAACCCACTGAGTGAGGCTAGGGATTGAACCTGAGTCCTCAGGGCTGCTAGTTGGGTTCTTTAACCACTGAGCCATGATAGGAACTCCTTGGCCACTTTTTTAATGAGACATCATTTTCACTTAAAAGGCAACTGACAAAGTATGGTTACCCAGATGGATATAAGGGCAAACAATTTATCAAAAATGAATGCAGAAGCCCACCACTTTAAGGAAAAATAGTTGACAATATGTGTTGCCAATGATAAAGTTTGAGCTTCCAAGCAAAATTAGTTTGAGGAACTTTGTATCTACCACCATGAGCTTGACAGAACCCCAACACTACTTAAAGACTTTCCTATTGGGGAGGATGGGGATATTAACAAATGTAATTTTTTTAAATACAGTATAATGAAATGTGTCAGCATTTGAAAGAGCTTCATGGCTCAGTAAATCAGTATTTTCTAAATGACCAGTGCATGATAATACTAAATCATTAGCAACAGATCCACTCAAGTGTAAGCAAGACCAATGGATTTCAACATAAAAGAGTATGAGTTGTTTATCAAAATGGTTTCAGCTCACATAACAACTAAACTTCAAGAAACTACCTCTTGCTGAGCTTTGAGATAGTATCAAAGAGTATTCACAATTACCTTAAGAAGCTAATAAAATCTCCTCCCTTTTCCAGCTACATATCTGTGTTAGGCCAGATTTTCTTCATACACATCAATCAAAGCATATCGAAACAGACTGGGTCCAGCAGTAGATATGTCCATTAATGTCTATTAAGCCAGACATTAAAGAGATTTACAAAAATATAAAACAAGACCACTCTTCTCACTATATTTTCCAAAACATAATATTTTTCACAAAAAAATGTTAGTTATGTTAACATGTAATGGGTTTATTATTTTAAAATATATTTAAAAATTAAATATTTTTAAAGTTTCTATTTTAATTTCTCATCTGGCAAATATCAGTAGGTATAACCCACATAAATAAAGTCTCTTCGTGGTCCCTAGTACTTTATGAGTATTAAGGACTCTTGTGACAATAAAAGAATTACCTAGTTTACATGGACAAAGGATCAGAGTAGACATTTTACCCAAGAAGATAAATGACCAATAAACAGATGGAAAGATGCTTAATTTCATTAGCCATAGGGAAATGCAATCAGAATGTGAGGTATTATTTCACACCTACTAGGATGACTATAATCAAAATGACAAACAAGTGTCAATGAGGATTGACAGAAATTGGAATCCTCATACATTGCTGATAAGAATGTAAAATGGTACAACCACTGTGGAAAATAGTCTAGCAGTCCCTCAAAACATAAAACATGGAGTTACCATATGACCTAGCAATTCTACTTGTAGGTTTACACCCAAGAGAATGAAAACATGCTCATATTAAAGACTCGTACATGAATGTTCACAGTAGCATTGCTTATAATAACCCAAGAGTAGAAACAACCCAAATGATCATCAACCGATGAAAGGATAAAAATGTGGTGTCCACACGATGGAACATTATTTAGTAATATATAGTTAATAACGGGACACTGGTTAAAAGAAAACGCTATCCAGACACCCATGGATGCCCACAGGTGCCTATTTAAAAGAATTCAAAATAGAAGAGAGCTGACACTAACCTCACTAGTCCCTCTCACAAGAAGAACCCAGCAGAAGCCAGTTTTACCATATTTCAGCATTCTAGACTTATCTCTCAATGAATGTCCTCCCAAGAAATGAGTGCTATATTTCTCTTCCTCCCAGCTTTATGAGTGAGGGTTAGAGAAACATAAGGCTCATCAGCCCATTATTTATTTCATAGCTACTTATTCCTCTAACTCAACTCACCCCACAGTCAAGGGCACTTTAATAATAGACAGTACAGGCCTTCCTACCTTCAGGAGCCATCATCTGCTACTGCCAAATACAAATGAAACCCACCCCCCAGTCCCCAAAACCTCTTCCTAGATGCCCCTAGATAACCTGCTCATAGAGCCATCATCACCTGCTGACACTTCTCATTCTTCTCCCAAATCACAAGCATTTCCAAGTAAAGGCAGGGTCCATAACTAGTGATTTCAACCACCACCAAAGAGAAGAGCTCCCAAAGTCCACCGCCATTCCTCTACCTTTAGTCAATGGACAGTCTGCCTGGACTTTGCCAAAAACAACCAATCCAAACACCAACGCCCATACACGAGCAAGCCACTTTGAAGTTGGGCATCACTACATGATTACAAAAGATGATATATTATTTTATTGAATTCTTACTAAAGCACAGAACTTCCTTTTGGATAAAACCACGGTTTCTTAAAGCCACAAAGCCATTTCACTCACACAAAGAATGATGGTGGCATTAATTAAAAAACGAACAAACAAAAACACACATTATAATGACAAAAGCAGAGAACAGATGCATTATCTTGGTTCCTCTATTTAAAAAACACTTAGCTTTAAATGAAAATATTCTCAATGTACTTGGGCAGGGGAATAGGTGGGTAATCAATTTTAAAAGTTTCTCAGCTTGGAGTTCCTGTTGTGGCTCAGTGGAAACGAATCTGACTAGCATCCATGAGGACACATCCCTGGTCTTGCTCAGTTGGTTAAGGATCCGGCATGGCCGTGAGCTACGGTATATGTCACAGACGCAGCTCAGATCCTGCACTGCTGTGGACATGGTGTACGCCTGCAGCTACAGCTCTGATTTGATCCCTAGCCTGCGAACTTTCATATGCTGCGAGTATGGCCCTAAAAAAAAAAAAAGACCAAAAAAAATGTTCTCACTTATAAAAGTAGTATCTGATCACTGAAGAACTTGGAATATGAAGAAAATTAACATACCCCTAAATCTCATTAACAGAGAAAAAGTTGAGGGGCAGAATTTCATTACAGTTTTTTTTTTCTATGCATGTCATGGATTTTTCTTATTTTTTAATTAAACAAAATTGGGATATGATATATTGTACTATATTCTGCTTTTTTTCACTTGTGAGCATTTTCCCATAACACTACATTCTCAAACAATTCTAATATCTGCATAGTATTCTACTACATGAACAAAAGTACTGTCACTTGGCCAGCCCTTGATTGTTAGATGTTAGATGTTCCCATTGTTAGCAATTTTTATCATAAATGACATATTAGTGAACATCCTCACACAAAAATCTTGATAGGCACCCCAGATTTTTTTTTGCGGGGAGAGAGATAAATTCCTAGGGGAAAAAACTGTGGAGTCAAGGAGTATGAATATTTTTAAGGCTCTTGATATATGCATTGCTACAAACAACCCTTCTACCGGCAATGCATAAAAATATCTATCTTCTTGTACTTTTTACTAAAATGGGTACCAATATTATCTTAGCCATTGCCACTGGATGATGATGATGATGATGATGAGAGGGGGAGGGGG